>JBBMOC010000005.1:10475831-10967462 GCA_037975185.1 Centropyge bicolor
CCGATCGATGTCACACCAGGAAATACAGATTCTATCTGGTCTATTTCTATGATGGTGAAATTGTCCACTCCTCGTTATTTTTCCTGCGAGCCTGCGAGTGCAGCTATACTGCTGAGCTCAGCAAACTATATCTGTGTGTGTGTATGTGTGTGTGTGTGTTAGATTGTGTGCAGAGGCTGTGGGGACATGTGGAGACTGGAGACTCATTAGCATAATAATAGACTCAGATGCATGTAGACAGGCAGGCGGTGTACGAGCATGTGTGTGTGTGTGCGTGTGTGTGTGTGTGTGTATGTGTGTGTGTGTGAGTCCTGTCAGGAAACACAATCGAAGGGTCCTTGTTGACTTTTCATTCCTCTGTCTTTTAAAGAGCTATTTAAATGACAGGGTTTTAAATAAAACTCCATTCAAATAGAAGGGTTTTACATATAAAGCAATATCCAGATGAAAGGGTTTGTAAACAAAAACTGACAGAGAGAGACACGGAGCAGGAGGGAGCCGAGAAAACAGGAGGAGGGGGGGAAGACAGACAGAAAAACAAAGAGAGGGAGCGAAACAGGAAAATAAAGAGACAAACCACTTATAGAGGACAAATGGAAGGTCAAACAGGGTATCGAATGTACGGCGAGAGAGAGAGAGGGAGAGAGAGAGAGAAGCAGCTCACAGTAACATAACTGTCACAGTCGATAGATAAAGGTAGTGATGGATGACCGTGACTTTGATTTCACCAATTTCCTGTTTTAGTTTTGTTGTAAAAACTGTCTTTAAAGGAGACCCACTGGGGACAAAAAACTAAAGACGTACCTTTTCATTCTAATTATGAATCTGCATGTCAGGTACTCACAAAACTTGATAGTGTGACAGGTCATTGTCACAATTCAAATCAGAATTGTGGTTAAAAGAAAACTCTCGCCACCTCTGTTGAGTCAAGCTCCTCCTCCCTGCAACATTTTCTGATTCTAAAACAACTTCTGACTTTCCTCCTGACAAACAAAAGTTGTGATGTCACATGTCTGCAGATGATCCTGACTTGAACTGGGCAGATGCTGTCGTTTTTCTTGGGAGGACGGTCTCTCCCTTGTCTTTGTCTATAAGTGCACTGAGGGAATCATGAAAGACATTCCCTCGCTTTGTCTTTTAATGACTTCGGAGGTTAACACTGTCTAAATGTTCAAGCGTGCTCTGGGCTGCATGTAAACAAGCACAAAGTTGTTCAGAGATTTTCTTACGACTGTGTCTTTTATACCTGCACAGACTGTGAGTGCAGGGTTTTTTTTTCCCCACTTCAAACCCGCCTCCCAAAAGAAGCCGGTTCAACCCACGACCTTGCTTGACTCTCACATCTGTGTAACGCTTTGTTGAGATTTGGGAGGTGTGCACGTCGCCTCCTCTGTGACCTCCGGTTACCCATAACCCCCTTCTCTGCATACACCTGCAGAGACTTTAGAGGACCGCTGCAAGGGGTCCAAAGATAAATCTCACAATGTGATTAAAGAGATAAAAGAAGAGATGATATAAGATAAGAGAAAGATGTTTTTCTGTCTTTTTGCTTGTGAAATACTGCATATTTCTGTAACTTCAGGCCTCTAAAAATCCTAAAATAAAACAAAGTGAGGAGGAAGAAATCATGTCCACACAAGTCAAGACGATAAGAACTTTACCTCATTCAAAGTCATGTGATTTAGTTAAACCCCACGCAATACAAGAGAACTCGGTAAAATGGTGGCCATGTG
This sequence comes from Centropyge bicolor, assembly GCA_037975185.1. Classification (NCBI taxonomy): domain Eukaryota; kingdom Metazoa; phylum Chordata; class Actinopteri; family Pomacanthidae; genus Centropyge; species Centropyge bicolor. The sequence continues at coordinate 10,477,565 of JBBMOC010000005.1, forward strand.
TCACGTCCAGTGTATTAACATGTGAACAGTGAGGACATGACCACACAAAATACAAAAGACTAAAAGTAAAAAGGGCAGCGCACAAGCGGCCATAATAAAACAAAACAGAGAAGAAAAGCACATAATATCACCAGTAAACCAGTTATGTCCGTGTCATTAAGATACATATATGACCCTGCATGTGTGCTATGAATATGTATGCTGTATGTATAAGATGTGACCCTGGACATTAATATGTATTGGGTGGTAATGAGGCGAATGGGCAGATCAGATGGGTCCTTTTTAACTGGTCACATGTGGCTCATTAGGACAGGGCCACACAGAGCACCTGATACCCTCAAGATGACAACTGCACCCCAAGAATTATTTTATGTAATTTCTCTTTCATTAGGCGATGCAGACACAACAGAGGACACGAGAGACCAAAGTTTACATTTTGACCTGAACTACTTTGACATGAATGACTCACTAAGCTGGCAGGAAGGGTACAAAGAGATGGAGCGAAGTTCAGACGGGAATGATGGCGTCACCGGAGCAAGACTTTGAAGTCTCGACCGATTGACGAGGATCTGCTCCTGACCCTGACCTCTGACCTCTTTGTGGACCTGGGAAATCAAAAACCGAATATGTCCAATATGACTCATCATCACATCGTCAACATAAAACTGAGCCTGATCATGGCAACATTTTGGATCCTTGAATTTGAGGCAGTGAAATTTTATCAGTTACAGAATTAAGAACATGAGACGAAATCTTTTTAGATGTCGGTCATATTTTCAATAGCTGTCTGAAATCTGGACAAACAATATATACACCAGGTGAGAGGCGGACAGAGAGCAGCAGGAAAGATCGCTCGGTCCATGTTAACTAGGCACATGTGTGTCATTATAGTAGGTTGATATAAGACAGCTGATACCCATGTGGGGAATGTGGGGTTATGGAGTCATATCGCTGGAAGTCTCTCAGTGCACCTTTCAATGTCTTCCCTTTTCCTACTGCAAACTAAAGACCATACAAATGTGACACATGACCACATTTTAGAGGCAGTAAACTTTACACACTGCTCCAATCTGTTTAGCTTAATTTAGGCTTTAAGATGGTCGGGCATGTAGACAAACGGAGACAGCATAAATTCTATAAAAGTCAGACAGATAATTAGGTCCATATAAATGGAGCCACCTGATACCCGATGACCTCAAACAAGTGATGACACATGAACCGTTTGCAGTAAATTTTCAGCATGTTGACATATAAAGAAAGTGCAAATACATTCCCAGAACATTTTTAAAGCTGGAACAATCATCCTGAGATATTGCTTATAGAAAAATGTGATGAAATTGCAGTTTTAACAGAAGCAATAATATCGCAATTTGGCTATCTTTGACAATGAGACTCTGAGCCTTGATTTTGCAAAGACTGGTATTAAACTTGGAGCAGATTAGTCACAATGAATCACAATGAAAACTTGCTAAAAATTGTTGGCGATCTCTCTTCAGTTTTCTTGATGCTTTTCAAAGCATCAAGAAATCAAGGTCACTTATTTGTCATTGTAGAAGATGCAGCCCCTTCATGCTAAACACACATAGAACATCTGTACAAGTGTTTAGATTTAGAATAGAACAAGACAATATACAGTTATTTAAATGCACATATACTTAAATATAACTGTATATGTTTTATTAAAATTTTGCATATTCTAATTTCATTAGGTGTTTATATGACCTGAACTAAATAATCTGCATGTCACACACACTTCTGAGGTTTGTAAAAGAAAGAAAAGTGTGACAGTATATCACCACCTCCAGAGGGTACATCACAGCTCTCTGTCAGAGTAAAGAATGAGCCGCAGCAAATTAGATCACTCTAAAGTGTATGAAAGTTTTCTAACAGCACTAAGGATTCATTTTGAACAAACTCTTCATATTTTAATGATTCCAGTCTTTGTACGTCGTAGGATAACTGTGTTTCTTGGATATTGTGTTTCTCAGCTCTCTGCAGCTTCATTTTTATCTCTTTACCCATAATTGAATTTGCCATTACACAATGATCTGAACACTTTCCAACATCACTCGTGTATTCTTGTCTCAGTACAATTAGACTGGAGGTGCAGAACAATTTTTCATGAGCGCTTTAAAAGTCAAGAGAGGCCAAGTATTGATAATGACACAAAGATTCCTGCTATTGTAAAAATGATCATGACATCAGAGATTTAAATCGAATCTTTTTGCCGGCTGACATTATATGAGCAATCATTTTTAACATGTGCTAATGTTTATTATTCCTCTCTGGGTGTGATGAACCCAAGTCTGGGGCAACACATGTTCACCGACAGATAGACAGATAGATAGATAGATGGACAGGTTTATGAGTCATTAATTCAAACAAAGACAGCTTATTAACCAGTCTGTGTTCACAGCTGGCTTACACCTGATACCTTCCATATCCCCTAGACTCCTGTAACTGTGTGTGTGCGTGTGTGTATGTGTGTGTGTGTGTGTGTGTGTGTCAGCGCACAGTCCCGTGGTGCTATAAAATGATAAGAAATGCTTTTACTGTTTCCTCTCCGGTGCCCTGCCCTCCACCTCGCTCCTCTAGAGGACAGCTTACAATATCAAAGCACTCAAACACATCTAACATTTTACATTAAGGTCTGAGTTACAATGGATACAGCACAGGAGGCTGGAGTGCACAAAGTGAGACACAGATAGGAAAGAAAAAACAAGAGGACAATCATGAAAGATAAAAGTGATCACACACAGCCGACATGCACACCCCCACATGGTTTCCAGTATAATATAAATGGATGAACGGGATTACATGTTCCAAGACAGTGCTTCACTCTTTTAAATGAAAGTTGCTCAATGAAAGGTTGTTTGCATTGCCCAGAAAACAACATCATTTTACTACAGTTCTTTTTGATTGGCGATGGAAAAAAAGTATTTTGGGAAAGTGAGCATCAAATGTCTTGCAATTCCAGCTATGGCCACTATGTCATGAAAACTCCGAACTGTGATTCTCGAGCAAATCACAATGCTCTAACATAAAACACTGATGTCAAATTTCTCATCTTTTAAGGAAAAGTTTGATAAAATTGATTAGCTTGAAACTCTAAAAATCTCAGACAGCCTGACAATTTTGACTTTTAACATCTGTGTAGCCAAGTAAAATGGAAGTCATATGTTTTATTGCATGCTAACTTAAATCAATGAATTTAGCTTCTTAAAACATGCAGGTACAGTCCATAATACAGAATGTTAACACAAACACGTTTTACTGATCCAGCTGGGAATTTGCGGAAAAGTTGCATTCAGATTAAGTAAGAAAAGACTTTTCATTATGAGATATAAAGAATAAGTAAAACATTAGAAATGACAGATTGCATTTCCTATTAAACCAATATTCCTGTTCTGAGACAAATTTCTTCATCTACTGAGATTTAATGTGTGTTTCCTCAACTGTTTTCAACAGGAGTTCTTCTGGGTGAATGTATGCACTTAAATTATATTTCCACTTCTTACCGACTGTTGTGTTTGTCTACTTTCTAATTGGGATGAATGCAACCAGCAGGAGCGCCAGTGATGCATTCACCCACCCTACTGTTGTGTAAATTAAGACATCTTCAAAGGCTGCTTCTCACAAAGTTAGTCAAACGCGGTCGATGTCACTTCCCCAAAAAATACAAAGGGAATAAGATGAGTAACTGGAAATCAGCTAAAATTAGAGCGGTAACAAGCAAAGCAAAGCCGGTTTTGATTGGCAGTGATGTTCTCGTGATGAGAAAAAGATATGATATTTGGAAACTGATCCACCTGTGATTTTGAAGCCACATGCAGATCTATTTTAGCTCGAGTCTCAGCTGCGTCAACATGTTGATCTTCATGCGAGGGAAAGACATGAAATCGCATGACGCTCCTCCTGTGATCTCAGAATTAAAGCCTCCATTTGCAAACATGAAAACGTCACACCTAAGAGCTCGTTATTTAAATTGTCTCTCATTTTGTGCAACAACTCAGCAGAGAGAAGAGATTCAGGGGGTTAATTGGGTCTAGGGACACAGAACACACACACACACACACACACACACACACACACACACACACACACACCGCCACCACCACCACCACCAAATCCTCTTAGCTTTATAATGAAGGAAGTAGAGATGGGTCGAGGGAAAGGGAAGCAGAGAGAGAGAGAAACGTGGTGAGAGGAGAAAGATGAGAACGAGGGCGAAGGATGGAGAGACGAGACAAATAAGGAGAAGAGAAGGAGACAGAGATGCAGGTCAAGATAAAAGGATAAACACCGAGGGATGAAAAAAAGGGGGGGTGGGAGGGAGGAGGGAGGGGGATGCTGCGGTGGAAAATAGGAGACAGAAAAAGTTGAAGGGGTGACAGTTTTGAGTGGATTGTAAAATAACAACGCTTTGTTGCCATGGAAACAAACATTTTTATCAGCCCGAGAGGCGAAGAAGTAAAACCTGCTTGTTAAACCTCCCGCGCTATCTTGTTAAGCTGTTGTTGTGTTTGTGAGTGAGCAACAGTGTGTTTGCAGCTCCCTAATGAAAAAAACACTGTGGGCACACGTTCTGTTTTGGGATTTTTTTTTTTTTTTTTTTGTATCCTCCCTAGATTTCTGGATTAATTACTGTGTTCTCCCTCAAATGAATGTGCAAGGTTCTGATGCGCTCATGATGTCAGCAAAAAGTCAGTGTTTGTATTTAGGCCATGGCGAGTTAGGGAAGTTGAGTTGAGTCTTTGGCCTCATTTTGAGCTTTAATACTTTGGATTTTAAAAGGTTGTTATGATGCAACTAAGGTGAGAGAGTTTTATTGATTCATAAAGGAGCATGTAGTTTTTCTCAACATTACCAAAATTGATGATCTGGCGATGGCAACAAAATAATCTCAGTCCAGTTTTATATGTTGTTTGGGCAACCAGATGTCAGGCTTGAATTATTATCAGTTTGGACACAAAAGAGGTCATTTGTATTCAAGCACAGCGAAGAAACACAGAACATAAAAAAGTAATGCCGCTGCAGAGTTAACACAAATACCACCCGTTTTTTACAAAGGAAAATATGTCTTCCCTAACCCTCTGGGGAGCTCTGTGATCACAGACAAAATGCTCAAATCAGGTCAGTTCATATCAGCAGCTCGCATACCTCCTCGCATGCTAATGCAGCACATCCCTTTTTCGGCACAAAGCTCTGTCAACAAAAAGATCAGATCTAAGTCCTGCACCTGATGATTTGAAAGCAGACTGACAGCTTATTTGACGGCCTCCAAACAGCCACGGGAGGTTCGGCCATTTTCTGGTCATGTGTGAACATACAGAGATAAAAAACAAATCTGTCTCAAAATCTAATTTCTTTACGCTTTGTTCTCAATCTTTGTGCTACTGAGTCTCATATCTCTGACCTTTATAAGACTTAGATTTTCATGTTTTGGATGCGATTTATGGGAGAATTACATTCAGTCATTTTCTCTCTGTATAGTTGTTTTCATTGTTAGTGGCAGGATGGGTGGGTATGGACTCTAACACAACACACAGGAAACCAATGCTTGGTTAATAAGGGCAAAAGAAACCTTAAACAAAAACTCACAGCAGGGTCGGGTACAGGAAAGTAAAAGAAAATCCACAAACATAAACATCTGACAAAGAGCAGATCCAACTGTCAACAACAAACAATCCAGTAAAGGGAAAATGAAATGTACTGGCTTATATAGAGTCCTGATGGTGATTAGCTGCAGCTGGGAACACAGGTGATGAGATGAGGTGGGAGTGGCTGGTAGATGAGGTGAGGCAGAGGCGGGGTGAGTAGAAAAGTACAGCCCACACACAAGGAATTGACATTATTGGTCATAATTGTATCTCATTGCTTCACCATCGACTGTCTACAGATCACATTTAAAGCATGCAACCGCTGAAGAATGGGAAGATTTTTGTTGTGAAGTAGTCAAAGTCAGAGTTTTGTGCTAAAAGCGACTGTTGCATCAAGCAACCAAAACTTGTCTTCGGCATTTTTCCTCATTTATAAAACCTGATTTGGAGCTTTGTGCACAAGTTTCAAGTGTCAGATGTTTGTCGGAGTTCATCACACCAATAAATCTGAGACGAAACAAACAAGAGATTTGAAAAGATGGAGCAATGGAAGAATTACTATGCACCACCGTGTACAATCTGACAACTCACTGACAGCAGAAATATCAAGTGTTATTAGCCGAATCAAAGCATTTCACAAAAGTTTTTACAGCCAAAAACTTAAAAACAGGACAGACAGAAGACCATAAAACCATTCTGGGTCCTGCTTGAAAAGTGTCTCATCCACACACAGCGATATGACGCAGATGATGGAGCTGTATTATAGTCTGTCATTGTCAATGTCAATTTACTTATATAGAATTTTAATCTTATATGCTCCATAGTGGGCGGATTATTGCGCAGGAAATTCTTGGTCAGCTAAGACCATAAACGGATCAGAGGAGAATATCATATAGAAGTTTGGCACAAATACACGTACACATGCACCAGCCAATCCCTCTCCATCACTTTCTCCTCATTTCCAGTGAACCTCTGTCTCCCTGTCTGTGATACTGCTGATTCCAGGGTCACAGAGTTGCAGAGCCGTGCAGTTATTCCATTGAGTTATACCGTATCTACTCCAGCGCGGGAGAACGGGATCATATCTTTCGCCTGAGACAAAGATGAAAGGAAGAAGTTATGTGTGTAATCGCCAGAAACCACAGAGACCACACTGAAGGCTTTGCAGAAAAAAAAGACCAAATTAATGATAAGGGATAAAAAAAAAAAAAAAGCTTTGATGTCATTATTAAATCAAAAAAATCTTTTATCTTTATTTTTTATCATTATGTTTTTTCATCAAGGTATTAAATTTAATTTCTTTGCCCATGAAAAGAAGAACGAATTCTCCTAAAATGATAGTAACATATTTTTGATGATTATTTTTATTAGCTTACTTTTTATTGACTATAATGAGTCTAGTAAGATTTCTTTTTTTTTTTTTTTTTACTCAGATATGTCTCTGTTCACTTTCCTAATTTGTCAGACTTCTCTCCAACAAAAGACCATCATTGTTAGATGACGGCTGAAATAGACTGACTCACTCCATCTGTGTTCATGTGTGTGTGCATGCGTTATAGGACGCAGGGGAAACAAAGGATTTCCATGACACAAGGGGCCCAGGACAAGACTGGATGGGAGGGGAGGGGGTGGTTGGAGGGGCAGAGGATAAATTAGGAAAACGTAGCCCAGCAGAGTCGCGGACAGACTCTGGAGGAGTGGAGACAACAGAAGAGAGGATCAGAGGATAAATGAGGAATAAATGACAGGGAAGTTTTAGAAAGACATGCTTTAATGGATTTAGGGTTGAGCACTTTTGAGGGCCCTTTTTTCTTGGCGGTTTCTGAGCCTGAGAGTCATTCAACTTTATCACACAAAGCTCAGTGGAAGTCTGGTTAAGTCAGCTCAGGTCTGCTCAGTTAATGGGAGCATGCGTGGACCCGTTAACTGAATTTTTGGGGCTTGGAAAGTCAACTTCGACGACCAAAGTCATTCTGACCTTGCACAATTTTAATACTTCTTTCTTCGCCACAAAATCTAAATTTAACATTTCAGATATCAATAAACTGTGGATTAATGTTGAAAACATTCACAAAAGTACTAGCCTGGTTTGAGATGTCTGAATCTCTGCTTTCATCTCCAGGTTTTGTCAGTGACTCAAAAAGAACAGTGTCAAGGTAAAGTCAAGGTAAAGGTCAATACAAGTAAAAAAAAATTCATTTGTTTTCACTACAATAGCAACTAAAGCGTGATTAAAAGTTTTTATGATTATGTTTCGCATTGGGTTGAAAAAAATGACAAACCAGTCTGATTATCAGGCTCAATCAAGCTAAGAGAAATGACATTTTAACCTGATAAAATTTTATGTGAAATCTACAGGATAGTCTGACAGACATCATTGTTCTTTTTCTGAAAACAGAGTAAAAGTTTTTTCTCAGTGACAAATGGTAAAACATGAAAAACAAAGGAAGAAAGAGGAGGAAAAGAAAGGAAAGCACAACAAGCACATGTGGAGTAACAGCAGTGACAAAAGGATTTTTCAGTTTTTTACTTTTCTATCTGAGAAACAGCAGCAACAACAGCGACTCTCACACACCAAATGTTGTCTATTTTAAGTTTAACCTATCACAATTAATGTGACAAAAATAAATGTTAGTGCCATACTTTTACGGTTATTTATATTTAGTTAAAGCTTTTTTACGGTTTTTACTGTGAGATTTGATGTTTTTATTCGGTTGCTCGTCGTGTCAAGCTGAAGTAGAGCCAGCGAACACTCTTCCATGTTGTCACGCTTTTCTAGAAAATGCTTTGTAAAAATCTGGTTTGATGGTTGATTATCAGCGCTCACCCAGACGTCTGTTGTTCCCCCAACAATAGACTACCACCACCAGCCCCTCTCCGCATGTGTGTGTGTGTGTGCGTGTGTGTTAATCATGCAGCTCTTATCAGCGACCGTCAGACCTGCAGAGTCTCCGATGTGCTCCCTGCTGATAGCTGCAAACACAGAGGTCTCCTCCCCCATTGGGGTTTTAAATACAGAACTAATAGACCTCAGCTTTGGAAAATAAAAGCCGAAGATCATTACCAGGCGAGAATGACAAGTCGGTAGAACAGTAACTAGAGTAACAAACAGCTGATGATACACTGGCCTCTTGATGTGCAGTCGCTGAGTGGGAAGGAGCTGGGAAAGACGCCGCTGCACGAAACGCCTCCATCTGACAGCAGCCACAATTTACACAGTTCTGCTGCGAAATCTAATGAAAACATGCTTCATCAAGCAGAAGATCTCTGCTTTTTATTCAACCCCACGTCGTCTTTTGCATATATTTGATAAAAATACAGAAAGGATGTCTCAGGATGAAAATCAGAAAACCTGAATTCTACCGGCTCCTCTTTCATTTTAAATACCACATTTACTTTCAGGTCTTATAAGACAAGAAAAGAATTTAGCATGATCTTCGAAAGCATTTCCTGGATCACATCTATTTGGCAACCTGAGGCGTTAGAGGTCAGCTTGAGTCGAACGAGTGTTTGAATCGTGTCCTGCAACTCGTGACTCTGACGCTGATTTCGGCTTTGACGTTGAGAGAAAGACACACAGAGAGAGGGGGTGAAAGGATAAAATCAGTCATTAGAGTCTATTCACTCTGTCCCTACGGTGCCAATGGAAAGGCTCTTAACCTGCTGACACACACACACACACACACTCACATAAAGAGAGAGAGAGAGAGCTGTAATGAACAGTCGAGGGAGTACATTGCCCCTTCTGTACACATTTAGACTCTTGATTGGCCGAGACCTCTGACCACCAAGGTCAAAAGGTCGAAAGTGTGACCCGAAGGACATCTGTGTGTGTGTGTGTGCGTGTGTGTGTGTGTGTGTGTGCGCCCATGTGTGTGTGTGTGGGTGAGTGGGACAGTAAACTCATTTGTCGAGGTCCAGAAGCACAAGCAAAAACCATCCTGAACATTTTGATAGACAACTTTAAAACCTTAATGGGAGTTCACAGATTATTTTTTTATGAATAAACACTTTATAATGGGTCAGTGTGAATAGCAGGTCAGTGGCTCATGAACTCCAGGTCTGGTTTGAATGTGTGGGAACTCCAGTCTGTACTTGACAGCTCGTTAACAGAAGGAGATTTGACCGCTAACCCCAATCACTCCCTCCCACCCCCCCACACCTCCAGGCTCTGCAGCAACAAGGTCAAACACAGAGGTGGAGGAGGGAGGCGAGATACAGGCAGGAAGCTGTTTGTGCTCACACACACACACACATACACACAAATGCACACACCTGGATGAACATGAGAGTAGGAGGTCACCAATAAGATCTCACAATTGTTTTAGAAACTATATATGTTAATTCCTGATCATTTCATTAAAGTAAACTAAAAGTCTTTAATGGAGCTTTTAGCAGCTAAATAGCCAGATATTTCCCACAGGAGTTGGTTGAGACCAAAAAAAGGAGCTAAAAGAGAGTGCGTGTTGGACGCCTCAGGTGAACACACACATTCGTTTAAATCAATGATAATGATATCAATGATATCTGCTGGATGTGTAAACAGTTCCAGTTTGCTCACAAGTTAACATATCAAGTTATGATATGTCAATTATGTGATGACATCTTGCTTCTGCTCTCCCCAAGTGGCCAAAAGATCAGTTATTACAGGTTATATACTGTCTTATCCACAAATGCCTCAGTAACCTGTCTCTTAAGGCGTTTGGTGACCTGATGAAACCTCTTTTGGTTTTTGGCTTCACATCAATATGAATAAGTTCTTATCTACCAAACTTAAAATGGATCATGATGAGGAAACATGTGATATATTTTTTTTAACATGGCAGAGTTTGGAAGCCTCTTTCTAATCGGTTCCTATCTTTTCCCATCGCCCTTCAGGCTCTTATATACCTGATTGTAGCTGAAATGTAGCTTTAGTCTAACGACTTTAGACCCATAGTTCAGCTCTAAAATGTCACAGAAATAGGGGCAAATGACCAATTTTAAAACAACTGTGTTTGCCTTGTTTGCACACGGTGTGAGTGTGGGTTTTGTAATTGAGGCAACTGGTTGTTGTTGTTTTTGTGCTCGTTTGCAGCACTGTACTCTATTTTAAAAACAGGCATTAACAGAGCAGCCAAAAGTTTTGCACAGGGCGACTTGAGGTCAAACTGTTGAATGGAAACACAGCATTGCCGAGCAAATAAATGAAAATATCATGTGAACAAATACCTGAGATATCTTCAAGCCTTTCATCTCCTCTACTCTTGGAAAGCCTCACTGATGTTACCACGCCACCTGTTGCTGACTGGATCGGTCCGTTGTTTGTTTCCCATTCACAGAGCCAGGACCATGTACAAACACTGATTTTCATTTTTTAGCGCTAACACAGAACGGACAGCTCACAGAGGCGATATTCGCCGAATTTGAAAAGAGAGTGCATTGGATTAGAACCACTGTCTGCACCTTTAATCTTTGCCAAACGTGACAGTAATTGTAGGGTGCAGAGGCACATGTCAGCGGAGGGATCACTACCTGCAGAGAGGATGAAAAAGATGACATCGAAAGAGATAAAGTTAGAGAAAATCGTGCATAAAAAACTGAGTGCATAACGTAAATTTTAAAAGTCTTTACATTGCAATTGGCCTTTATAATTAATCAGCCTATAGCAGAATGTATGACGGAATGAAAAAAGACACACAGGTGAAAGGAACGAAGAGGTAAAGATAGAGGAAGGTAAAGAATTGGGCCAAGCAGGGATCAGCTTCACACAGAGATCACAGACATGGAACGCTGTCTGTCTGTCTGTCTGTCTGTTTGACTGTCTGTTTACCTCCCTCGCTCCATCTTTACCTCCATCACCGCCTGATTTTTTTTCTCTCTGTCTAAGCTTATATCTGTGAGAGAGACGGGGAGAGTCAAAGAGAGAGAGATAAAAGATAAGCAGAGGCAGAGAGACGGGGGCTGCAATAAAAACAGGCAGTTAGAGGGGAGAAAAGAAGAGAAAGAAGACGAGAAGGAAATGCAAATACTTGTTTTACGGCTCGGTCAATGAAAGCAACAATGGGCCTCTCTCTCAATTTCTCTTTTTCTCAATAGGCTGTGGACAGAGTAATAAGGTCAGAGAGCAGCAGAGAGAGGGATCACACTCTGATCAATAGACGTGTCCGACAAACAACAGCGTCTGCTGCTTCTGAGGTTTCAAAAAGCTGCTCTGGCAAACATGGCCTGTTACTGACATGTTTTACATAATGTAAAGAAAACAGTATGGAACAGATTTCATACACCGAAACGAAGAATTGTGTAAAACATGGTAACAGTATTAATCAATGAACTGACAAAATCACAAGAATATCAGACGTCCCTGGTCTCCCTCTGTTACTTACTTAAATTAAACACCTCATGTTCTATTTTGTACAGGCTTCGTCCTCCAAGAGCTCTCGCTGCTGGGTCACACATGATCTGCCCCCTCAGGTCTGCTCTGGCACTATCAATCAACAGCGTGACCTGAGCTCAAGTAGTCAACAAGTGAACAAGAGAAGAGAGGATGAAGAAGTCCAGCCACTCTGACGCTGCCCTGCTGTGAGACACGCCTCGGTGCTGAGCACTAACTCCGCAGGCCGCCTGTCGGTTTTATGCACGGCTGCTTGCGGAGTAGCTACAGCGGCGAGCAGACACCTTCACAGGTGGAGGGAGGCGGCGACGGGAGCTGGGCTGACCGCTGCAGTGTCCTTCTGAAGGTCGAGATGAACAAGCTCATCTTCAGCGGGAACTTTCCAGGAGGTCCTCGACGGCACGAGTCAGACGGCTCATCTACCTCAATCTCGGCTTTCCTCCATCTCCTTGTTGGGCTCCTTGTCCTCATCGAGACCAGGAGCTCCAGCACAGTGTCTCTTTTCAGCCAGATGTCCCCTGCTGTGGCCCCCCTTCATAGAGCTCCCATCACGGAGGCAGCGTTTTCCGACCCCCGAAACCTGAGAGCTCTGATATCCTGCTACAAGTTCACTGGATCAAGAGTTTCTCACTCCTACTATTGTGACTGATCTCAGAGACAGAGGACAAATGAAGGAGGGCTTTCCATGCCATAAAAAACAAACTATGCCAAACTGAACCTGGCTGAACTATATCAATCCATTAATGAACCAATTTCACTAAATGGTAAAGTCAAGTGAGGGGCCCCATGATTAATTATAACCACAATCCGGGTCCACGGAAACACAGCAAAAAAGATCTATATCAATATGTGTTGTAGGCTATATGAACAATTCAAAGAGCTGATGAAGTCTTATGCTTCCCTCTTTGTACAATGAAAAGCAAAAGAGCAGGGGGGAAACGCGTATTGTATATGTCTGTATGGTATTTGTGTGTGTGTGTGTGTGTGTGTGTGTGTGTGTGTGTGTGTGTGTGTGTGTGATTGGACGGATTGTGAGGCAGACGAGAAGAGATCATGATGACAAAAAAAATATCATGCACACACTTAGACGTATACACAGGAAGAGAGGGCATGAGGAGGGTAATCATCTCCAATCAAGATGTTATTGATTTGCTGCTTGATTTCTCTCTCTCTCTCTCTCTCTCTCTCTCTCTCTCTCTCTCTCTCTCTCTCTCTGTCAGCACCTGGCTCTTGTCACAGTAGGACACTGAGGCTCAATAGCAGCAGTGAGACAGACAGTTATACATCATTATCTTTCCGTCTTACACACATACATAAAGTCTCTGTGTGTCTGTTTCCTGGTCACTGGCTCCGAGATGAAACTCACACAGATGTTTTTTGCTCTTTTCTGCTCTCCAATCACGATTCTCTACGGCCACAACACCTACACACAAATACACATACGGTAAACAGAAGATCCTTTTAAGGATACTTAAGTGTTGCCAGTTAGGACATATTGCCTCTAAACTTCACTTCACATTTACTGAACAATAACCTATCAAATCTCATATTTTATCATCCTAAAATGAGAAAGGAAAAGGTTTGATTATCGAGGAAGTCATTCAGCTTTATTGTTGCACTGTGTCCAAATAGATCCCACTATAATGCATACATCCAGTATTACAGTGATATATACTACTATGAAAGAGTCCCTTTTAAAAAAAGCACAATTTTTTGAGTTTTGTGTTCAATGAAACTTTAGAAACAGGCAATGAGTATTTTCATTGGCTACTATTGTGTGAACTGCACCTGTAAATAACAATAATGTTAATTTTCTAACTTGCTATCACATATTCTTCCATGTTTTAGATTTTCCATTCAACTCTGTGAAGAAATCAGAAAATTGAGTTACATAACTTGCTGTGCACTGTGCACTGTGGAGAATATTTGGGGTCAAAGTTCAATCTATTGGACAATTGGCTGAGCAACATTGTGGAAATTCAGTGCAGTGCACATCACTATGGTTATAAGTCTGAATACTAAAAACAGTTTGCACTAAAAGTTGATAATAAATGTGTGTGTGTGTGTGTGTGTGTGTGTGTGTGTGTGTGTGTGTGTGTTTATGTGCAGGTTGTGTCTTTTGTGTCTTAAAAGACTGACCCACAAAATCTGGTTGCAGGCTGTCAGAAAAAAAAGCTGAAGGAATCACAAGGGGTTCCCCAGATGTGTGTGTATGCGTGTGTGTGTGTGTCAGTGTGTCAGTGTGTCTATAGCCGTATGTTAATCAATGCCGTTAATGTAGCAATGAATTAGTAGTTTAGATGTCACGGGACGCTTAACACAGCTGATCCTTACCAGACATCCACCCACACACACACACACACACACACACACACACACACATGCTCAGCCCACAGGACCCCTGGGGACCACAGGCGGACATTGTATAGTAGGCTAATTATCCCAAATTGCTAAAGTAGTAGAGAGGGTGTGTGTGTGTGTGTGTGTGTGTGTGTGCTAGCTCTCACAGCTGCTCCTGGTGTCAAGCCTTTGATAGATGAGAGATAGAGAGAGTGTTCATTTACTGCTCGGAAACACACACACACACACCTGACTGCTCATTTATTGGTCTAACAGATTGATCTTTTGTTGCTCGGTCGCTGGTTTCACGCTGGAAGAACTGCTCAAGTTCAGACTACGACGCTCGGGGGAAAAAGCACCCTGTCGTCAAGCGCAAATGCCTTAAATGCTGCAACCAGGCCTCGTATGAAATTTGTGGTTATAATTAGGAAATAAGAGGCGGCATAAACAGAGAGTAGTTTGACAATGAACAGACGCAGGGGAGAGTAAGTGTGCGACGGATGAGTGAATATGATTGCCCTCGGTGCCGACAGAAAGGATCCTGGATTCACTTTTGCTCTCTATTGTTGAGGAAGTTTTTTCACTTAACCATGACCGAACTTCAATTTATGTGTCGCTTTTAAAGGCTGGTGAAGTTCTGTATTCAATCATTTTTACGTCGTCAGTGGGAGCAAATGGACGTGGGGCGAACGGTGGGACGGTCGGCAAGTTTTCAAGAGTCAAGCGAAAAAGGCTGTTTGATCTTACAGAACAGCAAAAGACAGAATATTTGCAAATGTTCCTTTTACTGTAGGAGAAGCTCAGTGTGATTTACTCCACCCTTGATGATCAGATCTCTGCCCTTCTTAGTCGTTCACAATAGAAGCTTTAAAGCCTCTACAACTTTTCATAAGATACGACACCATGATTATGCTGAAATCTTTATTTTACTTATGAATCCACATGCACATATTTTAATGTTGTCAAAAATATTTGCTCATGGCTGCTGCAGTTTTTCCCTCCTAGAAAATCTTTAATAATTAAACACACCCCTCCAAAAAAGTACAGAATAAAACACATTGGGCTACTCTGCTGTATTTTGCTCTAAAAGCAGCAACAAAACCCACCAATAATGGATCAAAGGACGTGAAACTACAATATACGTTTGATGATTTCCTCGTCTTCTTTTTTTCTCATCTGTACTAATATGTTGTTGCCCTTGAGCGAGAACAAAATCCTTTCTATCTCTCAGCTATTGTTTCATACTCCAGAACATTTCCTCTGCGGGGTCAGAGCTAAATTGTCAGGGCAGCAAGGAAATGTTGGTGAAATTGAACTTCGTTTTTATAGATAGATAGATAGATAGATAGATAGATAGATAGATAGATAGATAGATAGATAGATAGATAGATTCCCTAGTCCTTTGTCTTCTCCCCCTTGCCCTTTTTTGTAAGACAATGCGTTCCCCCTTTCTTCTCCTCCACCCATCCATCCATCTCCTCATTCCTCCGTCCCTCCATCTCTTCGATATTGATGAAGTGACGGGGGCCACAGGCTGAAAGACACCACCTCATCTGGTTTAAATTACCTCCAAACCGCACACACACCTGCACCAGCACCAGCACGGCTGTGTGTGGGAGGGTGGGCGCAGCGAGGGGGGCAGAGCCTCTGGGATATGTGGTGGGGGAACGCCCATGACCCCGACCATATATAATACTCACACACACACAACAGGGAGAGAGCAACAGAGCGGGTGGGGTGTGAAATAAGCTGTAAGGCAGAGGGGATATTAAGCTGCCACATGTGTTCTGTTTACTATTCTCTAATTAACCCCCAGGCTGTCTTACAGACTACACACACACACTGTCACACACACACACACACACCATATCTTGTCTGCAATAAATTGGCTCTGGTGTCATACAGTCTGAACATCAACAGTGATATTGTGTTGCTCCGAACCTTTAAAGTGATGCCACCAAAAAGATGTTTGTATAAAACACACTGTACATTAAAGATAAGTGTGTGAAGATGCTGACCTCCAAGTTTGACTTCTTTACCCGTCCCACAGTGCGCAGGGGGCGGCCATCTTACTCATGTCGATGATGGATGGCTCACCAGGAAACGCAGACTGGAGATGTATGAGTTTCCTCCACATGCACCTTTTTGTACGTCCAAAAGAAAGATTATTGTTGGGCTGCAGGTCTGGCCATAACTGACGAACACAGTCTGGAGTGAGAGGTCCCTACTGTACAATTAAAAAGGCTTTTTTTGAGTTCATGCATGTTATAACAGTGAACAGATCATGTGTGAAGCTTTTGTTGTAAAGTAGCTTGTTGTTCCAGGTTCTTGTTCCCAAGTCTTGGAGACGTCGACGCCAAGCCGCCTTCACTCCAGTCAGCCTCATTCAGGAGAGTTCTTTAGTTAAATCGGT
Source organism: Centropyge bicolor (assembly GCA_037975185.1). Lineage (NCBI taxonomy): Eukaryota > Metazoa > Chordata > Actinopteri > Pomacanthidae > Centropyge > Centropyge bicolor. The sequence goes on from JBBMOC010000005.1 coordinate 10,494,291, forward strand.
GCCAAATGTTAGTTTTTCTCTGCCCATTCTTCTGGCAGCTTCTCTTGTTTTGACAACAGCAAAGACCTACATAGGATTTCTGAAGTCTGGAATTGTACACTGTATGCTGTGTGTTATCCGCCGCTCACATTCACGCCAAAACCCATTGTTTGCATCTTGAGGCCTAACACACAATGCATCATCTTCTTCATAAGAAACTGGAAAGCTAGTTCTGCATTTAAATCCACGTTTACATTGACTAGCAATCTTGTTCTTACCTTACATTTACTGAGTGCATTGCTATGTTACTTGACGTGTCGCCAAATTGTCATTAAGCGATGTGACCAACAAGACAAAATATGTAGCACCCAATAGAAAGGCACGCAGGTTTTGTTAATGTTAAAATGTTACATCACTGAGGTTTGGAAATCTTTATGATCATAGTTACAATAATAAAAATGTGATTATGGAACCAATGTGATCACCATTGTCGATAGTTGGAAATGTAAAACGAACATGTTGAAGTCTGATGTTTCGTTGATCCATCCACTCTAACTTCCTCCCAGATTTTGTCCTCCTCTTTCCATTTCCATTCATAATTAGTACGTTTTGGTTCACTAGCTGTGTTCACTTCTATTTTGGATGCTGGTCGCTTCTTAGTCTTGTTCGGCTTCCTGCTTTCTGGCTTGCCCGCGCCACACCTTTGCATTACACCATTGCATTTGAAATTTGCACTGATCTCATGTATTTTCATAGATGTAGTAAAAGAGCTCAAGATTGAAGAAAACCTTGCTCCGTTGCACCGATACTGTTCAAAAACTCACTGGGGTACCTTTAATCCTACTTTCACTTCAGGACATTTTCAGTGAACAACAGCTCTGCTGATACAGAAGCACAGTCATTACAACTTTCCAATAACAAAACTTCAAACCTGAGGAACATTTTGTAGCATTCTCTCTGAAACTGGCAGTTGTTGATATTAAGCAAGATATCTAATTAATTTGAATTACACATGTATTAAGTCTGTATTACTGTTATAAGATATGATTGTTAGTAACTTTTCAACAACAGTGGAACAACATTTAACATCTGCATCGCATTATAGTTTACTGTTTATTGGCTGCATAATATATCACATTAACTATCACAATTGTTGGTAAAAACACAAATTAATTAGGTCTTTATAGTTTAATCATTTCTGTAAGCACAGACATTTAACAGGGGAAGAAAGATGGCGTGCGTCCCTATGCGCACATACGATGATATCACCAGTAATACAATCAGCTGTCACCGGTAATGCTCTCATCTCTCCTAATAGAGTGAGTCAGAGAAGAGAAGAGAAGAAGTGTGGGCGGACGCTGGCTGCGTTTCGAGTGTTGGAAAATGAGCGGCTTCTTAATAGAATTCACCATGGTGCCTTTTCCTAAGGTGTCGCGCACAGACGCATACACACTGAACACAGAGACACACACGGAGTCGCGTACACACAAGCGCACACAGAGGGCTGGGGGGACGTGAGCAAGTCTAATTGAAAAGAACCAAGCAGAGAGAAATCTGATAGCTACAGTTTGGCCTGAGGGGGGAGGAAAAAACGGGAGGTGAGCAATGGGAAAGGGAGAGAGATGGGGTGAGACGAGGAGAGGACAAAGAGGAAGAGACGTTGCAAGTGAAAGATAAGTGTCATGAGGTCGACTTCCTCTTACTCCTACAGCTACTTAAAGAGATGGTTCACCAAAAATTTATATATAGTTTAAGTCGTCCAGGTTTTGATGCATCTGTGTGTGAGATTATCAAAATACAACAGAGGCGAATGGAAGTGTGTTTGTCAGCCAAACAGCACATTCAAAAATTACACATTAGTTCCAATGTTTGTTTCTTGTTCTGTGGATTCTCCAGAGAAAGAAGGGGAATTTTTAAGGAAAAAGACGTCACTGTTGAATTTTCTGAATGTAAATTTTCAAAGCCGTGAGCAGATGAAATAGGATCCATCTTGGTGAAGACAGAAATCTCTGAGGCAAATGTCTCAAAACCTGGAAAAATTGAACAACAGCTATCTGCATGGCTCCTTGTTAACATGTTAAGATAAAGATGATTTTTAGTGTCAGTTACTTCATGTGATCATCAAGAGGACATATAATATTACACAGCGGAGGCGACGTCAGACTGAAGATGGAAACTGAGTGTAACAGCTTCACACTTCACGTCTGATATCCTGGCAAATATTCTAACACACCCTCCATTGAGATTTCTTCTGCCACTTCAATACAGTGGAGGTTAGCAGAACTTCAAATGTGTTTTCTAAGCCCCCCAAAAATGACACTTGTAAAACTGAACAGAGACAACAACATGTATTTCCAGAAACAATGTGTGAGAAGGAAAATTTGAAGCGAAGATTCACACATATCTCAAAACCAGAAAAAAAAATTGTCACTCATCTCTAATGGCCTTTTTGAGGGTGCATGCCTTATTATCTTCACCTTACTAATTAAGTGATTTGTATTAAACACTCAACAACAATGTTTATAACTTTTATCAGTATCTATAGTTTTGACCTATATTCTTCTTCTGGTTAAAAAATAGGTGTGAAAGTGTTTCCATGCTGCAAAGAAAAATATTGGCACAGTGTTTGTGAAGTGCTGACTCAGCTGGAGCCGTCACTATTTCTTCAGCCGTCTCACTTTCCTCTGGCCTTGCACATTTGTCTCGTATTATTGACTATTTCTATGTCTGGCTCATGTGGTGTGTAATCATTTTTTACTTGTGACTGACAGCTTGTGTACAGTAAGTCAATGGCTTCGGCTGTCACACGCAGAAAAATAAAGATGCTTAGAAATGGATGCCATGCTGTGGAAGAACCGTTTTCCACTAAGAACCTTGTAGAATAAAGTTGTTTAAAAGAATTTTTTTTCTGTAAACGGTTCTTTAAGATTGTCATCCTTAACGTTTCAGTCCTGGTTGATTTAGTAACAGCTGTTTTTACTGGAGGTAACAGCTACTTTATCAGCAATAGATCAGATCTGTTTACAGCACAGCCAAACAAACTTATGCTTTTTTAGAGAAGAAGTCAGTCAATATTCAGCCTTTTACAATAATGACACAAGCAAAGTCTGATTTCATTTTGTACACAGTGAGAGTAGTTTAACAGACACAGGACACAGTTACTTTGCTGATGAATTGGAGGTGTTTGGCCTGTTGCAATGTCAAAGTCTTGTTTTGTATATGTGTGTTTTGTACATATTTTAGATGACTGATGCAATTAAATACAATTGTGTGACTCCTTCACAATACAAGCCGACAACTCAACAACAGCAAATACACACATGCATCGTCTCCCTGTGAATCCCTATTACTACTTGAATCCAGGGCAGGAAGGGTGTGCTACACCACTAATAATGAGTAACAACAAGGGTCTTTAAGGAACCTCTTTTAAGAAGGTTCTTTGTGGTTAAGAAAATTCGAAAAGGTTCTTTAAAACTTTGAAATATGGTGTTGGGTGGAAAACAAGTATGTGACAGCTGGTAGCATTATCGGACATTTTAACCCTAAACACAAACTTTTGAGAATCAAATTATTTCAATCAAATAGTCTTAATACACAACTACAAGTATTATAGTTACAGGGACTATAATATATAAAAAGAACATCCTCAGAATATCTGGTAAAAACTTCTGATCAAAAAATATTAAAATATATTAGATATTATCACAGTGCTTCTGGTCGAGATACAATAACTAGAGTTTTCTCTGGCAGGCACATTGTTGCTTTCACCTACTTGTATCAAGATTTAATGATTTAAATCTTAATAATGTTTTTTAATTTGGCTTTACGGGGACTAATTAAATGCCTTTTGTCCCTGATAGTGCATCAGAATCACTTCAACCATCTTTTGTTCTTTTTTTATTTGAGGTTTGTTGCAGGTTTCACAGCGAGAACCGTGGGGTCTTTTAGCCAAAAGCACCATGACAAAACGGAGAGAAAAGAGAGTGAGAGTCCTGCATAATGTCCCTTTGTCCTGCCCACACATGCACACACACAGACACCCACGCACGAACATGCACCCACACACATAATGAGATGGACACACAAAGTTTGGACACATGGACTAATGAGAGGTAAGAATAATTTGTGTTACTGATATATAGTAACAGCAAAGGACACAAAGTGAATTATATTATAACCCAAACAAAGGCCATGCACACACACACACACACACACATGCACGCACACACACACACACACACGCTCTTTGTCTTGTTTCCACCGTCTTAACTCTCACATGTAATTAGCCTCACTCTCTCTGTCCGTCGCAGATACCGATAGCACACAGGAGGGGGTCAGTGTGTGTGTGCATGTGTGTGTGTGGGTGGGTACGGGGACAGGGGGGTCCAAGCGTCTCAAGGGACAGGTTATGACAAATAAGATTAATGTGTCCCCTATTTCCAGACTGGTGCACTGGCCTCTCTTCTGCTCACACACACACAGGCACGTCATAAAAAAACACACATACACGCCTCTCTGATAGCTTTTTCTCTCAGGAGAGGGTCCATATGGGGACTAGAGTCGGGTGGGAGCGTGGGTGTGTGTGTGTGTTTGTGTGTGTGTGTGTGTGTGTGCCGCTCTAGGACGTCACCTCTCTGTCTTATCCTTTGTTGAGACACAGGACTTCAAAACAATTCTGTGTGAAGATGAAATCCAGACTCTTATACGTCTTCAGAGACTCACAGCTGCCTGATTTTACTCTTGTCAAAGTTTTAAGACATTTTTTTAAATCTCTGATCCCACAAACGGATGCATGTAAATGAGTCCAGTACAGATAAGGGAAAAACTAGGCAAACAAAACAAAGACACTTTTTGTGACCAACATGGAATAAATACTAGTAGCTTCATGTCTAAAGTCAATCACTGTTTCCTAATAATCAGAAATATAGAACATAGAATCTTTATTCAGCTGTTGAGGAAAAAATTTGTGAAAATAAAAGACTCAATTCGAATGACACTTGCTCTAATACAGCGACTGCTTTTAGCCTGAATTTGCACAGATTGAAAAGTTTGAAACTGTTTTCTACAGATTGTTTAACTCTGAAGTTGTTGTTCTTTCTGGTAATAATTAAACACATTTCTATGTTTGTCAGTTCTGCCAAACCTAACCATACTTTATACAGCAGAGAATACTGATTCCTGCTTATTTAATGTGGTCATTTTAGGGGCATGTTTTGCCTCCATGTTACACAGATATCACAGTGTATAATACTTGGCTGTGACACATTGATCTGCTATAAAGATCCTTATAGATCCTCTTATGTCGGTGATATTTGCAATCAAGACTGTATGGTGTATTTCATAACTTCTCTCTTTTTAACGGCCTATATTCTGAGAGCATCTGGCTGCAGTTTCATCAACAAACATGACATGTCGTCTCACAGTTCAGCAGGCACAACTCCTGCAACAATTCGACGTGAGAGCTGATCTGAGTTCAGTGCTGATAATGCTGTCAGATACGCCAGCAGCCGCACCGATGTCCTGGATCTGAAGCCTGCCTGTCTGCCTTCTGAAGAGTTGGTCTCAGTGAGGGAAAGTCATCTCTCTATCCACACACACAAACACACACAAACAGCTGCTGAAGCGGCACACCCCTGCCCCTCTTCACCTTTGACCTCAGCTCTTTTGGCCCTCCATGCTTGAGTGGTCATTACATCTAAGCAAGACAAAGAGGAAGTGGGTCTGTCTGTGAGAGAGAGAGAGAGAGAGCAGGAGACAGTGTGAGGTTGACATTTGTATGATTTGACTGTTATCAAAAACTACTAGAAAAGAATAAAGATGACATGCAAACACATCTTGATCACCAGCCAGATAATTGTCACTATCTACATAGAAACTGGTCGGGAGTTATTTAAACTGCCTGCAGATGTGCTATACTTAATGTATAGTGGGGCTATGTTGTGGTCATTTTCAATAGCAATTGTAGCAGGTTACCATGCTGGATGGAACAAAACACTACAGTACCCATAAACCTCAGCAGTCATGTCCCAGTTCCATACTGATTCTAAGCAGTGTGTTTCAGTGTATACGCAAGCCAGACAGCATGCAGACTGTACAGACTCAAATTCTGACTGTGCTGTTGATGGACGGTATCTACCCACAATGCATTGCACAAAGGAAATAGAGGAGCTTCTCACAGCTGGAAGAAAATTAAAATAAATTGTGGTTGCTGGTGAAAGTTTCGTGTCCATCCAAGAGTTGACAACCGCACCTATTTCTCTATGCAAAAAAATATTTTTACTGACATATTTCTGCTTTTTATATGACAGCTTAAGTTGCTTTACAAATGAAAATTTTATTCCTGCCTACTGTAAGTTTCTAAAATGATATATTGTTATGGGCTGAACTCCTAAATAATCATATTATCAGAGCATGTTGTTCAAAATTAGCTCAGCTGACTATAACATAAATGGTAATGTTATAGTAATAATGATCAGATTATATTATATTAAAGTTATATTATAGTGACAGGGGCCTCCTGCTGCTTCATGGGTACTTTTACCTTTTATTGCCAATACTTTTGCAGCACTTTTACTACTTTACAGAGTATTTTTACAGTGTGATATTGCTACTTCTATATAAGTTAACAATAAAAATACTTCTTCCACCAATGCTCTACTGTTCCCTCATAAAATCTTTAGAGGACAAAGTGCCGTCCTAATTCTCATAATTGACATGATATCAGATTTTTTTAAAGACTTTCGCCTGAACCTTGAGTCACTTTCAACTTAATGCAAATGTATAGTATGAAACTTTTCAATGTGATACACAGAGCATGAATTTCACCTCACTGTTCAAAGTTCAAGGTTTGTTGTTTTTGTGTGTGTCTGTTTGTGCGTTCAGTGTGTGTGTGTGTGTGTGTGTGTGTGTGTGTGTGTGTGTGTGTGTGTTTGTGTGTGTGTGTGTGTGTGTGTGTGTGTGTGTGTGTGTGTATGCGTGTGTCAGCCCCAAAGGTATAATCTTTTCCCCTTGTACTCCCGCTGTGCTTCTCTCTCCCCCAGATCTGAGCCTGTACCCCCTACTGGGACAATGAGTGTGTGTGTGTTGTGTCCTCCCAGTGTGTGCATGTAGCAGATACCCAGGAGACACACACCCCATGGGATCCCTGACACACACACACATGCCTGAAGGCCCCCAAGAGAGCGAGACAGTGAGAGGCAGAGAGTGGAATGAATGGATAGAAAGAATTATTCAGAAGACTCAATCTGTTAGTGAGGGTGAAAACCATGCACACACTTTAATTGCTGTAGTTTTTCTTAGTATTAAAAATGTATTATTAGTAGTAGAAGAAGTAGTAGTTGTGGGCTTTTACAGAGAAGGGGCTGAAAAGAGGACACGAGCAGCGAACAGATGAAGCAAAATCAACAATTTCTTAGAACTAATTGGATTAATAGGAGGCAAAATTAATGTGGGATGATCTGCTGTCTGAGTGTTTGTGTGTGCGTGTCTATGTGCAGCGGTGATGGTGCAGAAAGAAGCCGGAGAAAACAGATTTAGACGGACAGAGAGAAAATCATCAAGGGAAGAAAAGAGAGAGAGAGAGAGAGAGAGAGAGAGAGAGAGAGAGAGAGAGGAAGACGTTCCTCCTCTCTGTCCTGGTCTGAAACTAATTGGTCCAGGATTAGAGGAGATTATATATAAAAAATACTGAAAAATTATACAAAACCCTCCACAGGTCTGGTTTCCATGGTGATGGTGGGGAGAAAATAAAACCAGTTGCTGCCTCGATTACCAGAATAACGCAGTTACAAACCAGTCGTTGGAGAGAAACAGTAAAGCTCATTAGAGATTGGGGCAGGTAGCGAACCTGTGGCTTTACTCCTCGTCTTTTATGACCAGTAACAGTTTTACAGCACAGCAGGTCGCTGCACTGTGTAGACTAATGAGTAGTATTAGTAGAAGTCAGATCCAAAAAAAAGCTGGGTCAACAATGATAACAACAATGATTTTACAAAGTGTTCCTGAGTTCATGTGGTAATATCCTTTATTCAGTCATGTGTTTGACAAAGTGGTGAACCTCATCCCATCCTTGAAGTACACTTGCTTGAACACATGGTACTAATACATAAAAGTATTTTGTCTTAGAGTACTACTGTATAAACCTTTGTTGAGTGTTCAGGTAACTCATACATCTGTCAAAGCACAAACTTGGATTGTTGAGATGATGACATGATAAGAACAGAAAAACAGAATAAGAACATACAGACAAAAAGTTTTAGACAGAGTATGAAATAAATAAGGACACTCAAAATGCCTTTTAGTTTTTTTGAGGAAGTGCTGCCATAACATCAAGTTTAATTGGTTGCATTAATCACAAAAACAGTCAACAGCGGGAGGACTGTCATTTCCTTTTCTCAAGCCAGTGCACATGGCAACAGACAAAAACACTAACAATCTCATGATACTGAAAATTAATAGTCTTTGTTATTTACAAAAAAAAATCAGATCTGACTACATGCAAATTTAAAATCAGTGAGAGAATAAGAGGTCAGAGGTGTGGAGAGAAACAAAAGGCTCCTGAGGCGCCACGTCTCGAAAATGTTTAACTTCAATTATTCGCTGAGGCATCTTCTTGTTTCTGCACCAAAAAAAAGAACACCTGCTCTTAATTAAAAACAGGTTTCCACCTTTCAAAAAGCAGCTGATACTCTGTCTGATTACGGCTGCTGTCTATGGATCTCAGCTAAAACACTCACATGCACATGCTGCTTTAGGCTTCAAATCCAGCTCTGGATATATATATTTCAGCGTCTGAACAAAGGCTTTACAACGTGTCAGCTGTTGTTTTTTTCCTCTCGGTGTTACGCCGCTTGTTCGTCTGTGAAATGCACTCAACTCTGAAGCAGGAAGCTTTCTTCCCTGTCAGTCTAACAGGCTGATCAGACATCAGTTTTTTTTTCCTGGCTTTTTCTTTTCCCCCTCGTTGCTTCTGAAATATATTCTTCAACCTTCAGAGGGATTTAAATACAGACACTTGTACCTGTGACAAGCAGAAAAAACAAAAATCCAGCAAACTAACCAATATTTTGAATTGTGGTTTTGGTTGCAGTGGCCTCCAGAGCTCAATGCACTATAATATGAAGGAACAGTGACTTATTTAGTTTTTGACCACTAGTAGCGCTAGAGAGCAATGTTCGCATGAGTGGGCGCAATTCTTTGGTCTTGTACACATGCAAGAAGATGCTTATGCATGTATGTAGGTGACATAATATACAGTATATACAGTATGTGCCGCTAGTTTCAGGCTGTACATCTGACCACCGGTCGGTCGGTGGCAGTAGCACACAAAGAGGCTTAACAAACCCACCGAGAAAAGCAGCGAAGAAGAGGTAACAATTAAACATGGATGTAAACATTGTATGATTTTAAATAATCTGTAAATGTTATAAGGTGTTATATGTTATTTTGTTAGAAGTGAATACACAAAATTTAGCTGGAAAACACAAAGCAAACTGAAAAACTCTGTCACCAGTTTGACACGCACAGCATTATGAAACTGCACCTAGTGTATTATGTGGGACCTAGAACATTGAAAAATGGTGACAGGATGTGGAAAATAGAAACAAAGGGGACGTTCAGACAATTTGTAAACTCATACTGATGTAGAGTAATTTGTGCTGGACATGTTGAATCAAAGTGTAGTAGTACTAGTACTTAGTGTAGGTCAAAAAGGAAGCGTCATGTATTCTTTGATATTTACTGTCCTGTGGAAACTTCTTTTATTTGGCAACTTTGCAACTTGTAGCATTTTTTCATTTTACCTAATTTAACATATATCTTGTTTATTAATCTTTTTTTATCTTCTAATTACATAACCAAAGGATCACTGATTCCATCCAACACAGCCCAGTCTGTCATTCTGAGTCACACACACACACACACACACACACACACACACACACACACACACACACACACACACACACACATCTGGTCTTTTCCTCCCTTGCTCTGCCAGATGTTAGCACTGAAATTTCAACGTAAAATCAAGTGTGAGAAATGTTTTTAATTATCTAGCCACCTGGACAGGGTTGTAGCATTCACACACACAGACACACACTCACATATATATATATATATATATATATATATATATATTTGGCATAAGATACCACCACTTGCATTGACCCACATTGATGTGTAATGATTCCCAATAAATCTTGACTTTCTAACAAAAAATCATTTTTGTCCAGAATAAATGTCCTCACTCAATCTTATCTTGAGCACTTGTGAGAACACCATGAGGATAAGTTAACACAGACAAACACACACACACACACACACACACACACACACACACACACACACACATTGTTTCAGGTAACAGATGTTGTCCTTCTTTTAATTAAAGTCAACAAATTAAGACATTGTACTTACTCACTGCTGCAGAAATAGGCCTAGCAACACACACACACACATACACACACACACACATTATTCTATAATCGGCTGTAGGGGAATACGGCAGCTTGTTTAGAAACACAATGTGATCTTAATTATTATTCAAGGGCAGCAGCAGACACTCGTGGACTTTGATGTTCCTCTTCAGACTGTTCTTTAAGCTGTTGTTGTGCTTCAGCAGGTTTAAGACTCTTACTGAGAGCTTTTGAAATCATAGGTTTGAATCCAGCCATCACGCGCGGCACTGAGTGGATGGTGTGTGTTTCAGCCCACTGAGCCACAAACAGCATCACGGTGTCGACACGTCTGTCTGCAGGATCTGTTGCCTCTCCGTCTTTTCTCGGTCTTGCAAATCAATCGTTATCGACGTAACAGATGCACGAGTGCGAATGTGAGCTGGTGAACGCCCCATGATTGTTTTCGCTCACAGCTGCCTTGAACTAAAATTTGTTGTGCATCTGAAGATGTGCAATAAATTGCTACAAACAAACTTTTAATAGCATTATTATAAAGGGGGAAAATCTGCGAAGGTTTTTGCAGAATGGCTTGGAATCTGCTCTTTGCTCATGTCTCGGCTTTGTGCTTTTGGCTGCCAGACAGTTAGGGTTTGGGGCTTAACTTGAGTCACCATCAAAGGCTTGCATTGTTGTCATATAGTACTGTAGTTTGGTCCAACAATGAAACAAATCTGTGGTTGTAATATGAGCTTGGGTTTGAATGATTGGATCCTAGTCAATATATACGAAATATATAACAGCCTATAACCTAACAAGTTCTTATTCATGATATATAATGGACCGATAAACCAGTAATAATTTACTTATTAACCATGAAGCCATTAGTTTATTATTACAATCAGATGAATCAACATTATGGAGTTTATCTTGTACTTCTGTTATGATTGTAATTTATATTTTGTTTGCATTCCAAACCAGGAAATCATGGTGTTGAGTCAATTAATCTGAATCAGATAATCAGAACCAGAGCTGTTTATATTCATCCTTTTTTCATCCTCTTAACCAAAGAAGTCCCTAAATTTCTGAAATGCACTTTTTTCTTGGCCATTGCAGAGCTTTGACTGACAGCAGGAGAAGGTGAATTCAGGGAGAGTATATATGTTGCCCAGCATCATGAAGTCACAGTGTGAGTAGCTGATACATCTGGTATAGGTGGTTTCTGAGGGGAGACAGTGTGAGAGACACAGCATAAGTCTGAAATACTGTTATAGATATTATATATGTAAAAATGCCACATAGAAGAAATTAAACAATTTTTAAAATTGCTCAATTAGGCTCAGAGGCATAAGAACTTAAAGCTTCATGAAGGACATTTTTCTGAGATTTTCATGAAATTTTTGTCACATCTCATGGCCTTGATCAGTGGATGGGCTTTGCTCGCTTGTCAATAATAAAAATAGAATAACATTACGATAATCAGTTCACTGATGAGGCCCATGAGAGGTGGCAAAAAGCTCCAGTAGGTTAACCTTTTATTTTCATCTTTAAAAGCGAATAACTTTTTTAAAGTGCCTGAAACTTAACAGAATAATGCAATATAATACTTAAACTTTGTTGTGTGTTTAATCATTAGTTATTTCCATATGTGTCATCAAACATCACTTTACAGATTTTATTATTTACAAGTATCTAATCTACATTGGCATCTTTACCCTGCCCTTCATCATGGCATGTCATGTCAATCAGACTGACAGCTTTATGCTCAGTGGATTATGTACTTCTTATCGATGCTTACCTCCACTGGTGAGTTTGAGGCAGCTGTCTTCACCTGGATTGCACTCCTGTTTGACTTCACAGCTGCTGGAGGAGCCACCAGGGCAGGAGTAACACTGCAGAGAGAGGCCTGCAGGAACAAGACGCTCGATTCAGCTCGTCACTTTTAGTGTTAGTGAACATTTAAAGGAATAGTTAGACTTTTTTTGGAAATATGTCTCTGATGGCTTTCTTGGCAAGTTGCATGAGAAGATTGATGCTACTCTCATGTCTGTATGGGAAACATGAAGCTGCAGCCAGCAGCAGGTTAACTTTGTTTGGCACCGGAAACAGAGGAAAGCAGCCAGCCTGGTTTCATCCAAAATCCTCCCACCAGCACCTCTAAATCTCACTAATTAACATGTTATACTTCTTTATGTGTAATTCTTGTTATGTTCCAAACTGTTTGTTGGCCAGGCAATTTCTAACCCTCATAAAACCACAACATGTTGTGAACGTCAGTTTTCATCCTGATTAAACAAACAGGATGCAGTATAATGTTAATTAGGCTCTTTTAATTAAAATGCTAAAATAATGCGTGTATCTGTTTTACTTTTTCATTCAATGATGTTTGCATCTTGTGTTGTCCCATTATAATATGATTTTTTTTTTCGAATAATTTTCTAATATTTCTTCATGTCCAACATTTGTTGTTTGCTTGTAAAATATGCATATACTTGTGTGAATATTTGCTTTGGTTGAATTGTGTTTTGAATGTTGGGAAGCTTAAATGGATTCAACCAAAGAAGCTGAGTATTGCACAGCAAAGAAAGCACAGTCAAAGTGTCTGTACATTTTATTTCCCAGTGCTTTATGGAATCTCGTCCATAAACCAAATCAAAAAAGCTGCGACACAACTGTGCACAGAGCAAACTGCACGCCCCAAAGCATCATAGAAAACATGATGAATGAATATTTATCAGTGACTCTGCACGATGTGACACAACAGCAGAACATGCAAACTGCACAGTGATCTGCCAAAATGTTCCCTCAGGCTGATGTGTTTCCTCTTTATGAAACATATAATCTCTCTGACTTAACCCCACTTGGCTGCGCTTTTCAGGAGCAAAAAGAGGAAGAAAAAAAAAGAGTGAGCATTAATGAAAGCAGTACAGATTCCTTCTTCAAGCCCCTTTTTTTTTCTTACCAAATCCAAACATGGCAAAGCTGACAGCCAGGCAAAACACAACAGAGCTCCTCATCATGACTGGAAGTCTGGAAATCAAAACAAAAAGGAAAATTCGCAATATTGTCACAGCTGGATAAAAGGCAGGGAATTAACTCTGCGGAGGGGAAAAAGGGAATAACACATTTCCACATGTGTCACCTCTGCATCTTTCTTGCTGCTTTCTTCGGGGGCAGGGGGGTCAATAACTGCTGTTTTAAAAAGTCTTTTTTGATTCACTTACCTCCGAATGTGAAGAAAACGAGTGTCAGCTAATGAAGAAGAGTCTCTTTGTAACGAAGAGCAAAATTGACCAAAAAAAACCCACCAAAAAGCAAACAACCGGTTTGTTTGGGTTCAGAGTCCGTGTTTGGATTTGATCAGATTTCTACAGTATTGGCCAATATAGTGCCTCGTTTGTGTAACACTGAGAATCAATGGAATGTTTTGTGTCAAGATATTAATTTTCTTCACGAGTGTGTAATTTGACTTTCATTTGATTTATAAATTGAGAGATGACACAGCCGTCATCAGATGGAAAGTGAGAGCAGGCAGGGGAGTCACTGATTATCTATCACACAATTACGGTAATTCAGCTTGTGGAGAAACACAGTGATCTGTTTGCAGACGTTTAACCCGGGATTTGTTAATGATGGAGAGAAACGAGGAGGAGCAGAGGGCTGAAAAAAAATTAAGACAAATAGAAAGAGAGGACGACAAAAGTCAAACACTGTGTGGTGGCATAAAGTGATAACTTGAGTGTTTTGTATCAGTTGTATCAATAAGCAATAAATATGACTATAAACAAAAACAAAACAGAGGCCATAAACTCGGTCACAGACTGAGCCGAGGTTCCTGCTCCTTCTTCATTGGTTTTTCCATCAATCAGGCCAGACCAGAAACACCTGAGGGAAGAACACAAGACATCATGAGTCAACATCATATGCAGGTGTTTCATATGCAACATTAGCACAACCAGCAGGGGGCGCACATAGCAATTGTTAATATATGTTTCAGCATTGGGAAGTTGGTAACATATTGACGCTCCAGTTCATAACGCCTTCACTCTGCTGCAGCCCTAAAAGTCCTGAAGTTAAATATGTGCAATATCACAGTCCATCAAAGAAGGAGGGGAGTTAACATATTTCAGCTGAGACAGAGGTCGAAAATAATCCGCCCAAAACTGAAAGAATTTATAACAGGTGGAGGACGTACTGAGGGGCCTGTAAGTTGCTTTTCTTTATAGAAGTTTGTCCCATAAAGGCTCAGCATCAAACGTGTATTAATCCCCCGTTGAAAATAGTCCTCAATAAAAGCACCCTTTATTTCTGGTAGTAATGTTTGCTAAAAACTGCAGCACCCAATTTTTTTTTTCTAGAAAACTACTGAGCTTTTTTAAAATACAACATTGCTGATTTGAGTCCTTTCATGCTCTTTGTTATGAAAATACAGAATAATGCCAACCTTAACTTTAAAAACCTCTAAGCCCAAATAAAAGGATGCTTGATTTTAGATTACTTGGTTAATTAGAGTAAATTTGGGTCCAATGGTTTTCAGTGGTTTTCAGACTTCAGGCCTCTTTCAACACAAGCCAGGTCCCACACACACACAACTTTTAGGCCTTACATTTTAAATCCATTTAAAACACATACTTCCAGGCTGCGTTTTTCTGTCAACAATGAAAAGAGCCGGGAGAGCAGTTTTTTACTGTAACATTTTCACTGTGTAAAGTGTCTTAACCTCCCACCGCTGTCAGCAGCGACACAGGTTTTATATCAATAAACATTCAATCAGGACTGAAACTCTCCTCCGGGTGTTATGAGTTTTATAATCCTGAATTCATATTAAGTCTTCTTTCTTCCTGCTGTCTCTCTCTCTCTCTCTCTGCAGATCATTGTAAGCCTCAGAGCCCGCTGGAGGTGTGAAATCAGAGTTCAGACACACAACCATACTCACACATGCACCACAAGCATGAAATCAAAGTTCATGTCACAGTTATTTTCTTTATGGACCTGCAGCTTTTTTGAATCAGTTTTCACCTCGGCGCTTGAGAGGAAGAGAGATAATTCCAACGTGAATAATAGATAAGATTATATTATAACCTGTAACAAAGTTTAGAGCAATAAAACCTTAAAAGTTGCGTCTCCCGACCTACGGAGCAATAACAATCAATTGAAGAGAATAATTTTATTTGGGAATGCGGCCAGTGTCATGTTTAATTCAGAGGAGTTTGAGGTATAATTGTGAATCATTTTTCCCAGAGGGGAAGCTCAACATTTTCTCACAGAGGTTTAAACATCGCCATCCGAGAGCAACATGACTTTCCTTTGCCATTGCAGCTATTTAGGCTAATGACTGGCTGCCCCGCTGCTCATTACTTCACGTCTGAGGCCGGGCTAAAGCCTGGTGTAATGAGGCAAACCACAGCTTTCATTTCTTTCTGGTGCCGGCTCGGCCGTTCGTGGGCTTTTGCTTTGTGCTTCTGCAGTGCTCGCACCTCGGCCTGTGTAGATCTTTACCACAAGCTAGACGGGATTTACTACTTGCTTATTTACATGATAAGAAAACTGTTGTCTCTGTGTGGCTTCTCAGAGGTGACAGCTCTGTAAAACTGCTTTTATTGAAAGGTCAAAGCTCTTGATGATCACCACCATGATGTGAAATTTGTCAAGAGATCCTCACCTGTTTTTGCCATTGGATAATAATTTTATTTCTTGTCCAATCATGACGGTAAAAAGGTTTATTGACCTTCTTCTCAAGGCAGCACTCAAGCGGCCAAATCATGAATAGTAAACCATTTACCCCCCTTAATTAATGTTGCTACACCTTCTTCTTCTCTTTCACTTAGCACATACATGAGGACTGTCACTGGCAGATTCGTCAGCTGTAGCAATAAATGTACATACATAAATGTATTCACAATTTTTAATGCACCCTGCAACCCCCCCCCCCTTACACAACTTTTATCACACTAAGTGATAAAAGTTGTGTAAGGCCTATCATGCCTCCGGAGGGAGCTGAATGAATTCTGATAATTGCCTCGAGTGATGTCACTTGAGTCTATTGGGGCTGAAGACTACAAGAAATTTAAAATCTGGTGAATTTAGAAACAACCACCTAAAGATCTCTGCTTTAGACTTGCGAATCTCTGACTGAACTGCCAGCAATTATGTTGCATTGTGGGTACTGTAGGCGCCAGACTAGAAAAAAGGATGGCTAGATAAAAAAAAAGACAATATCAAAAAATATCAATGATTAGTCTGACTACAGGACTACAGTGCTAAATCACTGGAGTACAAGTTGATCTTGATGTGATGAATCCAAGCTTTTTATTTCAAACCATACCTAGATATTATTGCTAAGCTATGATTGGACAATCACCGGTGTCCATCATCGTCTTTAGTTTTGCTGTTTCAGGGTTCAGCCACTCTAAAGCTGTCTTATTTACACCACATAATGAATTCTGTTTGATGAATCCAAACATGAACAGGATTGTAATTTTTGTTCAGTTTATGTCATTTTGAACTGCCCACATTCCCTTTCTCTTCATATTCTTTATGTTTTATTTGCTGCCCTTTCTATTCCTCTCTTTTCTATTCATTCTCTGTCTTTTGTTTCATTTTTTTTTTTTTCGCTCAGTCTGCCTCCATCCCTCTCTGTCTGTCTCTCATTTCCCAGTCCACTGAGTTAAATATGGGAAAACCAAACCAATCAGGCCATGACATGGTTATTATTTTTAAGTACTGATTTTTTTTAATTTCCCTCTGTCTCCATCATTACCATTCGTCCTCTTCTTCTCTTCCTCCACCTCTGTTAATTCTCTCTCAATCAGTATTCTGTCCATCTGCAAGGTTGAAAAATTTCAACACCATAAGATTTAAACCCATGAATTAATAAATCATTAACATTTGACCAATGTGTGTGTGTCTGTGTTTGGCTGTGTATATGTGTGTGTGTGAGCCTTTTGGAGTCTTCTAAAAGTCAGAGGGTCCATAAGACTACATGTATTCATGCTCCAACTGTGCAAAGTTACTCGTCTCATCCAGGGCTGCAACTGGCTGCAAGAGATATTTTTTGTCACTCAGAATGATAATATGCAATCACAACCTCACTACAGAAGTTACTGGCATCAATTCCGCAACCAAATACCATTCTTCCATAACAACATTTTTATTCTCTTTATATTCCCAAAGTTATGTTTCCTGTGAGGTCCTCGTTCAGCCTGCATGCATATGACAATGAGAAAGTCAGGACACACACTCAAACATTCAGGACAGCAGTTTTCAACTCGCCCGGTCATTTTCAGGACGCCGACAATTAAGTGGTGTAACTACCCTTTAATTAGATATAAGAAGAAATAGTGTCCTCATTAAGGACATAATTAACTCAATCAATGAACGCTAAAGAGCAACGAAATACCAATTAAACTTCACATATATGTACAGTACCTGAATGGATTGAGTGTGTGTGTGAGAGAGAGAGAGAGAGAGAGAGAAAGAGAGAGAGAGCTATGTTTTATGATCTTGTGGTCGAGCACGTGAGGGTTAATACAGTAATTTAAGAAATGTATGGAGGAGAGAGAGAAAGCGCCATAGGTAGTATAATTATCTGGAATGACCTGAGTGTCCATGCATGTAGGACATTCCTGCTCTCTCTCTCTCTCTCTCTCTCTCTCTCTCTCTCTCTCTCTCTCTCTCTCTCTCGCTCTCTCTCTCTCCCTCTCTCTCTCCTGTCTCCACCTTCATTGTTCTTCTGGACGGAAACACCTCAGCAACTCTCTCATTCCTTCACTGTCCCACTTCACCTCCTCTCTGATTCCTCTTTTGCTATTTGAGGCTAATTCAAACCTCTGCACCTCCCTTCAACCGACACACATTTTTGTTATTCTAATATTCAGGTTTGTTAAAGAAGCACAAATTTTCCATGTCAACGTCAGTTCTCAGTCACGAGGAGCACTTTGTGTGTCAGTATGTCTTCTCCGGCTCTGGAGGAGATTTGTCAAGTCTGACAAAAAAAATACTGACGTGACATCGCATAAGTAATCTCGGCTTTGATTTGGAGGCTACAAATCTTTAAGAGAAAGCCTGTGCTACAAGCTGATAATGTTTTAAAGACAGGCTGCAAAAGTCGGAAGAGTTGCATTATGGGTATTTATGGGATGTAATGTTTTTGGAGCTTTGCACATACCAGGGTCCGAAAGTCACAATATGTTTGTGTTTTTAAAATCTACAAATTTCATTTCCTTTAATACTTAAACCTAAAAATGGCAGAAGCAGCTGCTCAGTGTGTCAGGACAGATATTATGTAGTCATGATCGGGATTGACTCCATCCACACTGTGACTTCTATTCCACCTCCCGCCTCTAAAACCCTACGTCTAAATGGCTAAACAAACTCTGAAGGATGTTCTTTATGAATTAAAAGGAGACACAAGTGGGGTGGAGGAGAAGATCTTACATCCTCCTTTCTCTGCCTGCAGTACTCCCTATCTGTTCACTCTATAGGAAGCATGTGCAGCTCTGTGGGAAATTGTCTTGGGAGATTATCAGTGTGTGTGTGTGTGTGTGTGTGTGTGTGTGTGTGTGTGTGTGTGTGTGTGTGTGTGTGTGTGTGTGTGTGTGTGGATTACCAATGTTTGGAATTTATTTCCAGAGCTCCAGAAAGCTCTGTTTGACTTTTTCACAACAGGGGGTCTTGCTTCAATCACATGCCCCCTGTGTATGTGTGTGTAATGGGTGTGTCTGTGTGTCTGTGTGTCTGTGTGTCTGCAGTTATGTTTGAATGAGTCTGTGTTTGTCCACTTGCAACATGTGTGTATCGTTGCACTAGCTGTCTTCTGTTTCAGTGTTTGTGTGTCTGTGCGTGTGTGTGAGTGTGTGTGTGTCTATGTGTGTGTGTGTGTACGTGTGGGTGTGCGTGTCGTCCAGGGAACATATAACTGGATTAGTCGTCATGCTTTTATTTCTGTAATGGAAACATCAGCCTCATGAAAGAAAGTAGGGCTGAGGCCAAGCAGTGAGTGTGTCTGAGACAGTGGGAGAGAGAGAGAGAGAGAGAGAGAGACAGTGTGTGTGTTTGTAGTGTGTTTACTGTGAGAGGAAATTCATTGTCCAAGATGTTCTTCAGCTACACTTCAGCTTCACTTCAGCTTTGTTTGCTTCATCTACACAAATCTAGAACCACACACTCACACAACAGTATCTGTGTGAGGTACTGAAGTGAAATTTAAAAAAAGAAACTGAGTCAAAAAGTTCATCCAATGCTTTCATGTTGTTTCTGTCTTTTCACGTCATAATTTGTATATGTGGAACATGATTTTTTTTTTTACATCTTGTTCAGCTTTGACTTTTGTTGTTGATAAGTGTTTTATTGTGATGTGTTTGTGTTGCAGTTCTTATTGTTTCTGTTGTGTATTTCTTTGTAAAAAATATGAATTAAAAAAGAAAAAAGGGACAAAAGCTGTTTATCAAAAATCCTTGTGGAGATGGATCGTCAACAAAAAGTGAAGCAAATATCAGTCAATGTAATTTACTAATGTGCTTGTATGAGTACATTAATATATGTATCACCATACAGTGACCTAAGATTGTGTGTGTATGTGAAAGAGTGATACAGTGTTGGACTTTATGAATGTGTATGTTGAGAACATCTACAGGTTTGCATGACAGACAACGCTTAAGAAAGTGATGTGAAGTGACGATGGGGGGTGTAAAAACAGGTCACTGGACAGTGTGTGTGTTTTGTCTCAAAGATTAACAGCGAGGGGTTCAACATGCTTGTCTGTGTGTGTGTGTGTGTGTGTGTGTGTGTGTGTGTGTGTGTGTGTGTGTGTGTGTGTGTGTCTGTGTTGGCTGCACAGGGGCAGATGTCCAGGGTCCCATGCTATAAGCAAGCTTGTGTGTGTGTGTTGCTGTCTGTTCATGTGTGTGAAGTGATGTGCAGCCAATCAACTCAATATTCTTCCCGTCAGTGATTTCCGAGGCCGACAGTGAGTGACTGCTGACACAATTTCAGTTCACAGCTCAGACTTGAAGCAACAGCAGAAAAAGTATGAATATTTGAATCTCATCTCACCAGATAACCAAATACAACCTAAACAACCATATAGTGTTAACAGCTATGGATTGATTCACTTGTAGAGATGAGATGAAATGAAGAGAACTATTAGAAGAAAATAAAATGCAATATACTGTTGTTTGTCACTTTGGTCAAACAGCTAAATGATTACTTTTAGTTGCAGTTAACTCAGATTTTATCAAATAGGTTTCTTGACTTCATGCAGTAATGAAGTTATAATTAGTGTTTTATCACAACAAACAGTAACGAAAGCATAATTTTCAATAAGAAATTAATGAAGCGTAACACTGGACATTTTTAGCAGAAGCATCACTTCTTTCTTGATAAACAGCCTTTAATTTGAAAAGTTAACACCACTAAAATCAAAAAATACAGTGCAGTATATTAGTTGGTCTCTGTTATCAACCTTAATAATGCATGGATGCATTTAAATGCAAGTTGAGATATCACTTTCAAAAAACATGTTATTATGTATGTGTGTATATTTGTATTAGTTTGGGTCAGGTTTTACATTACTGCAGCTCAGATGGATTAATGTCTGTGATTGGACAGAGCAGCTGCACCATCTACTGGTTAATACAGTGCAGGTGCAGGTGTCAGTGTGATATACAGACAAGAGGGTGCGTTATCAAGACAATATGACTGCTATTTACTAATTTAGATCTAGATAAAGTGAGGGATTATGAATCAACAAAAAAGCAAGTAAAGGTAGAATCATTACAAAAGTTGAAAAACCACACAGTGATTAAAAAAAGTCATTTGAAATATTATCCTGTTCAGGAAAACTTAGATCTTTAATTCAGTATGATAGAAGGAAACACGTAGACAGACTAAAGACATTTTAATCAAACTGTGAAACCACACAGTCTTAGTTTCTTCCTACTTTTCCCGGACCATGACCTTCCCTCTG
This sequence comes from Centropyge bicolor, assembly GCA_037975185.1. Classification (NCBI taxonomy): domain Eukaryota; kingdom Metazoa; phylum Chordata; class Actinopteri; family Pomacanthidae; genus Centropyge; species Centropyge bicolor. The sequence goes on from JBBMOC010000005.1 coordinate 10,515,630, forward strand.
CTCCACAGGCCTGCCATTCTCCACCTTTCCACCAGATGTCCTCGGACTTTACCGCCTTTCCCAATGTACACACCTGTTCCCACTTCTAATCAGTCCTACTTGTCTGACCCTGGTCTGACCCACTCCTCACCTGCACCTCAGCCCCTAATCAAGATAAGATAAGATAAGATAAGCCTTTATTCGTCCCACAGTGGGGAAATTCACAACCTACATATACTATATTTTTTGTTTGATGGACTTTGAATTTTCTGTCTACTTGTCTGCATGTGTGCCCTAATATGTATGTAGATTGCAGAGTATGTAGGTTATCAGCTCGGCCCTAATGAACAGCTGATAACCTACATATTCTATAGCTTCTACCCTCTCTAATATTCTTGTCTTTACATTGCCGCTAATAAAATGGGAATCGCCAACCTTGAACTTACTTGAACTTACTTGAGTAATCATGGCTCAGAACATATCATCTGTCTGAAATCGTCTCCACGTCAGGTCAGCTTCATACTTCACTCTGCTGGAGGTGAAGCTATGTTACGTTGATACATGTTGAAACAGCAAAGGGCCTTGGTTTAACTGTTGTCATAAAGGTACACAGAAGTATTTGGATGGAGACGCCCACATGCTATTGGCAGTACAGTGTACTTGTAAAAAATCACCACTGGAGTTATACTGCTGATTATCCAACAAGTATGCTCATTCCCATCTTTTACTCCACCCAGTTCATCAGTGTCATCAGACAGGGACTCTCTTAAAGTAATTGTAACATGGGAAAATTTGAGGATTGAGATACTCCTGAATTTGGAGAATTTGTAGTTTTGGTGAGTGCTTAGGGTTTCTTGGTAAACAACAATTATCACAGATTTGGGGCCATGAGTAAGTATGTTCACATGCTCATTAGTATCCTGGTTTTGTGCCATATTCAGGGCGGAAACCTGTTTCTTCACATCCCTGTTTACGTGATCATAACAAAATCCAGGACTCAGGTATCTGAAACCAGGATGTGTTGTAATGGTGTTTTAATTGATAGGATACGTCTCTCTTCCATAAATGAGTGTAATGAGGCAAATTATATGGGCAGACCTTCCAAATAAATGCTGCCTTTTGTATAAGATAAGCTTCAGCATTGATTTAAGAGCTGATATATACGATTTATCTGTTGTTTTATGGATGTATTGGAGGGGTGTTGTGCAAACTGACACAACAAATCAATCCTGACATGTGGGCTTATTGCTTGTCTGAAGGTGTGTTAGACATGGTCATCTGTCCTGCACAGGTGACACTGATTTTAACAGACAGGTATAGGACGACACGAGCCACGTCTCAGCCAATCAAGATCCAGAGTCCAGGTCCAGTAAACCTGCAGAGGTTTTTAAACCGATAACAGGTGTGTGCTAAGCTGCATTCACTTCAATGTGTGGGTAGAAAAACCCCGACAGTGAATCAGCCTCTCTCTGCACTTCAGCTTCTTTCAAATTCTACATTAAAATATATAAGATTTAGTCATGAAAGTAGTTTACAAGATGTTTCTCTGCACCCTGCTGATTCTCTCCTGTTGGGGTTCGTTCGGTTCCGTGTCGGCTTCTCCCGCTGTGGAGGCGGTGTTTGAGACGGTGGTGGGTGTCGTGTCTCCAGGACAGGAGCATCTGACTGCGGATTCGCTTGTCTCGCTCTTTAATACGCTGGAGGAACGTGTGCAGTGTGGCGAAGTGTCGTGTGAAAAGGTACGTTTTATTACGCTCCACTCCGCACCAGCGCGTGTCTGCACAGGCTGAGCAGGGAGGTCGAGGTCCAACAGCTATTATCAGGCTGCACCTGAGGGGGAAAAAACTTGTTCCTCTAAAATTTTCTACACATTTAAAATGAAAAAAAAAAAAAGTCAAATTACTAAATGTTCTAAATTTTATTATATGAATTATGTCATGCAGTTAAAGGACTGCACACTAAAAAAAAAAAAAACCTGAGTTAAAATGGACCCAATGTGAAGTCAATACTCAACAGTAATTTAAGAATAACACCAGCATTGGGTCAAAACAGCCCATTAGTCCCGGGTCAGTTTTTAACCTAGTGTTAAAAATTCAGTGCGTAGAAAAATTTTGCTAATGTTAGTTTTGTTAGACTGGGCTTCAACCAAAATCTTTATTTATTTAAGTACAATTGTATTTTTTGGTTATAGGTAATAAGTTGTTTCCAAATTGTTGCAGTTGAAAAAACTTATTGATATTTTAATGTTTCATTTAACCTGAAAGTGTTTCCAGAATAGACTAAAAAATACATCACGGCTCAAAAATTTTGAATCACTGATGTTTTTCTTCTGTCCTTCAATAATGGCTCTTTTAACATTGATTAAGAAAAACAGTACAAATCAGACACCAAATGTATTATTTACATTTGAAATAGTTTTGGTCTTAAAAATAAGTAATTAAATTAAAAATTAAAAGTATAATGTAGTCAGTGTTCACACAGTTTTACATGGCGGTGGCGAATATGGTTGTAACCATTTCTCTCCCAAATACTCTTAAATTTGTTTTCCAGTCCAGAAAAGCATAAGTGACCTGAGGTCATTACTGAACCACAACAGTGCAAATGGGCTCTAAATATTTTTTTGGGAACCTGTTTTTGGGATTTGTCAGTTAATAGTACGTTGAGCTGTTCCAATAGTGCAAACCCAGACTTACCTTCTATTTCTATTTTGAAGTTTTAAGAAGAGCTTTGCTGCAGCAACTCACCTGTTAATTCCAGCTTGATATAGGGCTAATAAACTAGAACTGGAATCTGTCCCTGGTTAAATCTGCACAGATTTTAATGCTTCCAAATTCCAATGTCTGTTGATTTCTTTCCGCCCTATCAGATATCAGTCAGGTTGAATCATTGTATAGCATTTTTCTCTCCATGTACAAAACATTATACTTTTTATGTTATACAAAATAGCATCTATTAGTAAAGAGGACTTTCTATAACTTAAAACTATGAAAGACCTTTAAAGTATATAGACTACTCCTCACTGCCATCTAAATAAACTGAATCAAGCTTTTGTGTCAGGCGATGCCAAACTTCCAAACGATGGTTTTTGTTGTGAACAGAGACTCAACAGTGAGAACTTTTTCTGCAAAGTCAAGAAAACAACTAGTGTCCATATCCTGTACATTTTATTATTAGATGTATTAGTTAATTCATGTTGGCTTCACAGTAAATTAAGCCTCAGGTCAGTGCCTCTGTTTGTAACTTTCTAAATATTGCAAATGAAACTTTTGGGGGAAATTTTTTACCTCTCTATTAATTAATTATCAAATTATCAATAAATTTTAGACTTTTAAGTCTATGGAGACATGACGGTGACTCTTTCATCATGGAGCCAAGCTTTAGGGCAGATGTTTGACAAAAGAAACCCTCAAAACTTATAAAGCCATCAAATGGAATACTACTGTGTTTTTAATGTAGCAAACATGAGAAATGTGCTTCACAAGATTTTCAGGTCAGTGATGTTGCTAAATAATTAATCTCAAAGACAGAAGAGAGTTAGTTAGTTCTGTTAGTTAGTTAGTGAGAGTTGGTTCTGTTTTTGAATGTCTTTACTTAACTCTTTATAGGACACTCATTTAAATACTTTATAAAATACAAAAATTCAACCTTAGAATGTTATTGGAGGACATAAAAAAACTTCTGTTGTAAAAATTTTTCACAATTTTTCACTTTTTAAAATGGTGTGGAAACTACCAACCAGTCACTTGCGCGATAAAGGGTTAACTGGATGTGTTTGGCATTTCTACTTAATGAATCACCAAATTATGACTTTATCAATTATTTTATTTATGTTATTAAAAGCAATCATTTTAGATAAAGTGCTAATTTTATCAAGGGCGTTGCTTTTAGGCAACTTGGACAAAATCCACTTTATCAATGAGAATGAGAGTGAAGTCCCTGTGTTTCCAACATGTCAGCTGTAATCTGCACGACAGGGCAGTGTGATTGATAAGCATCTGTTGTCACGCAACAAAAGTTTCTGCCAGTAATCTGATGGAAAATATGGAGAGATATGAATGCATTAAGGAAAGACCAAGTAAATATATCTAAATATAAATGCTCAAATGCATAAAGGAAGAAAACACACATTTTTTTAAGGATCCTTCAAGGAGAACTCCTCTCAAACAGAACAACCTTTAAAATCTGTATACTTTTTTTTTTTTTTTTTTTTTTTTAACCCTGACTGTAATTCTCCTCTGAGACGTTTCTGGGTCAAGATCGATGTTTGTCAGCATTTTATTATATATTTTATTTTATTTTATTTATATATTTTTGTGGCCATTTATATTGTAGCTTACTTTTCCTCCTTGTTATCAGAAGAGACAATTTCTAAGAAAAGGTGATAAAAGCAGCTGATATCCACAATTATTATGCTTCAGGGTGCTTTTAATGCGATGTGCATATTTCCCCTTCTCAATCTAACCTTGTGTTTGGTTGAATAATGAAGTTGGAAACAAATTAACTGACAGTCACTAAATTAGTAACTAGCATTGATCTGTTTGTTTCCTCTTCTCTGTGTGTGTGAATGCTTTGCTTTCTGTGTGCTCAGTGTGACCTAACAGGTGCCGTTCACCAACTGGTCCACGGAGAAGGTGAAACTGGAGAAGGTGGCATAAATATAACCATCAGCGCCTCTCAGTTCCCTGCTCTCGCTGCCGGATGTGTCCTCTACCTTTCATCTCCTGACCTGGTCTGCAACGCCACAAGGCATGGGAGATGGGGAGAGGAGGTCGAACGTTACCTACATGAAGTCACACACGGACACAGTCATAAGGAGAGCGAGCAGCACCACGACCACACACATGAATTCATAGATATTCATGGATTAATGTTGGTGCTTCAAGAGCTTCAGCACCACTATGAGCCCTCACACAGTGAAGTAAGCACAAGACTATAATGGACTATTGTATTTGGAAGATAAATTGAAGAGGTCATACAATGATTAACATGACCTTGACCTCACCAGAGCTTATTTGAGTAATAGCTTACTATTGAATATATAGCTTACTATTTAAGGAGGAAACACTGTTTGGTTGAATTCCTTGTAACAGACCTAAGGTGTGTTATTGTTTAGCTGAATAGCGTCACAAGTAAATGGGATTCCAGTGGAAAATGAGCATTGACTTTTAGTAACCTGGGAGCCAGTTTATGATCTGATGTAGTTTCATTATTTCTCGTATTCATCATATGACTTATGAGACAGCACCAATCATGTATATGCTTTTAGTTTGACCTTCAGAGTGTGTTTTATGACAATCTATGCCCGGACTTGATACATATCTTTAAGTTACTGTTTGCCTGTTCTGCTGCTGTGACAAGTAAATTTCCCCTAAGGGGGATCAATAAAAAGTTATCTTATCTTAGATCTACCAGGCTTTGCCCTGTATTCAGCCACATCAGCATATGAACCACCATCATGATGAAAAGTGCCTCTTTACATGTTTGGCTTAATGTGAGACACGAATGTAATGTCAGAAATCAAACAAAGAAGAAATGTTAATCAGCTCTAAAAACCTGTTTAAATGTCTTTGTTTTGCTCTCTGTAGTCAAAGTTATAATATCAATTAATGGATTGAAATTAAGTTTCATCTTCTCTGTTCTCCCTCCTCTTCCTTCTGATAAACAGGTGTGTGTAACAGCCAATGACATCATGACAGAGGTCAACGCATCATTGCCAGACCAGAGACAGGAAGTGGGGGCAGTTTTGGGCCAAGTCCTGTACCACGCCTTGCATGGTCGCTGCCTCACGAGCCGGGCGCTGCCAGAGGAGGGCTTCTTCCTGGACTACATCATGGAGCGTCTGGGGTCAGAGCACTTCACTATCGAGGGTAAACGTCCTTCACAAACACAGAAAAACATGGATGCAGATACATGCACAGATTCATCCCTCAAAGACTCACAGCATGTAAATTTAACCACCTGAAAAAAATGTAAAGAAACATGTGCTCAAGTGTGGGTTGTATTTGTGTTCTGTAGATCTGGAGGCTCTCATGATGAGTCTGACCATTGGACCTCAAGAAGATGAACATGCTGGTCACGATCATCGTGGGTTAACACAGACGACAAGGAGCAGCCACGAACATCAGGATGGGCATGAAGCAAACACCACCTGGGATCAGGTATATATACCAACAGACAGGAAACAAAGTGTAGCTATTCAATAAATTGCTCTGAAGTATAGAGAATGTGTGGAGGCTGATTTTGAAGAACATAACACTCTGCTTGATGCTGATAGTGAAGTCATGACACACCTTATTCTTGTATATATATGAAATACTGACAGGCTAAAAGTTCAATTAAATTTTCTGATTAGCAGGTAAAGAATATGTCCATTACAGTGATCATAAAAACAAACAGATACTTCACATTCATAATTGATCTCAGTATCGCAGGTGATTTGCGCTAAAATGTTTCCCTTCACTTTCTCCCAGTCCTGCTTCTCAGCTGAAGAGCTGGTCCTGATCTACGGTCTGTCCGACAACGCCTCCTCTGGCCTGGGTCAGTCCGGCTTGGCTCGGCTCAGCCCTGCACTCGTCCAGCAGATCCTGAGCGGAGCCTGCGTCGCCGCCACAGAACCGGTGACTCCAGATGGGCTCACTACGACCGAGAGTAAGTGTGTGTGGTTCTACCGTGCCTCCATCACGCACCCTGATCCTCTAAGTCATGAGGTTTTGTTCTTTATCATGGCAGAATGACCAGAATATATAAAGTCAATTAAATTTTTCGTCATATGTAATTTCATATGTTGTTGCACAAAATCAATAAAGTCCAGGTAAAGCAAACTCTTCCTAGCCTTTACCCTTTTTGGGCATGGAAACACTTGAATTTGGTGATAATTACATCCTCACACCTGAAACAACTGAACTTTCAACAAGCATATAAAGGCAGGATTATTGTGCTGATACATTTATGTTTATCTTCATGATAGAGTCTGAGTTTTGCATCTTTCTCTGGATGCACAGGTGGATTTTGAGTCTTCATATTCAACATGTCAATAACTGGCCTCCGCTCATTTCTACTCTCTCTTTCTCTTCTAGAATACCTCTATGCAACCATTGCCAACGTGTTGATAACCCTGACGTCCATGTTTGGCATCGTGGTGCTACTGTGTACAGCCTGCACCAACGTGTTCCAGATGTGTATCCAGTTCTGCATCAGCCTGGCGGTCGGTTCACTCACAGGAGATGCATTAATGCACCTGCTGCCCATGGTGAGTGACATTGTGGTTATATGGTTTTCTTCATAACCACCAGGGCATCAACAATCATGCTGGTCTTCCTCTAGCATCCTGTACACTCATTTTGACTTCTCCTGTGGTCTGTGTGTCCAGTTCCTAGGTTTACATGTGCACGGAGACGACGGCAGCGGCCATTCACACGATCATGGGGAAGAAAGCCAAGACTACATTTACAAGATGTTGGTGGTGATCGGCGGGATCTACTTCTTTTATCTGATGGAAACAATCTTCTCTCTGATCGCATATAAGGATAATCATCACCATCATCAGCATCATCACGCGGTGAGAGGCAAAACACCAGCACAGATCAAACTGCTGAGAATAAAAATGTTGACACACACATGGCTTTGTGGTTTTTCATAAAATTAACTCATTTTCAAATATTGCTTTTGTTGGATCTTGCTCTTAATTTGCACATAAACCTTCAAGGACAACCTACCATGAATTATACAAAATAGACACACACAAAAAAATCAGAATTTTTTCTTAAATCTGATTCACTTTGAGTGCAAAATCCCAGTTATCTTTTAGCATCAAATTAATTTATTTGAGAAGGAGTTAGAAATTATTTGCATTGCATCCAGGTGAATTTCACAGTCTTACACCTGCTCAATTTATTACCCTGTTTTATTAGATCTCAAGATTCTTTTGACTTAACCTTCAGGCTAAGTTTTAAATGTTTTCTCTCTCTCTCTCTCTCTCTCTCTCTCTCTCTCTCTCTGCAGGAAGAATCTGAGCCTCACCACTGCGACCACGGCAGAGTCTTAGAGATGTATCAACAGGAGAGGAAGCAGAAAGACAAGTTACAGTCAGCATCACAAGCAGACCTGGTGAGAAACACACCTTAAGATGTGAAAGGGCAGAAGTGGAATATTAATCCAAACTGGGAATAAATAAAATAGTCCGGTCACTGCTTTGTGTGAATTTATTTCACCTGTGCAGACAAGGCTTTTTATCTTTTAGTGTACGTTTTTGCCTTTTTGATTTCAAGAAATTCTAAGTAATAATGGTGAATTTCACAAAGTGGGTTCAAGAGTTTTTCAATATTCAGTCAATCATTTGAAAATTAGCCTTCCAGCTTGTTAGGCTGAAAGATGCAGAGAGAAGCTCAGCAGTCATATTTGTACATGCTGTGTCATGTAACAGAAAAATCCATCCAACCTTTAATTTTCATTTTCATTCATTTCATTACAAACTGCTAGACCACTTCTTGTTAAAATAATTGTCAGCTGCCTCTGTGTGTGTGAGAAACCTGCAGCTACTTCAGTCTGTAAAACAGCTATGTTTTATGTGACATGTACATTTCAGGTCAGCGATGAAGCCGTTGAGGAAACATTCTCAGAGAAGAAGAAGCGCAGCAGAGGTGAGTGTTTCCAGCAAGAAGAACAAACATATCATCATCATTGTGCTCATTATTGTGGCTCCTCCACCTCTAACTACCACCGTGTCTGCGTCTTCAGAACAGCGTCTGCTCCCTTATATGATAACCATCAGTGACGGGATCCACAACTTTGCGGACGGCTTAGCGATAGGAGCAGCTTTCTCCCTGTCACTGAAGTCCGGCCTGGCCACATCGGTGGCTGTGCTCTGTCACGAACTGCCACATGAACTGGGTAAAGAACACACACACACACACACACACGAAAAAAGTAATCTGGTTTGATCATTTTTCATTCTTAACATCATCCTGCTTTTTTTTTTTTCTCTCTCCAGGTGATTTTGCCATTTTGCTCCACAGCGGTTTGTCTGTGCGCAAGGCGTTGCTTTTAAATGTCGGCAGCGCCATGACCTCATTCATCGGCATGTACATCGCTCTGTCCGTAGCCACTGACCTCGCCACCAAACAGTGGATAGCCGCCATTACTTCAGGACTCTTCCTGTACGTGGGGCTGGCTGACATGGTGAGTGTCTGTGTTTACATACTGTAGGTGGCAAGTATAAAGTGATAAGCTGCCTCTGACTTCCATCTCTCCCCCTGTCTTCCTCCAGCTCCCCACCATGGTCCACATCAGCAACAAGAAGCCCTGGCTGATGTTTCTCCTGCAGAATGTCGGCCTCCTGACCGGGTGGGCTGTTCTGCTGCTGCTGTCACTTTATGAAGAAAAAATCACCTTTTAAAACATACACGCCAGTCTGTTCAGCAGATTCATCAATCAGTTCAGATGGGGACCTAATGCAATCGTAGAATTTTAAAATTTCATTTTAAAATCACTCAAATGGTTCGCACTCCAAACCTCTTCTTTCACCATCTTTTAAGCTTGTGGCCGTCCTGTGTATTTTGATTGAGAAAGCAAGTTGCAATCTTTTTAGGCCCATGGTGGTGTGCAAAATATTAACATTAATAATATATTTATTATTATACTACTGACATCACAAACGACAAGCAGGACAGCTACAAATAACACTTCTTTGACAGTCTTAATAAAAACTATTTAATGGTATTTTAAATGATACATCTCAGGATCTCAGTGTACGTTATCAGTGTTTTAAAAATGAAAATGTTTTAATGTAATGGTCAAAAAAAATGGACTAATGTACCTTTTTTTTTCTTTTTCTTTTTACAAATGTTGAGATGTGACTCCTCACACTTTGTGGCTCATTGTGTAGCCATTCACACACACAGTTGTATTTCCATCACTTCACCCGAACCTTAAACCAAGTCTTCACCCTAAAATGTAATCATTTACATTGTGGGGACTTTGACTGACATTTGTCCCCACAGTGTTAGATTTATGTCCCCATAAAATTCACTCACCGGGTTTGACTCACTTTTTAATGACTCATTAAAGTTACTTTATTGTAACTGAAATCAGTGTTGGACTGTACAAGGTAACCATGACCTGTCAGTTAAGATTTTTTTTTTCCTTTTCTTGTTTTTCAAGTGTGTTCTGAAAATGACAATAAAATGCATAATAATGTAGTTTCCCTTTGAATTTCCTTGTGATTTACATGTACAACATGTAATACAACTTTGTTTTGTGCTTTTTATTAAAAGTGTCTGTTGATGACAAACATACACAAATAAATGTATCAAAGAAAGGTGATACAGTTTGAGCTTATAGAATTTGCTGCTCCAATTAAGATAAATGTGTAGAAATATGTGAATATATGTTGGCATGTATGACGTGTTGTATTCTGCCTTGTTTGAAAATTAAAACTCTTGCAAAACACACTATGTGCTCATTTCTATTTTATCGCTTTGACTCAATGTACTTTTCCATTTACACGTTGGAACCTCTCCTCCTGAAAAGATTCAGTATCTGGTGTGTGTTAATCTGGATTTCATGTTACATTTGAAACACACACATTAGAAATATATGCACAGCATTGACAGCTGTTATAGAAGGAAATATTTGCATTTTTGACCATATGAACCAGTAATTTTGAGCATGAGGGTTCTTTCATATGAGGTTTACTCATGAATTTAATTTCAGAGCTTTATCCATATTTTGAGTTTGACTAATTTATGAAACATATTTTGTAATTCTCAACCGATCATAACTGAAAATGCAGACATATGTGTTTATAAATATTTCTGGCGTAAAAAACATTAACAGCACTAACGTTTTTTATCATTCAAATAAGTAAACTTAGGGATGAAATCAAGGGGTGAAATCAGGTCAATTTAAGATTAAAGATAACATCTGATGAACTTGAAATCTTTGAGTGAATGAAGGCAAAGGTGCTGTGGAACCCTGACTTTCTCTTTATCTCACAGGCCTAATCTCCTTGATTTACAGGCTTTCCATAAGGGACAGAGTCCGCCGACAACTCATCGCACAGAGGGAGACAGAACATACATGTACATACGTATACAGTTTGCTGCGTGTCATCACAAGCATGAGCAGTGTCTAACTTTCTCTCAGACAAAATGACCCACTTAATGACAACATTTACATTGTGTACTGATCCTTTAAGCATATGCTGTAAAAAAAAAAAAACAAGTTGAAGATTATAGCATGTAGTTGCTGACAGGAGGGAAACTGGATTTCCCTGAAGTCAGCTTTCTAACCAAAGTAATCTATAATTGTGAACTACAGTATGGTTTCAGGGGTTTTATGAGGCCCTGTGGTCATGCAACTTTCTCTCCCAATAAAATACATAACTACCTCTGAAGCTGGACCTTTGAGCTTCACATACATCATACAGCATATTACGTCTTTTACAGTACCAGCAGAAGAGAGACAAGGGAAAGGCTGGTAGTAGTTTTACAATTACATAAAGATTGTATCAGTTATGAAAGATGAAATTCAGTAGAAGTCTGCCTTTATGTAAGACTGAGGGCTCGGCCCTGTGCTGTCTCACATCACTTCAATGATATAAATAATCGTTATAGAGACACAAACATTAAAATAATTGTGGTGGACAAGAAGAGCCCTTGAACTTTAGGACAGCAGCTGCATCAAATGAGGAGTATTTCACTGGATGCTTTTCATTAAGGGGAGATGATGAAGTCAGTGCTCATAGGCCTTTTTCACTGAACACATTTTGACGTGGTTCAGTACTTACAGCTGTAAATAATAGAATTAATAAAGGCCAAATTCCAATGTGCTTCAGTTCCAGGGTAGTCACACTGTCATGACTGACACTTGAAGGGAGCAGAGCTTTTGTTAATGATTCATTAACACTTGTGCTTTTCCTGTTTCCTGTTGAGAGTTTATAGGAGGATCGGCTCTACTTAACCCAACCCATGTCAGGTTGACCTTTAACTAACCTTTCCCAAAAATACTTCTGTCAGAGTCCTCTAATTTTGGCCATTTAGCGAAGCAGTTTGAAGTTAAAAGGAACATTCATTTTAAGCCTTGTTCGTATTTTTCATGAGGTTAAAAATTCACAGCGGCAGTCTAGTTTGAACAACATATCCACTAAGGTGAATGGAGGGGAGAAAGATGACCATGAAAGTTTGTTTTCAACTCCAGATTGGAACTGTCAGACAAAGACTCCTCAGAATACTGCATATGTACTGCAGTTTATGACACGTTGACAGAGCCAAAGCAGTTATGTAGAAGCCAGAGTCCACTGTTGAAACACTATTCAGAAAAAGGTAAGCTCAGGTTGCTGGTTCTTGTCCTGGAATTAATTTTCAAACAGGCTGTATGTTTGCATGATACTCTCCCGCCTTAAAAGGTTTAAAAATTCTTTGTCCTGTTCTCCAGAATAATTTGACATTATGGGAAATACACTTTTTTGCTTTCATGCTCAGGTCACGATGAAAAGGTTGATTCCACTCAGGTTAGCTCAGCAGAAAGCCTGGATGTGGCTGGTTGACACCTTTTGTTACCTTTGGACAGAGTCAGACCTGCTGTTTCCCTGTTTCCAGTCTTAGGGTAAGCTGACCTAACCAGCTGCTGGCCATAGTTTCATATTTGCCAGACAGACATGAAAGTGATTCTTATCTTCTCGACTAATTCTCAGCAAGGAAATCGTGTTCTTAAACTAAAAACAAAAATCTTCTACATTAAGAGTAATAAATGGGTGTAATAGAGCTTAATTTGCCTGCAGTTAAAGGATCTGCTTCCTCATTCCTCAACTGCTTTTTACAGCGACTTTTTACATGAGCCTGTTATCTGAATGTTCATAAGTGTCAACATACTGAAGTTGAGTAAATATTTAACAAACGTGGGACAAATTGAGGAAAATCCCAAATGTGACTGAAATGGGACTAATCATTAGACGTATTTTTGCGTCACACGAGATTCCCATCAATACAAGTCAATATCTGCTTTCTAATCTGTTTCTGGAGTCAACAGTGCCACACAGTGGGTGTTATAGTTCTATTATTACTTCCTTGTGTCAGTTTGTTTCTGGGTCAATTATTTTATCTTATCTTCTGAGATATTCCTGATATCTATTCATAAATAGTTGTCACTGCAAAACACATGTACAAAAATAGAGATTTTATTTAATTACAGTGCACAAAGAAAAACACAAATGTATACTACATGTTTGTATAAAAACTTTACATTGTAGAAAACTTCACATATTAAATAATTCAACATGATGGAGTGAGTGAAGGGTGCGTGTGAGCAGATCTGTGTGTGTACACGCACATGCGGTCGGTCACTTGAAGCGAATAATCTCCTGAGTGGCCAGTCTGATGAGCTGGTTGAAGTCAAACTGGATGTACTTCCTCCAGTAGCGTCTGTCCCGGCCGTAGGTTTGAGCAGGATAACAAGGACTCCCTGAAACAGAGATTGGTTTTCAACTTTGGGTATATGCAAATCCACAGCTTATAATTCAAGATTATTGTCTTGAAATTTGTCTGGATTTATTTCCATCGTTGTCCCTAGTTTTTACACAGGCCACCACTGTTTTCTGACATGTGATGTCAGAGTATGAAGACAGAAGACTTTTGAAATAATAACAAAAAGGACAGCAGACGAGTTTTTGCGTTTAATATCAAGTTTGAAAGAATCAGCCCGCATCAAGGAAATTCTAAAGGCGGTCGATTGCTCTGTTTGACAGTAAGGTCAAACACTGTCAATGTATGTGTATTCACTGAGCCTATAACGCCCTCTAGAGGTTAAGAGTCCTTTTGGTAATTCCATTGTATTACCTAATGTTTGTCTTCACATTTGAGGCACTCAATTGTTAAAGTGGACTTGTGTCTTAAGGATTTTAAAGCTAAATGGTTTAACCTTCATAAAGGCATCTGTGATCAACTTCATATTTAATGTAAAACAGAAACTAATTTTGTGAGAGAATGTACAAATAAAAACGTTTAGTCTTGTACAAATAATTGGCTAGTGAATTAGATTTTAAAAATTATTATTATTTTGTAGGAGCATCATCAGATTTATGTGTTTGTCTCTTACCTATCCCATGCAAGATTCTAGCAACAGCTCTTCCGGAGAACTTCTCATCACTTCGGTTGGAAAGAAAACTTCTGATGTCCGCTCTGATCTGATTCTCCCAGTCTATCAACTACAAACACACAAGTCAGCTACAATATCGAGACGATTCAAAACTCAAATTCAGTTGAAATTTGAGTTTGTGTGTGTTTTACCTTATATTTGTCGAGCTCTTCAATGTCCACTGGTGCGAGCATCTGGCTTCGGTCTCGCCTCTTGTCAAAGTACTCAGAGAGAAGGCTTTTCAACTGGAGGCTACGACTCTCATCCAAATCGTCCACACAGGAGGAGGCACTTTGGAATGCCACACTGCAACACAAGTCACAGACAGAAGGTAATGTAGAGGAGCAGAGAGACATTCAGCAGACAACCCACATTAACACTCTCCTGATTCTTTGAATGCAGATCAACTTTATTTTGAAATATATTAACCTTTTGAAGGCCTTGAAGCAGGCGGTCAGCTGGTAGAGCTGAGTCCTCTCTTGGTTCTGCACTCGATTATGGAGGAACTGACAAACTCTGTCCATCTCCTCATCGCTGAGGTCCCCACAGGAACGGAAGTAGAAGGAAATGGAAGAGAATTCAACGTGGACACCGCTGCGTCCACCAACTGAAACACAAATATTTATGGTTGATTTGTTGAGCATCTTCATTCATCACTTTCTAGTTTTCCCAAAGCAGAACAAAGAAAGTAAGAGGCAGTTTGAGTAAGTCTCCATGAGGTCTGTCAGTTTATCTACACCAGTGTTATTAACTACAGTTTCCGAGGGCCATTAATGTTTTACTTTTATGGTGTGTAGATATTTGCTTGGGTTTTATGAATTCTGCAAAACAAATCTGCCCAACATCAAGGAAAAAAAGGAAAAGGAAATGGCTCCAAGAAAGACAACAGAGACAGTATTCTACAACTTATGCAGCATGACAAACCCAAACCCACATTTACACAGAGATTTATTGGTCGGTAAAAGAGTCAGGGCTGCTCCAGGCTATGGGTTTAATTAGTGCATTTACGTACCGCTGCTCCACTGCAGCTGTCGGAGTCCTCTCTTCACAAGAGGAAGCTGCCATCCCATAGTGTCCGCAACCTCGACAACATCAAACTCCAGTTCATCACGTGTCTCCACTCGCTCACCTGCCATCCGCCGTCTGGCCATCACCACAGCGATGGGAGGGCAACTGTGGAAGCGACAAAGTAAAATTTGATCAAACGTGAACAGTATATTCACACTTTGGTAGATTATTTTTTTTATAGCTGTGTATTTAGAATATCCTAGAGAACATTTCATACATTTTAGTGATTTTCTGGAGCTGTCTTGGTCCATCATAGCAACTGACTTTACACACAGAAAGCGTGGGGTGGAGAAGTTCAACAAAGCGCTGGGGATGCAGCTCCAGGTAGCACAGCAGCGTTTCTACACCTGAAAAAACAAACACACAAACAGAGAAAGAGAAAGGGAATTTTTAACAGTAAGGCTTGATTTGATTTATTCATGTTGATGCTCTTGTTTGTGTCTCTACTCACCTTCCTCTGTGATGTCTAGAGCCTCCACAGTGTCTTGGATGGGAATCGCTCTCTCATGCGTGTGACACACTCGCTCACTGGGCCAATCACTGCTCTCCTCTTCCTGGTCCCTCAGCCAATCACCACCTCCTTTCACTTCCATATCCTCCTGTTTCATCGAACTGTCAGCTTCCCCATGTTCAACTGTCCGCTCCTCTTTCTTCTCCTCTTCCTTTTTCTCTCCTTCATCTTGATCGTCTTGGAGAGGAAGCTCATCAGGATGTGATGTCTCCTTGCAGTGAAAACAGTCACATCACACACTCATTTTGTTCCAATTTTAACTGTCTTTTATTAAGAGAAACAGTATAGAAGAAAGAATGAAAGATCTTAACGACCATTTGTCCTTTTCATTACCTGTGCAGTAGACTGTACTGGTATATCTGTATGTACTATGTCCTGCTGAGGGGAGGGGTTCAGGTTGCTCTCCTGATCACAAACATCCATCATTTCCAACAGCTCTGAATCTTCAATGTCCTTCACACACAAACAGTTTTTACTTAGTGGAATAGTTTAATGTTTTATTTTCAGTACCATGGTCTCAAAACTAAGAAACAGCATTTAGAGCCCACACATACACACACTGACATACAGTACATACATACACACAGGCAGAGTTACCTTTACAAGTTCCTGTCGTTTCTGGTGTATCTGTTTACATTTGCACGGAGGGAAAACCTTCTGGACCAGTTTCTTTACTGTGTAGTAGTCCACCGTGTCCGCATAGATATGACGACGGAGCTCATGGAGGTCCTCACCCTGCACACACACAAATTCATTTACACTGGTGTTATTATATATCATACTGTAAAATTCAGAAAAACAGAGTCTTACACAACAAAGTCTTACCTCGGGGTTCAGAAAGAGGTGACAGTGTGCTGGTTCTCCATCTCTTCCTGCTCTCCCAATCTCCTGAACGTAGCTCTCAAAGCTCTGGAAAAACATTTGCCAGTGAGGAGATACTGATGAGATAAGACTCTAGCAGTGGTTTTAAAAAGAATTTTGGTTTGATATTTATCAGATGCAGTCTATCTGACAAGTACCTTTTTGGGTATATGCATATTTTAAAAAGATAGAAAAACCGAAAACCAACATCTGGCAAACTCCATCTGCTGATAAAGATTCTGTGATTCAACTGCTAAATGGACCTTGTGTTAAAACTGTTTTATCAAACCTGATGTAGTTGCAGATATATGTAAGCAGTCAGTTTTAATGTAATTACAATGCTTTTGCCTTAGATTAGACTAGATTAGATTGGTTTGCTACCCACCTTGGGCATGTTGTAGTGGATGATACCACGGACATCAGATTTATCGAGGCCCATGCCAAAAGCAACCGTGGCCACCACGATTCTGAGCTCCCCACACATGAAGTTGTTCTGGACGCGACGGCGCTCTGAGGCCGACAAGCCAGCATGGTACGACTCCGCCTGCCATTTCAGAGGTTTGCGAATCTTCTTCCTTGCTAAATTTAGAAAAACGAGGAAGTATGAAAAGAGACAGAAATACTGAGTCAAAGAGAAAGGAGGTAAAAATGTCAAAAGGAGTAAATGCTTTTTGAAGACAGCTTTTCATGACATGTTCTAGTTTTAAATCTGGCATGTCTGATGTAGCAAATTTACATTTCAGACGTTGTCTCTCACCACTTTAGTGAAAAAAATAACAATTTTCAATCAATCTCAAACATGAATTATTCCATCTTTACCCAGATCTTTCTTTCTCTGTCCCACAGGGTTGTTTTGCATCTGACTGCTGCTACTGGACTGTTTGTTTTCTTTCACCAGCACCCCCTGCAGGCAGGTCCTGAGCAGCGCTGCAACACGAACAGTCTCCTCTCTTCTGGTGCAGTAGACAATGAGGGAGTCCAGACAACCAAAACGATCACCTTTCAACAACGAAACTAAAGCCTTAAAAAGGTAAAAGTAGAAGAGGCACAAAGGAAAAAGTAAGAGAATTGCAAATTTCAACACAGACACATATATAAATTTGCAGAAAACTGTAAATCTTGCAGCGACAAACACCTACAACCCTTTATTTTCTCTGACTAGGAACATTCAGGCTCAGTATAATTTCAGCTTTGCCACATGTTGGTCAGAGACACAGAGAAACCTGATACTCATCACACCTGATCCTTCTCTCTATCCATGGACACAGACAGATACAGGTTAGGAGGCACTGCTGCAGATCGTACTGCGATGCCCTCTCGATCAGTGATATCCAGATGTCGTGCGATGTCCAGAGCAGTGGACAGTGTGGCCGTAGCTGTGAGTCCCAGCAAGCACTGTACTCCCAAACGCTCCCTTAGAACCTACAAACACATATACATCACAATTTTTCTGACATTATTTTTCCTCAAAGGGAGGACCAGCGTCCAAGACAGATTAATTTGCACTAAAGGAATCCCCCATACACAATCATTAACCCACCTTACAAAGCCTGAGGTAGCAGGGTCTAAAGTTGTGTGACCACTCTGAGACACAATGAGCTTCATCTATACAGGCAAAGGCCACAGGAGGGAGCTCATGTGCAGCAGGTAGACACCCTGAAGCTGAACCACCTCCACCAACAAGAGCCTCTGGAGAGAGGAGCAACACACACACCTGGCCTGACTTCACCTGAGGAAACAGAGGAAGGAGAGCACAAACTATGGGCTGAAGGTAGTACTGAAGTTTCAAGATTTCTTTTTTTAAACAGCATTACTGTGCTATCTAAAAAACCTCTATACCCTTTTATAGAAAAAGGGGAATTAAACATGACTATGGTAGAGAACTTTTGGGATTTGTTTTACATTAAATCTATACATAATTAGGGAAGAGTTATGAAAAGTTTGAGCTGTTGGTTTTTGATGTTCTGCTGCTCTTTACTGTGGAGACTTCTACTGTTTCTCTTACCTTTTCTATCGCAGCTTCTCTCTGTTTCATTGTCATGTTGGAGTGGATACAGGCTGCCTTCAGATTGGCTGGCAGGCCAGACAGCTAGACAACAAAAGACATCAACAACAAAATGTGTTGACTGCATCACTGTTCAAAATTAGAAGACATATTTGCTTTGTCCTCAATGATCATTAGTAAGGAAAAAAATGTTGGCTGATATCTTTATGTGTAGTCTGTGTGTGTGTGTGTGTGTGTGTGTGTGAGAGAGAGAGAGAGGATGAGTACCTGGTCATCCATTAGTGAGACTAAAGGCGAAATGACCAAAGTGATGGATTTTGATCGTTGTGCATACATGTAGGCTGGAAGCTGATAGCACAACGATTTACCCATCCCTGTAGACAACACTACGAGGGTAGATAGACCTAAAGAAAAAGTGAGAGACAAATAGACTAACATGAATAAAGAAATTCTAGATGTTCAAATGTGTGTAAGGGTGGTGTGTGTTCTGTACATACCTGACAGGATCCTCATGATGGCTTCCTCTTGTCCTGGTCTAAATGACTTATAGCCAAGGTCTTTCAAAGCTGCATATACCCCAGCAGGTGTTTCTAAACAGACACACATTCCCACACAAGAAAACGTTTATACGAACTGTATGATGTGCATATAATTTTACTTTTGTATTTAAATATACAATACAAGTTTTCAATGTAAGGAACACAGTAAGAGTTTACCCCGGACTTTCCCGTCATCATCAAGATCATAAAGAGGTTCCACTGGTGGCGGAGGAGCAGGACGTTCATAATCAGGACGAATCACATTCAGCAACACCTCGTCTTTATGGTTACTGTCCACCTCCTTTTCTTTGTACAGCTGCTCCTCTTCGACACTGGGAGATGCCGCTGGAACACACACACACACACATCAGGATTTAAAACACACGACAGACAAACACAATTTACTTATAATTAAGAAATGCTTGCAAGATGAGTAAACGTGAATCCTCCATGTGCCTCTTCTCTAAACTTCCACTGTACTTGTTAGCTACCACATGTAAAGAAATAAGTTGTGTTTAATACTGTTCACAATTATTCTTGGAAGGGCATGCACACACATTAATTTATCAAACAAACAAGCCTAGAAAGCTACATTATTTCATTTACACAGAGGAAAAGTTTTGTTATGAACTGCTCTGTCACAATACACTGATTAGTTGAGGTGGAAAGCAGCATGCTCTTAACAGACAGGATGTTCAACGGGCATACCCAGCGGCTCAGGTCGCAGTGTCCCAGTTGCCCTGGCCACCTCCTCCAGTGTGGGCAGTTCAAACGGCTCCTCTTCAGCAGGAGTTTCCTCAGACACAGGAGGGGGAGGGGCTGCAAAACAGTTCCATATTTCATCAATGCAAACAGAGGTGATATTTATGAGTAAAATATTCTCCCCCATCCTGAATCTATCATTACTACTGTGGTCCTGATGTGTTCAGGCAAATAGGCTTCCTGTAATCAGTAATGAATGAAACAATTGCTGATCATACTGCTGATTTGAGTCTGTTTCATTAGTTTCTGTCAAACAAGCAAATTAAACTTTTGTTGTATTTGTGAATGTGCATAAATGTGCATTACCTCGTCCCTTGCAGTCGATGGCCCAGTGTCCGGTCCCTCCGCATTTGTAGCAAGTGTCACCCTGGCGATTAAGACCCCCTCTGAATCCACCCCTCCTTCCTCTGCCAAAAAATCCACCACCTCCACCAAAACGTTCCCCTTTCAGCTGGAACTTCTGCATGTACAACTACACATAAACACACAGAGTTAGGACAACAGGGATATATTTTGTATCATGACAGTCTAATAGTCATGCTAAACCTAATGAATGGTTTAGATTTTTGAGACAAGGGAACACAGATACATCCATTATTCACATTTAAATCTTATATTCAATTAGCAATAAACAGCAGATTTATGAGATCTGGCAGGAAATAACAAGTGTTGGACTGATCCCGCATTTACTCTCAAACATACACACCTGTTTACGGAGACCAACACCTCTGAGTGCGTATCCTTTGACATGAGATTTCTTCTTCAGATTTATCTTCACAAAGTTTCCCTCTGCGCCTTTCGTGCTCCTGTACAAATAAAGACATTTTTTGTACAGAGACAGACCACAAATAGAGCCGTTTTAACATCATTTTGTAGTCCAAGGTCATTTATGGTCTTACTTGGCTCTGACAGGCTGAGAGTGATACATTCTCCTGGTTCCGAATTCTTCCTCTATTTCTCCCAACAAGTTCTCCTGAGGAGCCTTGACATGAAAAACAATGAATTTAACCCATTTGCACAAAAAATAAAACACAGTATCCTGAAATGAATACAAACTAACTGACGCACCTTTTTTGGCTCCTTGGTTTTTTTCTCTTCTTCTGCCTCTCCATCTTCATCTCCCTTTTTCTTGGCTCTCCTTTTCTTTCCTCCTTCTTGAGCTGAGCTGGGGTTTACATCAGAGCTCTCCTCTTTCTTCTTGCCATTCCGACGCCTCTTCTTCACTCCTCCCTCCTCAGCTGTCTCTCCCTCTATGTTCTCTCCTTCTCTCTGCCTTTTCCTCCCTCGCTTTTTTGTACCTTTGGATTTTGAACTAGTTTCATTGTCATTTTCTGGTGTTAAAGGTGGCGTCCATCCACTTTCCATCTTCTCACCCTCATTTTTTTTCACATTTTCTTCCCCTCCTCCTCTGCTTTTTCCAGTCTGTTTTAGGGAGGGTTTCAATGCACTATCACTGACTATTTTATCACTAGTAATGCTCTTAAATCCATCATCTCTTCCTGATGCTTTTGCTTCTCTTCCAGCTCCCTCTGCATCTATTTCTTCTTTTCCAACTCTTTCATCTCCTTGTATTTTTCCTTCTGTTTCTCTGGCCTGTTCTCCCACTCCTCTTTTGTCCAGATTCACTTCCTGGTTACCTCCTCCAGGCCTAACCTCAGTCTCCATCTCTCCAAACACCTGACACCTCTCTAGCCACTTCCTATCAAGAGAACTTAGTCTGCTGGCAGGAGAGGGCCTCACTCGAATGCCTCCCATTCCTCCTCTGAAACTTCCAAGAACCTGTGGGCTTCCTCTCACGCCAGTCAAAGTTCCATCACCTTCAGAACTAATTCCCTTATGTGGAGTTCCTAAAGTTTCATTTTCTTTTTTATCTCCTGAAGGTCCTACACTTTCATTTAAGTTTCCTGTTGCTGCTATATCTCCTCTTGCTGCACTACTTGGCGAAGATAATGATGACAACAGGGCAGAAGATCTGGATGGAGAGGGAGCTAGACGAGAGGCATGTGGATTTTGTGATCGGATATTCCTACTACTAGAGCTACTGGCAGCGCTTGCAGGGTCTTCACAAGACTCTCTGACTGGTTCAAATTGTTCAAACGGCTCTTCAGGCTCCACTGGTTGGAGTGGCAATGAATCCACAGACCCCAGGCAAGTCTTAAATCTTCTGTAAAAAAAATAAAAAAAAATAACGAAATTAAAGGTAACATTCACGTATAAAATTTGTGGGCCATTACTTGTCATTCTGTCCAAACAAAAGCTGTTAAATTTCTGCAGCACAGCTATTGGTAGTGATGTTCTGTATCACAGCAAAGTGGATATCTAGATAGATGGGAACTCTGGAATATAATTTACTTACTACTTTACTAATTGACTCAACAATTAATGTAATTATTATAAGAAAATAATAAAAGCAGTCCTAATTAGCAAAATTTGGTTAAACATATATCAGCAAATGATACACTGAAAGTATGGAGCTTACTGTACAATACTTTCTTCCATGTAATTACCTTGGTGAAAAAGGGTTGGATTCTGGGTCAGTGGAAGTGGTCTTGACAGTGGCAGCAGCAGTAACAGGGCTGTTTGTCTGTCCAGTTTGAATGTCTTTCAGTGAGTTTAGAGGGACCCGACCGGGAAGGACTGATTTCTTCAGTGAGACAGGTCTATCCTGGATTAACAAAAGGAAGCATGAGTACTGAAACCAAAGGTTGTTATTGTGACCAGTCTGTTGCCTTATAATAGAAGAAGTCTGATTCTAAGTGTGCTCTTTCACCAAGTGCCTCACCTTAGTGAGTGTAGCCAGGTTGTTTTTAAGCTTTAGGCCATAGTATTGAGCAGAGGTCTTAAGACTGTCTTTGTCCTGGGGTGTCAGTCTGGGAGAAGATGCAGGAAGTTTACTGCGGTTCAGATGGGCACCCCAACAGTCTGACTCCTGCATAGCTCAACAACAGGCAGAGAATGACAGAGAACAAATGGATGAATGAGTAAAGAGATAGATTGAGAGACTGATGGATAATGACAGAGAGATTGATTCATTCAGAGCAAGAGGGAACTAATATCATTCAGATATGTGGGAGAAAAAATAGATCTCAAACGAATAGTACAATGTAAGCTGTCTAACTTTTTAACTTTATGCTTACACAGCTACAAATGCACAGAGAAGCTCACAGTCATACACACACTTTGTTGTACCTTCAGGGCTGTGTTAACCTCAGCTGTAGATCTGGACTGTTCAGCCTGTCCACCTGCTGCATCACTGCTGCCATTTTCTTTGGCTTGTTTCAAACTTCTATATTCTTTGTACAGCTCTGGAATAAAGACACACTATGTGACATACTCTGTCTAAACAGATTATTCATGCTACAGATGGACTACATATACTTCTGTTTCTCTGTGTTGCATGTTATTGATTGTACTCACTCCTGGTGTCCTCTGGAGCCTGATCAATGTCCTCCTGGAAATTTAAGAGCAATGTAATATTCAACTAATATGAAAAAGGGAAACAAATTGACAACAGCAGTCTGTAGCAGTAAGTAACAAGTCCTGTGGATAAACAGAACCCTATTGACACACACGAAACAAAATATCTTGTTATTGTATACCAAATCAATAAGTTACCGTTCTGTTGCTAACTCTAAGCTAACTTGTAACGTTAGCATTTAAATCACCTTGTTGGGTTTCTTCTGGTGCTGTTTGACAAACTCCTGTTCCCAGCTTTTCAGCAGAAGTTTCACCTCGTTGTATCGATCCATGAAAACTATAAGTCGATAATCCTTATTCACCTTTAATTCACAGCAAATATCATTTAGATCATTACGTCTGGCAGGCGAAAGCTAACGTTACAGTAACACGACAGCTAGTTAGCTAACATTATAAACGTTATTGTTAGCACGATCTTAAGCGAAAACTTTATGGTTCAGTGAACGTGAACTACTTCTTCTTGCTTCTTCTCTATTGAAAGTTACACCGATTTAAGCAGACGTAAAGGTCACATGTGAAATGAATAACTATCATATTAGAAAACTGAATTAAAGGGTTTTCTTCCGCTGTTTGTTTTGTTTACGATTTTCCCGCGCCGGAAAATGACAGCTTGTGTTGCCAGGTTCCTTCCTCTATCCCCTAGTCTCAGAAACATAGCTTTCTGTTTTTTTCCCACGGGCTCAATTTACGAGGTGAAAAATGTTATGAGCGATGAGAACATAAAGATTATAGAGATATACAATAGAATATGACTTAGTTGTGAATTTCTGGAATTTCTAATGCATCAGTTTAGGATTACAGAATTGAGCCTGTCAGTCACCACTTCCTCCAAACTCCATAAAGAATCCGCCCCTTTTTAAGGGAACAGTCCTAAACTTTTTGTTCACATTCAGTTTACTTTTGATACTGAGAATATATATTGTTGAGGATGCCTTTGTATTCTTACTTGTACTTTTCACTTGCATATTTTTACATGGTGGTACAGGAGCTCTTACTTAAGTATGAACTGAGAACTTCCTCCAGCACTAGTTAAATGAAGGCACTTATGAGGTTTTGATTTTTAAATTGGAAGACATGTTGAAACAAAAAATGCCTTTGTCAAGTTTAATGTCCCTTAGGTTATTGTTCTGCTCCTTGTATGTTGTATCAAAATTAAAAAATTAAAAAATCAACTATCCACCACCAAAAATCTGCAGAGCTGGCTAAGAGATTGAAGCTCTTACTAATTGATATAGATCAATGAAAACTGTAACCATGAATCTTCGTGTTGGCCTATTGTCATCACAGCCATGAACACATTTAATACCTGCTTAAAAACTCCTCACTAAATAATAACATTAACCAGACAAACAGAATTTTTCTCTACTTTCAGCAGTAGGTAACTGATGCAGTGCATTACAGGAACAGCAAAAGCTATTAATGACACAAGAAAACACATGGTAACAAAGAAAAATACTTTTATTATTTGGAGGCAGTGTCTATAAAACAGTTAACCGTGGAGGATAAATCATACTGGTATGACATTTTTTCAGAAAGAGAGATCACTTCATTCCAGCTGGGAAACCTCATGAAAGTATGCACCAAGCATCTTGATCCCCTGAATGTAGTTGGTCCTGAAAATGGAAAGATGAAACAGTTATGAGCCAGTTTAATCAGTGAATAGTCAGTGATCAAATGCACAGAAAACAAAATGTGGAGGTGACAGACAGTTCTTAACAGCCTTAAAACAATCTTTACTTTGTCCTTAATATTATTTCTTCCTCTGAAAATCACATCTAAATCTGCTCATTCGACTCCTGTGAAAAACATTTTGAATCCTCCTCTCTTCTCAATCACAGTTATTCAGGTAGAGAAATGAATAGGGAAATGAAGCAGTGCACTGTGACATACCTGTTGATCTTTTCATTCTGGGAGTGAGCTCCATCATCAGAAGATCCTACAGGGAGCAGCATGACGTTACGTCCTGTGGCCTCCTGGAAGGTCAGAGTGACGGGGATGCTTCCACCTTCACGAGTCAGGTCAGGCTCCACACCAAAGACTGTGGCACAGAAAGGAGGAGGAGAAAATGTGAACAACTAAATATGAGTGAAGGAGGTCAAAATGAAAACAATGCTTTTGGCCATTCCTTTTTGATCCTTTGGGCACCAAAATGAAATTTCTTCAGCCTCTAGTAGAACTGTAGAAGTCTCAGCAGCAACTGTTTCAAAACTTTGACATATAAACTAAAACTATCTACATGACTATATGACAGTGGGGGGTAAGGGGTTTGAGTGACTGATCCTGTAATCGTCTACATTATATCATCCTTGGATCGCTCAGCCTCTGTACCTGTCTTCATGGCCTTACGACCAGCCATGTAGTGTGGGTGGTTGAAGTCAGAAACCCAGGCCTTGGCTCCGTGGCCCATGCTCACTTTCAGTTTGTTGGGGCTTCCCAGTTCAGCAAACTTCTTCTGCAGGTAATCCAGAACCTTGATAACAATAAGAAAAATATAAGTGAAATGAAGTAAAAGTAAAGTAAAAGTACCAAGGAGATTCTAAATAAGTTTGCGAGGACATTTAGACATAAAAACTGAGGCATTTCTGTCAGTGGAGATAAATAAACAGCAGCTTCAGAGGATTCTGATGAAACATGTTGCAACAGACTGAAGCTGGTCTTCATTATTTCTAGATGACCCATAGTCCAGGCCCAGACTTAAAGTTAATTGAGATTTTGTCATTCAAAACAAAACACCCCTCTTTTCATGATAATTCAATGTCACATCCCTTCACATTTTCTAACTACTACATCTACATCAGCTGATGTTTCTATGATAAGAACTAAACAAATTTTGGCTGCTCTCTAAATGTTCTTCACTTGAATATTTTTGTTGAAGGAGCAATATTCTTTCCAAAAAAAGTGTGACTGAGTGAGTCATCTTTGTGGCACACTACCACTCAAAGTCATCTATTTTTAAAGGTCACTGACAGAGACAAACTATAACATTATGTGTTGTAGTCACATGCATTCTGCCAGTCAGATACAATCAGTGTTAAGATATTTCAGGGTCTACCTTCTTCTCCACAACTTTGGGGTCCATGTCAGGGACGAGGCGGATGGAGAACTTGCCGATGACCTTGCGGGGGATAACAGTCTTGGCCCCTGCTTCAGAGAAAGCTCCTTCAATACCATGAAGAGACAGGGATGGATACCTCCAGCGGTGCATTAGGATTTGCTCCTGGAGGAAAAAAGAAAAGCACAGCCAAAATTATGATGAATCACCATGAAGTAATCCAGAGGAGTGCAGTGCTATCTTTGAGTGATGTAAACAACTGAAATCAATGCCTTGCCTTGGTGTCATGCAGTAGCTGTCCAACTCCAACATCTTTGCAGTATTCCTCCAAATCAAAATCAATTTTCTCATACTGCTTTTGTTCTTCTTCGGTCAGAGGGGCCACATCTTCGTACATCCCAGGGACCAAAATCTTCCCTCTTTTGTCTACCAGGGAACCTGTTCAAGTGAAGTCAAACACAAGATTTAAACTCTCTAAAAAAGTAGAAAGTGCTGGACACATAACTGGTACGCAGGTAAGCATGCGCATCAGAAATCAGAAATGAGCAACGTCAGCTGTTTTGAAACAGCAACTGTCAATGGTCCGAAGTGCTCTTAAATGTGGTGGATGATATGTCGTTCACATCCACATCTAGCACACAGAACAGGTACGTTTTATACAGACTATCCTGGTACTCATCTCAGCACCTGACTAAAAAAAAAACTTATGTGCATCAATGATTATAGTTCAATTGTTTTACTTGCCCATGAGTGTAATCAGGTCAGTCATGGCTTCATGAACAGAGCCGCCAAACACCCCTGAGTGTAGGTCTTTGCCACCGCATTCCACCTTTAAATTTAAAAATACATAATCATTTCAATACACGGCATCAAAACATGAAATCAAAAAATGTTTATACTGAAACACTACATCACAATCTAGGTCTAGGTTTGTTTTTCCCACCAGGTTCATTGAAAGCTATAAATTTAAACAGCACTGCAATCAGACTCCACCTCAATGAAGAAGTAGCAGATTCCTCTCAGACCGTAGGTGATGCAGGGTTTGCTCTTGCCCAGCCAATAGTTGTCAGAGATGCAGACATAGTCCACATCTTTTAGGAAGGTGTCTTTACGAGCAAACACCAGGTCATCCAGGCCCTCAGATCCAGACTCCTCCATCCCTTCAAAGCAGAATTTGATGTTGATGGGTAGCTCCTATGAGATGAAGAGAGATATAATGAGAAAAAAAACTTCCGTCTATATCATCACTAGGCCTCATTGTACATAAGTTTAAAAATCTATAGAATAAAAAGCTAACTAAGCAGGTACTATATCATTGCGATTTTCAAACAGTTTAAATTGACCATTTCTGTTCTCAAGAAATGAAAAGGTGATCCAAACAAGAAGCAGGGAATGTGACTTGGTTTAATCATTAAGTGACGGCTGAATAGGATATGCAGCACGATTAGACTTCATCCAGAGACCTTTGACCACTAATCCGTCTGACAGCTCTGAGGTGATCAACAAGCAATTACTATAACAAATCTATACTTTAACACAGGGTAAACAAGACACTTTAAGTTAGGAACAAAACTGTGGTGAAACATTACCTGCTGGATCTTCTGGTAGGCTTCAATGCAGTTAAACCAGGCCAACACAGGGCCCTTGTCGTCAGTGGAGCCCCTTCCATAGAGCTTGCCTGCAAAAAGAAAACCGTTAGTTTAAAGTTACCTGGACTCTTATTTGATTGTAGCATCTCTCAAGTTATTCTGAAGCATTTCTCCATAAAAAAGGAGACATATGCTTTTGTCAAGGATTTATGAGGATTGATTGTGAAAAATGCTTAAGTTGACTCGTGTTGTTTGGATTTTCTCTGTTGTTAGAAATGTTGAAATGTAGATGCAACTGTTTAATCTTGTCTAATATGAATTAATGGTATCTTGCAGGTCCATGCAGGCAGGGCAGAGTTACACAAATGACATAATAAAAAAAAAAAATCATTTACTCACTCATTTGGACCGACTACTTACTAATGCATGCAAAATTAAGGTAACCGTTCACATGGACAGCAAAACATGACATAAGCAAGAACGGAGCTGAGCAGACAGGAAAGAAACAGGAGGAAGAGGATGTGGTTGTCTCTGTCAGCTGACTATCACAAGAAAATACATCAGACCATTTGGGTTTTGGTATTATTAGCACCAAGCAACCCAAAAAACAAAAAGGAAAGAGGTGAAAAAAACTTAATATCCGTCTTAATATCCGACAGTCAAAAACATGGATGTCATCAAAAGCAAACAATAGGTTAGCAGAATAGGTTACAAGCCAATGCTTTATCTGGGAAAGGTGACCAGATTAATTAGTGCTGACTCGTTACACAGGTGAACAGACTTCAGAGTTTAAAACTATTACGATGCAGAATTTGCATTATAGCATAGATTTTAATGATGCACAGTAACAAATTTAGGATTGCTGTTTAAATAAGTTCATCCAAAAAGACTGTCAACTGTCATCATGCCATACATTTAGTAAATAAAATGCTTCACTTGAGCCCTTTTGCCTTCTGTAAAAGCTGAATGTACTGCTGATTCTTGTTAAATACAACAGTGTTTTTTCAACTTGACCTGTGAGGTCTGCAGATAAGACATGATTAAGAACATGACTCTAAAGTAAAACATGAGGTAACTCTGATGGACTTTGGAAATATGTAGCAAAGTCTGATATGATCACAAGTACAAAGCTGATAAAAGCTCAAAGAGCACTTAAACAAGATGTCACATTTCTGCTCACTAAAGGAGGAGTTTGATGTTATTGTGATGTGATACTGAGGTGCGAATGACATATGCAAGCCTTTTAATAAATGGATCTGATACTAAATTACCAGTTTCATTCTGCAGTCTGGTCATGGCTCAGTTGAGCTACAGTTTGATTTAAACTGTCCTCTTTGTTTCTGCCATCAGGCCTTGTCTGCAGGATATGTTGCAAATATGCAAATTTTCAGTGAGATTTGATGCTTTAAGTTTGTAAAACCAAAAATGAGAGTTGTGTAATCATTACGTTAAAGACTGAGAACAGAAATTCAGAAGTTAACCACATCGCATCTCAACGTACACACCCAAACAGCATTCCGATCCACTTCAATAAATTCCAGCATCATTTTGAAACAGGTTCAGCGTAAATTACAGACACAGACACAATAACAGACACCAAAACAGTTCTGCTCTCACCATCTTTCTCCACCAGAGTGAAAGGCTCTGTATCCCAGCCATCATCTATATTGGCTGGCTGAACATCAAGATGGCCGTAGATACACACAGTCTTCTTGCCTGGGTCTGACCCCAAACGACCCAGGATAATAGGTGGCAGGGGGATCTCCTCTCCAGAAGGAAGCTGCATGCACAACAACAAAGAAACGCAGCCTACATTTTAGTAAAGGTTGGGGCTTACAAAGAGCATGACTAACTTTTTTTGTCCAAACATTAACTGTGCAACAGTCTTTTACTCTCTGACCGTCTGTTTGCCAATGTCCACCAACTCCACTGTTCCTCCCAGCCTCTCAATGTCCTTGGCTGCCATTTCCATCATCTTCTTGATCTCCCCGCGTTTCTCAGGCCAAGCAGACACACTCTGGACTTCCACCCAGTCTGCCAGGCGCTAGGACACAAATCATGTACATTTTAATATCATCTAAGAAAACCTGATGGGTGTTTCATACAGCAGGAGTAAGTCTGAGAAATTTAAGGCCTGCATTTTGTTAAAGCATTCAAATCTGTAAAGTGTAGTCAGAGTGAAGTTTTAGAACAGCTCCAGTTAGCATGTCACTGAAAGTACTGTGATTTCATGTGACCCACTGGTTCAGCATTTGTGACTTTTGGTGCACACTCTAACTCAGAGTGAATGAGTTACAACACTGCTTAGTATTCAGGATAAACAAAACATCATTTGATCAAGCAAACACAGACTTCTGGCTGCAATCTAATCACCACAATGATTAGCTGACCACAATGATTAGCTGACCACAATAGCAAGAGGAAACAGGAAGAACTTGCAATGAACTATTACACCAAAAATTCACTCAGAATGAGCTTACCTGCACATACAGATCCTGGTGTTCGTCCACATACTTGAAAAGTTCTTTGAGATGAGCCATCTTTGCCAGCGACAGGAGCTGAATGGAGTGAGAGTCTACCTCAAGTCCCTTACTGTCTTATGGGAGGACAAAAGCCACGCCCTCCTGCAATCCTGCTGACTGCTGCTGGATTTGTAGTTGTCTTCTGTCAAGCATGCACACAAGTGGTCAGAGTGCCAGCAGAGCAAGTTTCACGTCAGGAAGTAGAGTTGGTCGGTTGGTTGGTAGTTTTGCAACATTATAGGCACAGCTGACTAGTCTGATAATTTAACAAAGAGAAGCACAGCTTTTTTTTTTTCTAAAAAAGAAAGTTCATGTAAAGGTCCCAATATAGCACAAAGCTCACTTCCCTTTCTCCCTTCCAGCTGCACATATGAACATTTATAACATCACATTTTTGTAGTAAGTTGGGGGGAATGTATGACCTTTAATGTATTGACAACTCTGATTTTCAAAAGTTTTACTTTTCACTATAATTATTTTATGACTTATGATATGCACCTGTGCAATAGTTCATATTTATTTATCCACACACCTCCGTTAACATGACTTTATATATCTACATGTATGCCATGTTGTGAATTAAATCCTGGAAATGCACCAAGGATGTTTCTTGCAAATTATATAATGAATAAACAGAGAGCACATGTCGCAATTTTAAGTTTCATTTTGACTAAGGATGAGTCATAATTTGTTTTCAGATTCATTACTAAACATCTGAATTTAAATTTCATTGCTGGGGTTTTAAACTGAAACTAGCTTGATCCTGCTCTTTAGCATTTCTAACCTGGCTGGAGTCCAGCAGATCTCTTGCAAGCTGTGAATCCAGAGCAGACAGGTGACAGCTCAGACTGCCATTAGCTGCTCGGCTAACATACCGAGTAGCGTTAGCGGCTAATTTAACGTTATTCTGAAGGAGAGTTGCTAATTTATGAAACGCTAAAAGAACCGTTAAAGTAAGTTAGCTTAACATGTTCCGATATAAGTGCTCACTTTATATTTACTGCCGTACAGCTGACGTCCACATGTGACTCACCTGACACACCTTCACTGTTTCCCTGCTGTTTCCTAAAGTCGCTGACACGTAGTTAAAATACCGAAATGGTTTATGTTCAAGACAAAAAAGAAGAAGAAAAGCCTTTAACGCAATCAGAGGAGACGGAACCGGCTGTTTGACTTTTTGTCGCAAAGAATTGTGGGTCAGCGGCAGATGCTTCGTCATGTTCATCCATATGGTCCAGAAACAGTAAACAGAGGAGAGCGACACTCTCTGGGAAATCTACGTATATTTACAAGTAAGAAAAAGCTCTGATGAAAGCTACATAATGTAAATAATGCTCACTGTCAGGTCTTTTGAAACAAATTCATGATTGTTTATTTCTTATTTCTTTATTTCTTTAATCACACTAGATTTGTAAAGCAGCTTTCCTTCACATTAGTGCGAGTCAAGTGCTTCACATGTGACTGAAAAACTAAGATAGCATTAATGCATTAGTATTAATTAACAAAACTATTTGAAACCAATATTTCTGTAATAATACCATTAAAATAAAAGATATAATTTTTTTAAGCTTTTAAGAACATGACAACACAGATGAATGTTAAAATAAATATATTGATTTACTTTTCTTCCCTTGGCTTGACATTTAAATGCACTTTACTTACTTGACATTTTAAATGGTCATGGCCCTAAAACAGGAATAGTTAAATGATTAACACTTCAATTTAGTTGATATCCCCACAGTGTTATGAGTGTATTTCCCCTCACATACCCTTCTGTTTTGAACTTGCTTTTCAGTCTAGGCACTTAGTAAATGACCCAAAATCTTTATTGAACCACGGTGCTTGCATTTTGGGAACCTGTTTCTTTGGTCCCTCTGCATTCCTGAAATAGCATTCAGTTGTCAGTCCAGTAGTACCATTGTACAGCATTTTGTTCTCATGTACAAAGCTTTTTGCAAACGTCTTACAAAACATGTTCATAAAAAGGATTTTCTACAACCTAAAAGCATTAGACTAAATATATGGATTGTACTGAATCAGGCTTTGTGGCAGATGATTCTCAACTTTGAACAATATGTGTTCAACTGCAAATCCAAACCCATGAAGCAATGGATTTGGAGGTAAGTTTATGAGGTCATATCAGCAGTCAAAGCCCACATGTGGCTTCTGCAGAGATGTGTTGGTCCTTTAATCCAGGGAGATTTTATACTATGACTTTGCCAGCCCAAAAAGGAAGGTGGTGTCATTACATGGAAACACAAACCCTGAAGTTAAATCATATCACATCTAATCTTACATGCCCAAACAATATTCCAGTTACATAATACTCCACCTTGTTTTTTTCGTTTGAGGTGTCATTTCCACTTTCACTTTGGAGGATGTGGTTTTTGATGTTATGCATTATACCAAGCATTTCCCCATAAGCCTCCTTTGGATATATAGATTCAGTTAAGTTTAATCATTTCATAAGGAAAATCTGGTTTTATCCTTAAAAGCAACTTAACTTCTGAATACTCCAAGTGTCCATCTTCAGTTCAAAACATTCATAAATCCAAAGACTAACTCATATTTCCAAAGCAATAACATGTCCCTCAAAATGGGTGGTCATGTTACATACTACTGCAGATGTGAGGACAGAGCTGAGCTTGATTGGGAGCTATAAACTCAAATTATGAGAATTTAGTGCTCATTTCAGGCAAGTATGACTTAAAGTTACTGGAGGTAATAACATTTCAGATTATGGATCTAATGATTGATTCCTACTCCAATACTTGATGAAATTTCTCATTTCATCACATTCAAAAACTGTTTTGCAAATGTTCATATCCAGTGTTCAGTTACACTAGTGTTGACTCCTAAATTTTAACAAATCACCAAGACCCATTATTGTATTATAAAAATGCGCCTTTATTTTCATCATCTTCTTAATACATCTCCAGCTGTAAATCCTCATCGTGCCTGCAAGCAAAACAATTGGATTAGACTTTGAAATAGAGGTGGAGACATATTTGTGAAGTTTAGAGACTAACCTTTCCACCAAAGCACCGTTCTTCACACTTCTTTTCTGTCGGCCTACAAACCTCTGTAGAGCACATGAAATAGATCTGCAGAAGAGAGAAACAGTCACCATGAGAGGAAAAGAGTTCAAACATTTAGTGTCAAAGTGATTCAATCTTATATGAAGGCAATTTAATTTGAACTCACTTGAATCTAAAGAAATGAACAGATCACACATTAGTGTTCATTTTGGTTTGCATCTGTTTTATGCAGCATAGCTTTGACCATTTAGACTCACAATGGCCCCCTGAATACTCACTTCTTCATTAAGGTACTTGTTTGTCTTTTGATCCATAAACTGGAAGGCCTTGACCACAAAACGCTTCTGGTAGCGATTTTTAGACAGGTCACTTAATTTAAGGATGGACACATTTGGATCATGAGGGTTGGCACATCTAAAGAAAAAAAATGGATGAGTGGATACAGGGCAAAGATTTGTTTGAATACACATGAAGAGAGTTTAGAAAGTCATGCTTACCCTTCATAAAGAAGCACCAGAGCATTCTTTGCAGAGCGAGGATAAGCTAAACAATAGTTGACAAGAATTGTTGCATCTGGTTTTGGAGACTTCAGGCGCAGTTCAAGATACACTGGATTGCCAAGGAGCAGTCGCAAGGGCTGATGGTAACTGGGCAAGTAGCTTGAATAGGTCTGATCTGTCGGGATCAGACAAGGGGCAAACTTATTAAAATAACAATCTCACTTCAGGAAACTTGATTTCTATTGTACTTCTTGTATTTGGTTTGGGAAATGATGATGACCTTTAGCAATTCTCAGTTGAACTCCATATAAGCCATTGGAGACAACAGCTGATGGCAAGCTGGAAGCCGGGGTCTTGACCATGTAGCCAATACTGGCCAGTGACTGTGGAGCAGGGCCCCCTTTGCCATAGCGGCATTCAACCATGAACCTACAGAAGACATGGGTTAATGACCCAGATGCTGTTGAGAGTGTAATCTGCACGTACATGTAGTGCCAAGTTTAAACACCAATGTGGACCAGATTTATTTACAGGAACCATCATTAGGCCCTTATGATAAAAGTGTATAACCCACAAACCTGAGCGGATCACTTCTCGTAATTACACCGTACTTGAGGTTCAGAGCTTGGACAATGGTCTGCACTTCAGCCAGGTAGATCTTGGTCTCACCAACTACCTGTTAAGAATAGTTAACCCTTCTCAGGTGTTTGCTTTAGGAATCCCTAGTTACACAGCTTGCATGATGTTGACCATGACTGCCAGCATGTTTCAAGTCAAGTGTATTCTTCAATCTCTTGAAAATTTCTTCTTTTAGAGGAAACTGGTTGGATTTGTTTGTAAGCACATTAGAGAACTGAGAAACATTACTTTCAAATATGTTGGAATTACAAGACCTCAAGTTCTTTGTAAGCAATCAATTTCAATTGAGAGTCTGCAAGTCTGGAATACTGCTTGCCTTTAGTCCTTAATCCAAATTTGGACATGAACAAGTCAGTCGTGAAGTTGTGAAGCAAACCAACCATTTTACTTCAATGCACAGGCATAAACACAGTAATAATGTTCAAAGTGCATTTAAATTAAAACAAAAAAAAGTCAAAAGGGGACAACTTACATAAGCCCGAGCTCCACATTCTGTAACTTTGAACTTAAAGATGGCAACCTTGTCATTAACAATGACTGGTTTACAGTTTGTATTCCCAGGAATAACGAGCTTGGTGGTGTCCACAGGGGTGGATGCAGAGTTGTGGCGAATGGCAAAAACAAAGTGCTGATCCCCAGTGCACTCTAAAGTCAGGGGGAAAAAAATTACTCGAGAAAAGTCATTTGAAATGTATTTCAGTTGTTGTATTGTTTTCTATTAAAGAACAAGTTAAAATGAAAGAATCTAATACCATATCTCTAAGAAGTCTTACCATCCAGTGGGTAGTAGCAGGCAGATGTAGAAGCATCCACACAGCATCCCATTGTCTCACAGTCTAAGGAAGATATCCCTGAATGCCCGCAAGTCACCTGCTCCGCCGCAGTGACCGCACAATCTGAAATGACATATCTAATTAAACACTGGTCAACATTTGTATTTTGCTTCTTCACTGTATTACAGTTTGCACTCACTTTGTGCCTTCGATGGATTGTTCGCTGCGTTAGGGCACTTGGAGGGTTGGCCAGGGGCACGAGGGAACAAGCTGGGGTCAAAATTTCCTTTCCTCTTCTCACAAGATGCTGTAGCAACTTTGGTTTGACCGAACTCGTCAATATACAACAACTGCAGGCTGTAGCTGTCACTCTGTAAGAATTTAGAAATCTCTAAAGCATGAACTGAAGTCCAGATAAGCAAAAACAAATCATTGATGAACACACCTTTGGATTTTTAAAAGGATATTACACAGTTAATGTTACAGTACAC
The DNA here is from genome assembly GCA_037975185.1 of Centropyge bicolor. NCBI lineage: Eukaryota > Metazoa > Chordata > Actinopteri > Pomacanthidae > Centropyge > Centropyge bicolor. The sequence continues at coordinate 10,551,566 of JBBMOC010000005.1, forward strand.
TTACATTACAGTGGCCCACATGTTTTACATTGCACCCAGTAAAAGGTACAGTTAATGTGTTCTTGAAAGAGTTCACTGTATAGCCACAAGACGTTATAGCATCTGTGACAGACAGCAGGTCCTTTGTGCCTGGAGATGGGACATAAATACTAGTAAATTGGCAACATGCATTCAGCAAAATTAAGACTTGATTTCAAATGAGCAATGAGTACACACCCACAACTTTCATGTCACTTAACGGACCGGACGGCAGAGTAATTTGGAAGCCAGCGTCACTACAGACCACATCTAATTCAGAGGAACTTTGACTGATACCACTGGTCCAGCTCCTTGGAGGGTCATCTACGAACTCCATGTGGTATCCACCATCAATATTGCTGGTCCAGCTCCTTGGAGGGGCGTCTACATATTCCCCCTCAAATCCACCATCAGTACTACTGGTCCAGCCCCTTGGAGGGGCATCTACAAACTCCATGTGGTATCCACCATCAGTACTGCTGGCCCAGTTTCTTGGACTAGAGTCATCTGCGTCGACCTGGTATCCATGGTGAGCAAAAGGATCGAGGTTATCGCTGGTGGCGTCACCTTCAACTTCAGGAAAAGGATCCTTAGTAACTGGATCTTCATCGTCATCGTCGCCACCATCATCATCATCATCATCATCATCGTCGTCGTCGTCGTCGTCGTCGTCGTCTTCATCATCATCGCTGTCATTATCGTCACCATACTCACTGCTGTCATCTGGAGGGGAGAGAGGCAGTTACAGCTGACTGCAGTCAAAAGCTTCAGCCATTTCCATATGTGAAGTTACACAGACAGCCCAGCCAAATAATGGCTTCCTTTCCAAAACATATGAATATGCAGTTGCCAATGTGGCCTGATTAATAAGCCTGACTTGAGAATTATTGTGTCTGAAAGTAAAATTCAACATTTTAAAAAGAAACTAAATTACAAATGTTCCAAACATCTGATTATCTGGTTCTGCATACTTTTTAAAAAATCATGTTAAGTCACTTGTTGAATGAAAGATTGCAAACAGTCAAGTTTTATGCATTCGGCTTGATAAATTGCAAATGCACCTGGACCACAGAAACCTAATGTGACTAGTACAAGTATAATGTAATGACTAAAGATCCTCTGTTTTAACAATATATTCCAAAAAAAAGGAATGTGGGCAGGTTAAAGAAAGACTATGAAACAGTTGCAGGATAATAATGGGAAATGTTAAATTGCAGTATAACAGCAGCACGAGAGTCAAAATCACTGAATTGACTCAATAAGAGGTCCAGAGCAATATCTGTCTCAAGTTTGGAATCATTAAGCACGAATAACTAATTTACAGCAGCTTTCTGTCTATGTGGGCGAAGACATGTGCACCACACCTGCACTCATCATGGGAAAGCTGTATTGTTGGAAGGAGTTTACCTGTTGCTGTAACACTTTGTGATTCACCCCGCTGTCCTGTCTCATACAGATTTAAAAGCTGAGATTCATTGATCCTCTCCCATCCCCGGACTGAAACCAGCATCAGAGTCCCGATCAGGACTAGCAGCAGCAGTTCAACCCTGACCCCGGCCATGGATCCAAGTGAAAGCCTGCCTGCAGCTGCTGAACACTGGATAAAGACACGGCCTGCTGTTGCTTCTAGTATTGGGTGGAGGTTAATTCATTTCACCTGGGAGCTGCTGATTGGCACTCGCAACTCAATTAAAGTCACAGGTGTGTGAATGAAAACAGCCTATTTGAAGCAAAGGAAAAGGAGAGAAGATGTTTTATTCTAAACAAATTACCTGACCAAAATTTTATTATGGAAGTGAATGATATTTGTTAGCAAAATCAATCTTGTGACTTAAATTTTGGCTGCATAAAAGGTTAGACTTAAATCTAAACTCTGTGAAAATGCGTATTTTGCAGGCATGAATTTTGAAGAAAAATTAACACACAACATTTAAAACATTTCTTAAGCTTGCAAAAATATTGCTCATTGTAAATATTACAATTGGAAAGTAACACAATGGTGCATGACATATTTAAACAATACCAAAAACAAAACATTAAAAATAGATACAACATACAATATGCCACCATCTACTTTCCATCTCCAAAAGTAAAATCAAACTGTGTAAAACTTATGTAAAAAGATATAGGGTTTATCACACAGATGTACAGTTGTCCCTAAAAAATGGTGACTGTTTGAGGTCATTAACATTTTAATTATTTTCCAATTTCCATGCAAATTTATACAATTATTACTATAATTAGTATTATAAAAAACATTTTTAAAACATCAGATATATTCATTCCATAATTATAAATCAGAAATCACACCATTCTCTTTAACCAGCAGAAAAACATTGAAAGACACAGAAAGTGTGGCAAAAGAATTTATTGCATATATTTCAAGTACACAAATACCCATATGTACTACTGCATCACAGGTCAAATAAACAGACTATTCAATAGTCTATCATTTAAAACAACATAGATTATATTTCTTTAAATCTTACTCTCTAGAGCCAGTTAACCTCAAACAAACAAAACAAAAAGCCTGGATGTTGTTTAGTCATCAGTCCAAGAGAGATTTACTTGTAGGCGTTTGCTTTATGTTTGGGCAAAAAGTTAAAATTCTTCGGTACAGGTCCAAGCAGCATTTCACTGGAGAGGGGACAAAGAAAGAGGTTATAGTAAGTAAATACATTAATTTAACAGTTAATTCTAGTGTTGCTTGATTTTGAATGATGGCTTTCTGCTAGTTTAGACAGCTGTCTGCTCACCTAATCCTGACCCAGTCCCCAACGTGTTGACTGGCCATCAATGACTCCAGGTAGTTCCTGCCCATGTAGTACGGAGGTCGCTCGTTGATTTTCTGAGGCACTCGCTCCAACAGGCCCACTGGAATATACCTGAGAGACAGAGACGGAGGGGGAAAGTGGAACATAATCATTAATCTGATTTGTGTGTGCATTTGTGTAAAAATTGGCCTCATTCACTGAGTGGTGTCTCTTCCCTAACAGGGAGCTCACAGATCTAAGTGTAATGAAATAATGTGGTTAGCCATGTATACTTTTCTACAACAACAAAAACACTAGGATATAATTATGGTAGTTTTATATTTAGAGCCAACAGTTTGTTGTTACCAAATATTTGCAGGGACAGCTATTAAAATATTGGATTACTACCAGTATATATATACTGAGCCTGTCCCTGTATCAATGGGCAAACTGTGATAAATAAGGCTTGTTCATAGTAGAAGAAATAAGCATGTTGCTACCAACCTGCACATGAAAGAGAGCCACTCCAGCATGAAGGTGCGTGTCTTCTCCACACCTCGGGTGTCGGAGCCCCAATGCTCCAGACCAAAGTTGGTGAAATCCCTGAGGATGTCCAGTCGCTCGCTGGACGAGATGTCCCAGTGTCTGCTCTCCTTTATTTCAGTGAAGATCCAGGGCTTGATGAGAGCACCTCTGAGGAGAAGCAACCGTAACAGAAGTCAAACATAGAATAATGATTAACATTTTAACAAACGCGCCTATTTAAGTGGAATTTAAGTGGCAATGTATGACAAGAAGGTGGAGCTTACTAATAAAAAGAATATTTCATTCTTTATAGCAAAAGAAGATGGCAGACTTTCTTTTCAAAAAGGTGCTCTAAAGGCTAAGGGTAAATCACATGATAACTTGCAATTTATTTGGGTCTTTCCAATATTTTGTCTATATTGTTTGTAATCACACAACCTTGGCACGAACCTTGCAATCATAATACCAGAAACTCCAGTTTCTCTGGCTTTCATGGCGTCTTCATAGGAAAGAATGTCTCCATTACCTGGGAAAATAAACACAGGTCACCTTAATTAACCTCATCACCAACAATAAATTATTTTTTCTTCCAGAGCATGAAATGCAGCTGCCATCTTCACGAATCCACATACCAAAAAGTGGCACAGGACTGGCCAGCTTGGAGCAGGTGGTGATATAGTCCCAGTCAGCCAGCTTAGTGTAGCGCTGCTCTCTGGATCGGCCATGGAGCTGTTAGAAAACAACAGCATCAGTGGTGTGTCATCACACTTATTATTCATCCTGACACCACATCTCATTTATTAAAGAGTGTCGACACAGAAAAAAAGAGAGGAAAACAGACGATGTGTAACTGATGAAAGCACTTTGAACCCCCCTTAGATAAATAGTCAACATTTTTGTATAATGCCTGGAAAATTGTAAATATGAATCCCATTGTTTTCAGATTATATTAAATATGACCTTAAACTTAAAATATAGGTAGATATCCTGTCAGACTCTGACTTACTGTGATCATTGAGACGCCCCATTTCTTCATCTCAGGGATGAGTTTGTGTGCTATGTTGCTCTTCTCCTGAACACCAGTGCGGATCTTGACTGTCAAAGGGACATCGAGGACCTTCAGACAGAAGAAGTCATTGTTTTCATTTAGCCTTTAACTTGCAAGTGAGCGTAAAATTTTAAATGAGTCACTGTACGTGTAAAGAAAAAGATTCTTTTCATGGTGCAGTTATATTTTCAATTCATTTTGAATCAAAATTTCCAAGAGCCAAAAAACTCTCCTGAAACAGCAACATTACAAGATTGCCTTAATTAAAAAAAACAAAACAGAAATCTAATGCTTTACAATAGGTTTAAAAGATCCACCCTTACGTAGTCCATTCCCTTGATTATCTGTTCGAACTTTCTGGTGCGTGTCATCAATCCGCAGCCACCGCCCTGATGAGAGGAAGCAAACAAACACCATCTGTCAGAGAGTGTCATAATGATGTTTATTATTTCCTATCAAATACCAGCATCTGTGCTTTATACACTCAATCACACAACACAACAGTCTCTCTGACTGTAGCTCTAACACATCTATTGTTTGAAAGGTCACCAAAGAGGAATATTTTGAAGCTTTTGGTTGCGATAAAAAAGAGAAGAGGGGCAATTTTAAGCTTTAAGGTAGGTCTTAATTTAACCACAGATTCAATCTGAATGAGACTACTGTTGTTGGAAGGGGTTACCTTTTTGTAGACAAGATCAATAGGGCATCCAGAGTTGATGTCCACAAAGTCAACATCAGTGTTGTTGTTGATGAGCTCTGCACACCTGGTCATGGTGTCAGGGAAGCAGCCCTCCACCTGGAGACACAATTTAAACTTCAGAACTTTATTTAGTCTCTTTACAGAAAAATGAATATTGCCACAAGCTGTGTTTATAACAACATGAACAGTCTAAGGAGTTGTGATGAGCCTCAGTGATCTATGATGACATCACCTGGACGCCAAAAATATCTTCGCTCTCATGCCGCTTGAGGAGGGCCCACTCTGACTGATGCCCCTGCAGCAAGTTAGTGCACATGGCCATTTCCCCACAGGTGATGTCTGCTCCAAAGCGCTTGCACACGCGACGGAAAGGCAGATTTCCACACTGAGGAAAGAGAAAAAAACAAGTGAATTCAATCCCATTTATAGGTCAGTATTTGATATAACGTTCTTTCTCGTCTAAAATGACAAAAATCTGATGTGTTTGGCAGCATTTGAACACATAACTACATTAATAACACAAGCATTCAGAACCCGATTCAGTCTGGTAGTACTCACAGTTGTTAGAGGAGCAAGGTAGAGCTTGTCCTGAAAGTCCACCTTGAACACAGAGACAAAGAAAATCACTAAAATATTAATCCACAATACCACTGTTACTATCAGTTGGCTTTTATTCATTTGTACATTTATTTAGCAAGAAAATTGATTATGTGACATTCATTGTGTTATTTAAAATAAACTACTTTAAAAATATATTTTGGAAGAAAGATGGTTGGCTGAGATGTACCGGTTTCTTTTCACATGGGCGCAACTTGATGACATCTACATCAGTCAGTGGGCCAACAGTCTTCACCAGAGGCTGATTATCTGGGCTGGCTTGTAGCTGGTCAGAAAACAGAGGGCAAGTGTGTAAAAGACTTTTCAAACAATAAACAAACCACTGCGTGTGTGTGTGTGTGTAAGAGATAGGGCTGAGTAAAACTTTGTACCTGAGTTTCAGCTTCAGTAGATGCATGCTGCTCCCCTCCTGTCGCATCTGCAGATACTTCACCTGCACAAGCATCACAGAGGCATGAACAAAAACTAAGTTATAAACACCAAATACAAAACTATTCAAATTGCACATATACAGGTTGTCATTCAACACCTCTTCAACTCAAATGATAAAGAGATGGCATTCATGTTGTCTCGGTAAAATTAGGTGAGTTGTTTGAATAAAAGTTCCATTAAGTGCCACACTGACTCACTTCAGAACTTCCTTTTCAAACCACTTAACAGACTCATTATAAGACTGGCAGCAAGAAGGAGCAAAAACCCTGGCAGAATACTGACAATATTCCTGAAGGACATGTGAACTGCCATTAGCTCATGCCTGTGTGTTTTACTCAAATAAGTCAAAAACCTTTTTAGTCTTCTCCTTACCGTTCCCTTGCTGTTCTTTTTTGTCTCTGTTGTTTGAAAGTGTTTTGAGGTACTCCGCTGACTTCTTGAAGGCCACCGAACGCTTCCGCAGACGATTCTGGAGGTCTTTATTCAGGCTGTTTTTCACCGTGCTCCTGCCCTCATGAGCCTTAATTAGCTCTGTGTTCGCCATGGTTTTGAAGTCAGGTGTAGTGTGCGCCTTGGCAAAGCGGCATGAGAGACCGAATGCACACTTTCCAAATGTGTCATAGATGTAGCAGCTTTCCCCAATGTCTGCTGGTTTAGCGGCCAAGTATTCAGCGACGTCATGGTAAAAGCGGCATTTGTCTCCAAAAGGACATTCCCTGTTTTCCTGCATGGATAAGAAAAGTCACAGCAACAACTATCAGCTGACATAGCAAATGAAAAGTACTGCATGTGGCATTTGTGAATGGTTGGCTACATTTTCGTACCTGAATGAGTGAGAGACACAGGGGTTTTTCATCATAGGTGGTTGGCTTTGTGTGAGGTCTTGACTTATTTTGTCCTCGTAGTCGTTTACCGTCTGGTTTTCCTGTTTTATTTCCCTCCTCAGTCTCCAGTTTGAGCTTTTTAGTGTCAGGCTCCTCAACAGATGTCTCCTTTGTTGCCTCAACTTCGTCATTTTCACTGGCCTTTTCTCCTTTTGGGCCCTGCCACTCTGAGTCTACAAACGCATGAAATTTTTCTTTGCTTGTTCGGAATCTGCAAACACAGGCAGAAAAAGAAGTCATCCAACATCAGTACATAGATGCATGGCAAAGTGTAAAAGAGAGTTTCAGGCCTGTATCAGGAAAGCCGTGGCTAGTTCAAGGTGAAAGTGAAAAGGAACATATTTACTTGGTTGTTCCAAGTTTTGACATCTACAGACAGACTGTATTTTAACTGTCACATCATCTGTCTGAATCTAGTTTCTGCAGTGATTTACACCAGTTTATCATGTGTCCAACAGATTTCAGTTACTTACTCTGGTTTGATTGCAGCTTCGCCCTTTACAGCTACATCTGTCCTCTTTTCCACTGTTCCTTCTGCAAGTTTTTCCATCACAACTTCACAGACTTTCTGCAGTCAGTTTCTTCACCTGAAACACATTAGCCGATCACTTTGACTGTAGCTAACATGCAGTTTAACAGGAGAAACATCGATTATCTCCTGCTCCTGAACTACAAGTCTGACACCACGAAATACTGCATATTTAACTGTACGTCCTCTAATGTTGACTTCAGCAGTAAGTTGGCTACTCAATTTAACTTCCATATAAGTAGCCTGTCTGATTATATTGAATTCAACTCTTCACTCTAACAAGTCCCTTACCTGTTATTAGGGTTGCCAAAGTAAACAACTACTTGCTTTGCTCAAACAGTGAAGTTAACTGAGTATACCTAACTGTACTAACAAGCTAACAGCTATTGTAGCGGCTGTTAGCGTAAGAAGCTAAAGGCTGGCTAACGTATTAAAAGCTATTTTATAGCAACGAAAAGTCCGATCAAAAGCAAGAGCTAAGCGGATACTGATAGCTTGGATTATACTTCTGTCTTACACCTTAAACAAGCACAACAACAATCCAACAGCATGAGGAAAAGGTTGTGCAACAGTTCGCTGGGGTCCGTGCTGAACTGACCGGTGAACATTAGTTCCGGATACGTTTCACCTTCAATCTTCAGGTTAAACTATTAGGATCTAGGCTAGATCTAAAATAAGAAATCATGTTACCTTCATTAACCGAATATGCCCAGTACCAAAGCCCATCTTTTATAATGAAAAAAACCCCCATAAAAACAAAAAATCCCATATCATTAATCAATCAAGCAATCAGTAAATAATCAGTAATTACTTGTTTTGGATCCTATTTTTATTTCATTGCATCTTCACAGGAAACGACTCTCCAACATGTAATTTATATGTCTTTGACCAGGAAAAACATTAGTATCTTAGAGATATGCAGGTGCATGTTAAAGGGAAGGCATTTTTCATTTTCATTTAGCAGGTGTCACTACTACAAAAATAACATTCCTGTCAATAAATTAACTAAATTAACTTAATAAACTAAATTAGAGCAGAAACACAGAAACATCTAAGTCATTCTTCAAGCAAAAATTCCCTTGTTACAACTTATAAACTATAAGGACATGCTACTTTTGTCAGTTTATGGGATAGTAGATTGACTGTCTTTGGGTTTTCAGATCATGCATCGGACAAAACAAGCAATTTAAGGGTGAATCTTAGGGTATAAAAATTATGATTTTTGACTATTTTCTGACATTTGAAGGACCTTGTGATTAATCAGGAAAAACATTTGGCAGATTAATCAACAACTAATTGTTACTTGGAGCCCTGTCAGATATATTTAAATATTTAAAAAAAAAAGACAAATCAGAGAAGTCAGAAATCAGAAAGAAAATATTCTAGCTACTACATGAACAAATACATTCTTGAAACAACAACAACAACAAAAAAAACCATGATTATCTTGAAACCAAGTTCAAGCACAAGGAGCATCCAACATTATGCTACCTTTTTAATACAGAAAGTTACATTCAGTTATCTGGTGGGCCAGCAAGTTTTTCTATCCTTGCAAGAAACCGCTTTTGACTCGTGTCCAGCACGCTGATGCCATTCCTCTGGAAGTCATATCCCACTTTCTGCAGCTCCTGTAATCGCCCTGTAATGTTCCGTATGCTGAAGTCTAAAACCTTGGGCTTTTCCGCTATCTGCTTAATTGTTATTCCTCCTTCTATGAGACAGTCCAGTTTAGGGTTTATTGTGTCCGGCCTAATGTATAAGACCATTGGATAGCTCAAGATCATTTTTTTAATGTCAGCTTCCTTAAGTGAATCCGTCTTCTGCTGAAGATTTAGAAAATTCCTCTTCAGATATTCACTGGAAAGGTCCAGAATTTCTGATCCATGGCCTTGAAGAAGAGCAAGCACTTCTGAATCACTCAACTTAAGGTAAGCTCTCAGCATTAGAATGTTTTTCTGGATTCTATTTGTGCTGCGGATTAGAATGTAATTGTTTTTGGATATGACAGCTTTTGGAAACTGCTCTGGATTCTTCCCGCCGAGTTCAGCACAGATGTCCTCCAGAAACTCCACCATCTGCTTGTTGAGCTCTAAACTGTTCGAGAATGTCCTTGGCGCTGTTGTCAGCAGTCGATGGAGGTCTTTGGTATTCAGTCCCAGTGAGGTCAGAAAAGCTATGTTCTTCTCCAAGTTCACATTATCACTGGACCGGAAGAACGACTCTGGTGAACGGTCCAGGATGGTCACAATTTCTGCATCAGTCGAGAAAATCTCTCTCCACAGCTCCCAGCGTTTGTTCAAGTGTTCAATTGAGCGGGTGATAGCACGGGGATAACGTGATATGATGCCGGCGACCACTTTGTGGCTGGCACCTTTGCTTTGCAGAAACTGAGCGAGACCTTGCTCGTTAGTGAAGACCTTACGAAGCACCCCAGGCTGACGCTGACGTGCCATTTTCACATCAACACCCATTATATTCAGGTTCTGAAGCAGAGATTCATTCTCTGAGTTCACTGCAAGATTTGTTTCTTTATCTCTAGCATTGAAACTGCAAAGCCTCCTGGGAAGGAGAGTTGACGTCAACTGTATTGGAATGAGCCCAAAGCTGTGCTGCAACATCAGTGATCGATGGAGGCTGAAGAGAGCCCTTGCTCCAGGTACTGCTGCCATTTATAATAGGGAGAGCTACACTGTAACATCACTGCCGGTGTCAATGGACCTAAAAGAGGAAAAACAAACATGACATTGGGTCATGTTGGGTGAATAACAACAGAGAAGTCTAGTCAAAGAAAGAGTTATCATAGCCACTTGGTCAGAAACAGTGTACACCAGCATGATGTTTGCAATCAGTAACTAATAGGTAATAATGAGGTTGTGTTTGTCATTTATCCACTGAATACCTAATGTAGCAGTGGTGAAATCGGTACTGACATGCTTTACCTTCCCACAACCTTCAGTAAAAGTAGCAATACAATACAATAAGAATGTTCTATTGTGGCACAGTAAGTATTATCAGTAAATGTGCTTAAATTAAGCAAAAATTAAAGCACTCATAATCCAGATTATCCTGATGTCAGTGTGTTTAAAAAGCCAACATATGTATTTCTTCATACTAAGACTTATTCATTAGATACAAAATGAACAGTCCTCACATGTTACTTTTGACATTCAGCCATTGAGGAACTTTATTCGCCCCAAATATACTGTTTCTTTCACTTTCAAGACGTAAAATTTATTATCAGTGCATCAATGCATCAATTCTTCCTCTTCTCGTAGAAATTAAACACAGCACCTACCATACGATTTTAGTTTCTCTCTCTTGACTACAAACACGTAGATCAGATGGGCATTTTTCGCCAAAGCGGAACTGTGAAACTTGAAAAACTCTCGCGTGATTTGTCATTTGAGAAAATGTCCTATTTGAAGCATTATCGCTAATTACCGCCATCTAGCGTTTCGGAGTAAAATTTGATTCTGTCTGTTTCAACCACTAGATCGAAGCAAAGGGCTTTTATTTAGGGTTTACAAGTTTCTACCATATATACCAATACATTTTATATACAGTCAATGTCTATGTCTTTAATTAATATTTACTAACTACTTCATATGTTCTTTGTCTGTACATTTATCATCATTATATTTCCCTTGATTTATTAATTCAGTTAACCTTTTAGTTACATTTTATGCAAATTTCATCTTAAAAAAATTGATGGTATAAATGTTTACCAGGTTGTTGTACAAATGAAGATATACAAAATTCCTTCACTGTAATTTAATTCTGTCTGATAATAGTAGCCTAAAATTTTTCAAATTAAGAATAAAAGTCTGAAATTCTCAAAAGATCTTGAAATCATCTTTCAAAATTCACTGTTTATCATTTAGAAGATCTCACATAATTGCATAGCTATTTTGCACAGGATCTGTACTATAGATATGTATTCAGTCACTTAAAAAGCCCTCAAAGTGTAATGGGATTTTCCAGTACATTCACAGTTGTATTATGATGCCTGGGAAGCTTAATGCTTTCCTTTTAATCATAAAATAATATGTTGTGAATTGGACAGTGAGCTGCATTAATACTTAATTCATGTCAGACATACAGCTGATGTTCTTGTATGCCCACGCTGAACAAGAGAGCATTTGCCATGTGGTGTGGCTCGCAGCTTAGCACCGAGAAACCTACTGACCCATTGCATCTCTTTACTGATGAGTCCCACCACTCATGAATATTTCAAAAGAGCACAGTGATATCTTCATTATGCAGATGAGCCTTCACCCCCACTGCTCTAAGACTGAAGTGAGTAGGCTATGGTGTTTTAGTGAAAACAGCTTCCTCCATGATAGAGTCTAGATTTTATTTCGTCTCAGTCATCAACAGGATACAGTTTATTTTTTATTACCACACACTGCTCCTCTTTTGTCACACTTGTCCAAAGCACTTTTGCCAGTATTTGCATAATTATGTGATAGGGAGCAACTCTTATGGCCTTTGGTGCTGCCTGTTTCAATCATTTCTAGAATAAGACAAAGGATGAGATGAGAAAAGTGGGAGACACAAGATAGAAGACCGTGGCTTCATTTGCTCCAACACTAATGAGAGAATATTTTCTCAATTCAGTTCATATGCTTTTCATCTTCTGCCCTTGTTCAATGCTTTGATGGCCAGATCTAATGCTTGGTTGCCAGTTTATTATGTATACTTAGCTAAAAGCATGTCTTTTTCTGTTGTTTGTGCTTGTCTGATTCCATTTTATTTTCAGTGTGCCTATTTCCTCACTCCCTCTGAACTCCTTGGTAATAATAAATGAATTCATGAATGAATATGTCTTCTATTGTGATTCTGTCCTGCTCTGCATACTGCGGTACTACTTGGTGAAGTTGGTGAAGTTGCTTGGGTTGTTTGCTGACACAGTACTCCTTCAGTGAATCAATAATTTAGAAAGTGGTGAAACTTTCAAACGCTCAGTGGTTCCTGTTAGACGCCGTTGCACAGACAGCGTGTGTTCACAGGTGGGATCGAATTGGAAAGAATGTCCAAAAGAAGATGGGTGGAATTCAAAATCTGCCAGACTATAAGCTGTTCAGCTCCCGTCAGCCGAAGACACAGACCATCCTCTCCTGCTGCTGCTGGTATGTTTTACATCTTACATTCTACTCAAACATTACACAAGCTGTATGTATTTTTTTTTTTAGAATTAAGATCTTTAATTTGTATGTTTTAAGAGGGGGGAAAGGGATGAAAAGGGTTGTATCTGGTATTAGATAACAGTGTCTATGTAGCTCTTCACCAGAATAATATTCCTAGAAATTTACAGAAAAAATAATGGTATAACTAAATGAAAAAAAGTTAAAGCAATAGGAAAAACTTCCAAACTTTCTTTGGTAGTTAAAACTATCTTTCCTCGGAGTTATGCTGGTAGAGTTTGGATTTAATAACAATGTTTATTCATATAATAATACTTTTTTTTTTTCAAGTTTTCTGCTTTTCAGAAACAGACACTATAAACAACGATACAGGAATCAAATGTAGGAGAAAGAAAATTGTGAAAAAACAGCAGCATTTCTTTTTAGTTTTTTAGGGCATTTTTGCTTTTAATGGATCGGGACAGAGGCAAACAGGAAATAGGGGGACGAGATGCAACAAAAGTCATGGCGATGGTTGCAAGTGTTTGGCCATTTGGCTACCAAGGTGCTTCATCAGCAGCATTTCTAAAACCTTGGCTATGTCCCTGGTGGTTACAGTCTATGGGTGGTTCTGACTGCTTCCAAACCCCTGAATCGCTGCCCTCATCGTTAATTTGTTTAGTGATTCATGTATAAGAATGAATGATTGAAGTGACGCAAAATGATAATTCAGTCTGATTATCAGATTATTCTATCACTGCTGTATTCTGTGAGCTCAATCCTGAGCATGTCTGCAGAATAGATACAGGCTGAGCCTTCAGATTTCAAGAAATGAGCTGTTCTACTAAAGATCAATTCCACATTGAGTCTGTAAGTTAAATATTGTCCATCCTGCCTGTCATCACCTCCATCTGCCAAGAAACTGATGCCAATCTCTTATGTTACCTGCTGTCCCATTCAGCCAAGGAAGCTCATATGCTTCCTTTCCAGTGTGTAACATGGTTGTTTCAAATGTGCTCACAATGACTCAATCCACTGCCTTGCTGTAAAATGTGAGGTGATAGTTGAAGCCTTTATTAGAAAAAATACTGCTTTGAAATGAAAATATTTAGTGTTTAAAAAAGAAAACCTCTCAACTGGGATGGTTCTGGCAACCTGTCTTCCTGTTACCATAGAAACTGAGCAGACGTTTTAAGCAGGACTCAGACTGCAAATGATACAGTGAAATTTATGACATTATGAAAATCATCACATATGTTGTTTTTATTATTAATGACAGCAGTGCATGAAGATGCTAAAGGATTTTGCCATGTTTGTGTGGCCCCTACAAACCCATAAAAAAGGCAAATTAAATACAGAAAATAACAAAGCCATGTGGTTTATTTAAGACGTTTTAATCAATCAACAATCGTTTCATTATTAAGCATTATTAAGCTTAAGTAAAATGCTAAAGTACTGTACTTAAATATATTTTTTGATGGCCATTTGATGCCACTTTATTTTTCTTGTCTAGATCGAAATATTGCACTCTTAACACCACTTCATTTATTTGTCAGCTATAGCTACAAGTCACTTTACAAAATGAGATTTTATATACAAAACATATGATGAGCTTTTAAGATGAAACTGCCCAACAGTATATAAAGTACTTAAAATTAGCTCTGGCTTGACTAAATTAAAATATAGCTTACACTTTCATTAGCAGTAATCCAATAGCATATGTGATAAATATAATTTTGCATCATAAATATTTTTACTTGTGAAACTTCAAAGACATTTTGTTGCAAACATGCATGTGTTTTTACTCAAGTAAAAATTTGAATGCAGGACTTTCAGTTGTAATGGAGTATATATATACTGTTTTATTGCTACTTTCACCGCAGTAAGTACCTTTTCTACCATTACTAACAGTTGTAGTTCTGGCTGTTTTATAACGGACACAGAATAATTACGACATGTCTGCCTGCACATGAAGGCAACACTAGTGGAACGCGAGGTGGGCGTGACAGTGAAGGCACCTACGTGACGTCAGTGCCGTCGGGTCTCATGTTTACGTGGAAAACATGGCGGCGGACTAGGAAACAAGGAGACAGGAGCCAGTAAATGCCAGCTGGAATCCAGACGAGGGATATTTAAGCGTTCATTTTTAATTCAGATTTCACTCGCTGATATTTCGCATGAAGCAGTTTCCCTCTTGTTTCAGCCACAGGGACCGCGGTGATGGAAGACGAGGAGAGGCAGAAGAAGCTGGAGGCCGGCAAAGCAAAGGTAGGATTCTCAGTTTTAGAGGTTAGCATAACTCACTAACACCGCTATCATGGTTGTGAAGTAGTGCGCTAACGTTGTCGACCACTTAATTTCTCTTCGGCTGGGTCTGTCAGCTGTTTTTCGGTCCCCCTCTCCCTCCCCTTCGTGTCCCCCTCTCAGCTGTCAGTCCCACAAACATGCGCCCCGCTCTGACAGCCGGGGGTGTTAGCTTAGCTCCTGCTAGCCACAGACTCCTTTGTCATGCTTCATGTCAAACGTTACTCCAATGTTTCAGGTCATTTTCTTGAAACTATAAAACTGTGTGCACACCATTGCCAACTTCATCACACACAAGTCAAGACATGGTTACCAAAAGCTTATAAACGCCACCTGAAGTGAGGCTGACAGGCTGGTGTAACAGGATTTACAGGACATATCCCCACTAGCTGGAGCAAACATTGCCCTACATGCCAGACTTGTGTTACATTGGCTTTATCAGCAGCATCTACATGTAGGTCAGGGCAAGCCCCACCACACCAAACAGTGTTGCTACAAAGAAGGAAAATGCTGGTTTTAATTCAATGATGCATGTCATTTTTATTAGTTTTGTCACAGACATGTGATAAATGGCAATGAAATGAATCTTACACTCCTCTGTTAATACTATACTCATACCTTTGACTGCTGAGTTATTATATGACCTTGCACCAGCATATTTTGCAAACCCAAACATCATCAATATGGATAACATGCTTGCAAGGAGATCAGAACATGACATATTATCAGTTGAAGCTGGTCAGACCAAAGTGTGATTTGTTGACCTCCTCTTTGTGCATGAAATAGATAATGTACAGTATAGAGGGCAACAGAGAGAGGAATTCAGTTATTGGCAATCACTCTAACAGTTTAGTGTTTGGAGATGAAGAACTAAAGAAGGATGAGAAGTTAAACATTTTCAGACATCTACATCTACAATCAAATCCAGTTGCCGTCGATTCAACCCTTATTTGAATAGTGGTTGTAGAATTAATCTTGATAGCCTAGTTGTTCATCACTATCACTCACTTTGTAACTGTTCAGCACTCTTAAAATTGGAATTTTTGTCCAGCTGTGATTCTCCATAAAGCCCTACAAAGTTTTGATTTTGAGAAGAGGATGAATTCTGTCAGGTAGGCTTGAAAAGGTACTACGTTCCAAACGCTTTTCATCCTGGCATTGTAGAGAAACACCCATTATGCTGTTCTTGGTGTGTCTTTGAGTCTCTCCAGGTTTCATACTGGAGCTGCATCTCTGGCTTTGAAGTTAGCACAGTGGGAGAGACCAAGAGAAAGACCGTCTCCGTGGTTTTGGCTCTGGCATGTCGGTGTATAAAAGCCTCCTCTGTACTACAGGAGGATATGGCTGCTGTTTTTTTACACAGTACCATGTCACCATGTCCTCACACGCAGGGGAGAACTTCACGAGATATTTCCCTGAATCGCACATTGATAATGGTTAGCGGGCATACCCAGGGCGTTATTATTTGTTCCAATATCCTCACAGACTGAATCTTATTAGCTCAGATTTAGTCCAAGCTAATAGTCAATCAGCAAGCTGTGGGGAGTGTTTAGATGATGACCCACTGCCTCTCTTCTTTTTTAAACCACTTGATTTAGATATGAAATTAATAATGATTCTGCCTCAAAATTTAATCAGCAAATTATTATTACATTGTCTGTGTAGCTGCTGTGATTTTTCAGTTTGAAAATCTGGGACAAAGACCAGTAACACTGTCAGGAAAATGCATTTCTTGAATCAGGTTAGGCGTCAAGTTGTTGATGTCTGAGTGAAGCGAGAACTGTCAAACATCTATTGTATAGCTCACTTGAAATGATGTCCGTCACAAGCAAGTGTCTATTGAGTCATACCAGACAATGAGCAAAGCGTAAATTGTGGGTGGTGTTGCCAGGCTATTGTTCCAAGCCATTAGCTGCAGATGTATTGTTGCTCCCACCACTCTCTGTGTATCAAAATGGACCACATTGACAAGTGCATTACCAGCATTATGGAGTTACTCGTGTGCAAGACCTTGGCATAGTTCTACAGTTACATGGGTGGTGAAGCTATGAGTTTCATTCTTTGTTGTTGTGCCCAAGACTGCAGTGATAAAGATGGTGTAAAGATTTAGTCTCTGACTTTAGAATTCTCTCGTTTTTACTTTCTCCTCTCCAACCTCTTACCTCGTTCAGGTCTAAACCGACACTGGATGTTCAAAGGATGAAAGTGTGTAAATTGCCTGTGTAGTCCAGTGTCTGTAGATCAGTCCCACTCTGTCTGCCTATGAGTCCGTCACACACAGCATGTCGAACAGCACTTATCTTTTATGAAACTTCAGGGAACAACGTGTGCCAGCCCATTTGTTGTTGCAGTATTTTTAAAATTATTCTGATTGGCTCAGGGGTGGACACTGCAGTGTTTTTTAATTTGGCCCAAGGGATGCACTCTTACTTCACAGAGCATTGTGTGCTTATTTGTTTCTCTGCCTCTCTGATGTGCTTGTTGGCCATTTGTTAAAAGTAAGGTGGTGACTTTACCAGCTTCTATTGTTATGATTGATGGGGGTGATTGACAAATTAATGTGGTTACTTTGTGCCCCTAGAAAAGTTGCATCAGGGCAGTGAATATCTCATACACATTGTCATAGATTTGTAATTCTTCACTTGTGTTTCTGTTTGCACTTTTTGGCAGCTCACTGTGATGCTAAGAAGATGCCTTATTGTCTATATCTACAAACCAAATTGCATCACATTAAAGCCATAAGCAAAGTTTTATAGCAGTAAAGATACATTCAACCCAAATTGGAGAGACTGTTTGCTACACTATGTATAACACAGCAGATTTCAATAGCGTTTCTACAGCAAATTGCTCGTAGGTTTTCAGACTCGAATAGCCTAAAGGTCAGTGTCACTGTCAGGCAGCATTGGAGGATTTGAGGACAGCAAAGGTACAAGTTGATCTACTTAGCTCAGGCCTGAATGGTTAATCCATTAGGTGACTAATCATGGATGTGCCCTCCACAGCACTATGTGATGGATAGATGCTGGCCATCATGGCTCATTGAGTTTATTAATTGGCTTAATTGACACTGCAGAGTTTTACTTTTATGCTGCAGTCTTTAATATCACTGCAGGTTTGAATGTGTAACATTGAATTCTTTTGAGACTTTTCTAATGCCTGTACTGCATGAAACAAGATTGTCAGATGATTGATTGAATGTGATAGTCTAACAGCTGTCCAGTTTTAAATAGTTACAACCTGGATGATGACCGAATGTAAATTTCTATGCATGTCTAGAAACTTTTGTTATGACAGAAGACTGAAAAACGACAGTGACAGCATAACATTCAGCATCTTGTACAAAAGTACCACAAGCAGGGAAAAGTACCAGACGCAGGGAAGTATACAGCAGACGTAATCTGAAGCTGTTGCTCACCAAAACTATGTTTAGATACCATATATCATGCAGAGATTGTTTGGGTTTCACTGTCAATATGAGAGGAAAGTTTTTCAGACAGGATCTACTATCCATATGCCCAAAATAGCTCATTCCTCACAGCTTTAGTGCCAATCCTTTGTTTGTTTAAGATTAAGATTTAATGCTCGGGATAGATCCTGGATTCTTTTTTCTTTTGCAGTCTTTCAGTTCATTCAGTGTTAAGTCACAATTGTCTCCGCCAAGATGCTACTTTGAAATTACACAGGGGAAAAGGTTGAGGACATGCAACAGTCATCCTCTAGGCTAGATTCAAACTCAGGATATTGCACCTACATACCATGCAAGTCAGCTGGCCAAAGTCCAGCATATCGTGGAAGTTACTGAGCCTTGAATTGCATTGTTTTTGTAATAGAAAAATGTTTAAGTCCCATGACCTGCTGTTGTATGTGAAAAGACGAGTTGTTTTAAACACAAATCCATTTAAAGAAGCATCAGAGAGAGTGTATGTTATTCCTCATGTGGGTTTGGTGTAATGCGTCTGTCTTCTGTACCTTTGAGCTCAGGTTTCTGTGGGGGGTCATTGGAGCAGCAGCCATCTCCGAAGACATTTCTCTGTAGTTCGCTGTCTGCTGTTTCTTTCTGGGGTTGGGAGAGAGACTGTCATTAGGAGGCGGCTGCTGCATGAGCACCTCATTCTCAGTAGAGGCTTTAAGGATGCTTGACTTTGATCGCGGCTTTGATTTGTGGAGGCAAAAGTACGTGAGGTCGTGAAAAATGAGTATCACTTGAGAGACAAACAATGGTGATATGTTGGTCCGCAGATTGAACTGAACCAGATTTCATTGTTCACTGCAATATGCACATGTTGAGAATCAGAATAAACCACTGAAATGAATCTCTACTTTATAGTCGACAGTCTTGTGAGGAGACTTGCAGGGGTTGTTTTCACCCTAACAGGCTGGCATTCATTTTCTTGTCTGTGAGATGCATATGTACATATATATGAATTATGGTTTTACAGGCAAAGCTCCACCCACTGCACTAGTAATAAACCAGGTGGGACAGAGGTAGCGTCAGTGGCTGTTTCTTTGTTCAGTTAACTATTGCTGATTGCTAACTTGAATGTGTGTGTAAAGCACAACATTTGGTCCCCTAGTCGCTTGGTGTTGACTGTTCAGTGTTGCTGGCAATCTCATTGACACATGACATTGAAGGCGGTGAGCCCCCCCCTCCCCCAGGTTCCACTCGTCTGCTGTATTTCAGTGTTGCTTCAGTATTTTTAGCAGCATGTCTCACAGGCATCACACAAACTAGGAAACCACTTTGTGACTTATTTAAGGAACCATTTTCTAAGTAATACTATAAACACTATATTAGGCATCACATGTACTAAACATTTTTTTCTGCTTGTTTGTGGTAAAGTGCTGTAAACAGACTCGTGCTTTTTCCAGAGGCACAATCCTGTGAGAAGATCATTGACTTTTCATCATTAATTCACATTCAGTGCTAAAGAATTATTAATGTTGAATTGTGCTTTGTCAGCTTTCTACGTCACTCATCATCATGCATCACACAAGGCTGTCACATGTTTTTTAAAATCTATATTAAAACTATTTTAAATGAAGTTTCCTAATGTATTAATTTTTACACCTTTAGGTTATGGTTATGGTATGGTATAAATGTATGACTGTTCTCAAATTGAGACTCATCTTACTGAAAAGCAAAATTGAAAAGCAAAAGTTACACAAGTAAATGCCTTCGACATATTGAAATAAATCACAACATCCTGTCTATGTTTTTTTTGTGGCTTCATCTGTTCCAGTAACACCAGATTGCAATCGCAGTTTAGTGGATCTCACCAGCTCAAAGATATCAAACACAGTTTACTGGATGTTGCTGATGCTGTTAGTCAGCTGCTATTGACATGGATAAAAAAGAGAGAGCCTGTGTAAAAAATATGCCTGTGTAAATGTTTTCAGACAGCAGATAGTGATACACCTACGTAGTCTCTGCTCTCCCAGATGGTGATACAGCTACGCAGGCTTCAGTTCTCCATATGCTCAGCCAATGCTTTGCTCTGCCCAGCCAAATAGGGCAGCCTGCTATGATAAGCAGCTCAACCAAAGACCGGGGTTCCCGAGACTTTGCCAAAACTCAGGGTGATTTCTGCTGGCAGGTCTGCTGCATATCACACACTACTGCTGGTGTGTAGCTCTGATTCAGTCAGAACCAGAGGATTGTCTTGTTGTTGTG
The DNA here is from genome assembly GCA_037975185.1 of Centropyge bicolor. NCBI lineage: Eukaryota > Metazoa > Chordata > Actinopteri > Pomacanthidae > Centropyge > Centropyge bicolor. Next base: position 10,572,171 of record JBBMOC010000005.1, read on the forward strand.
CTGTCAGAGCCTCTCTGTTACTATAGTCGCCATATTCTCCATCCTATAAGACTGGCATTCATTCATATCTCATTCTGTGTACTCTGGTATTTAATGGATAAGGCTCTTGTGGAAACACAGATAGATGGATATATATTTGGATGAGGGTGGGGCGTGTGGAGGTGCAGAGGCACACATCAGAAACCCTTTGAGCTTTTAAGCTGTGTGTTGTAGGTGGGGACGTGACCACAACGCCCACTCGCAGCTCTGTCGTGTCCGCCTCTAACCTTCTGTACAGTATCACCAAACCAGATCTGTCAAAGCAAAAATGCCAAATATTTTCTCTTTCTAGGTTCTCAGCTGTCAGAGTTTGATGATTTTTTGTGATGACAGTAAACTGAATATCCTTTGGACAGTTGGTCCATTGAAAGAAGTAATTGAAAAAGATCAGCTTGGGCTCTGGGAAATTTTAACAGACATTTTCACTATTTTCTGACATCTTTTAGACAAAACAGTTAGTTGATTAATTGAGAAAATAAATTGTGCATTAATCAATAATTAAATTGTTTTGCATTTATAGAACAGAGTATTTAAAGTCACTTACATTAGTTGATCATACTTAGGTGTCCTGTACAAACCTGTTAGATTAATTGAATTCCTTTCTTGCAAAACATTTGCAATGCAGATTTTTTTTTTTACATGACATTATTAAGAGCAAGCTAACTTTCTGACATTCTCCTCCTTCGCTGCCTTTGCCAGCTCATTAGTGGTTTTCTTGGCTTTCAGTGGTACCCTTAATTGACATTTAGGTGTCAGTGATATGAACATGCAGTAGATACCTTGAAATTATGTGAATCTATTGACAGAGATTTTGCTGTTTTATTTAACCTTTTAAATATTGTGTCTGCATTGGGTTGCGGGAGATGTTGTTGAATGAGTGCTTTATGCAGTATTTGATTTTACTATAAATTATCTTGATGTATTCCTGAAGAAGCACGAAACAAAGCCCACTTTTAAACTAGTGTCTTTGCCAAACAACAGTGCCACATCTGTATGTTAATGTGCATTTAGAGGTATGATTTCTGTCATGGGCATTTCCAGGACAGGTGAACAGGCATTAGCATATCCTTGACTGCAGTCTGTCTGTGTCTTTGGCAATCCATGCAACAGCTGTGTACCTGCAGCCCGGCTGTCTGCCCCGATCAGATGACTCCGCCGTCTTATTGCTGTCACCGGTTGCTCATGCATAATGCATATTACCAACTGCCCAGGCTGTGTAATTAGTATCAACATTTCCCTGATGATGATTCATGTCAAATACTCCTGCTGCTTTTGTTTATGGTGTAAATCTTGTTGTATCTGTTATAAAGAGTGTTAGTTTGTAACAGTATGAGTACTTTGGAATTAGATCTATTTTAGTGTACTAGTACTTGCAAAGACTATAAATTCACTAGTTTCTATTTCTCAAATGAGAGGATTTGTTGTTTTTGTCTGTTTTATGTCTCGGTAAATTTGGATTGTTGGTTCAGCAAAAGAAGTAGTGAAGTAAAGCTGCAACGATTAATCGATTAGTGGATCAACAGCATAAAACAAATTCTCAGCTAATAGACCTTACATGTGATTTTTCTGAGCGGGTTTCTTTGTCTTCTGCGGTCATAATTTATAAGGTGTTTTTTTTTTTTTTTTTAAAGACTTTAAAGTTTTTGTTTCCCCTCAGAGAGACAGTTTTTAAAAGTGATCGAAAGTTTTTATTTGTATCACGATTCATTGACTTTTATTAGAAAATACAATGTTTTGGTCCTGATGAAAGTAACACGTTGAAAATGATGAAGATAACACAAATGCTATTGGTTGTTTCCACAGTTTGACATAGTTTAAAAATGTAATCCCTTTAGTCAGGATTAGTACCTGGCACAGCAAGAGGCATGTGTCAGGTCATATGGACACAGGGAGGGAGGACTCGCTCGGAGCGAGGAAGAGAGCTTTTTGAGGCGCACAATGTTTCGCTTGAGTTTCACCAAACTGTGTAGACTCAGAGTAGGTTTATATGTTTTTTTCCTCTTTGTTAGACGTATAAACTCTGTGTTCAGATTCATGAAGTTGTAATTTGGTGGTTCTTGCCCTTAGAATTAGGGTCAGATAAAGATCTCAATTGAAGCTATGAGTGGAAACGTACATTAGAGTAACACTTTAAAGGACATTCGTTGAAGTGTTGCTAATGTTTTTTTTTTTACCTCCCACGGACCACCATTGAAGCAGAAATTGCCATTATTATCTTTAACACTGTCTGTTTCCTTCTTCTCTCCCCAGTTGGCTGAGTACCGCCAGAGAAAAGCTCACGCGGACTCCCAGAAGAAACAGAAGAAGAAGAAGAAAAAGAAGTCATCAGAGGACTCGGAGGGGGATTCACAGGGAAGGGTGGAGGTCGAGCCGGATCAGTCTGCGGGAGGAGAGGAGGACTCAGGCAGAGGACTAGATGGATCACAAGAAGGAAATAAAGACCCACCTACCAGAGACTTCACCTTCGCCAAGAAGCTGCGGAGTGGAGAGACTGTCAAGCATGACCAGACCTACACCATAGAGGTAGACACTTAAACTTACTCATAACAGTTTATGTAGTGATCACTGGAAGTATTTCCACAAACAGAATATTAGTCTGTTCATTCACTCATTCTCTCTTTTAATGCATAAGAAAGACATATTATTATTGACTTTCCTGCATCTAGACATAATCTTTAAAGAGAGAACTGCAGTGTATCGAAGAATCTAAGATCTAAGCTTTGAGCAATATTTTGGAGGGGATTACAAGTTTTTACTCTGGTTTAATAGACGTTGTGTAACAATAAGAAACGATGACCTCACTCATTATTAGCATCTCACAATATATTCATCTTCAGAATTTTCCTCCAGTGACGAGTCAGTTCAGGTTCATTGAAGCAAATGCTTTGAAACAACATTCAGCACATTTCCTTCAGTTCTTCATAAGTTACACAAAATTGCACTAAATGTTTAACGTTTGTTCATGAATATGCCATAACCGTTGCTCAGGGTTATTTTTGGACGCATTTAATAACTTTTTCGATATCCTCTGAAAAGTTTTTCTCCCATTTCTAATGCTTCTGTCTGATTTTGATAATGTACTATAACTATAACTGTAGACTGTAATGTCTGTCTGCTCATCTGACACAAAGGAGCTCTTTTAACTTAGAATGCTGCAGGTTCATTTTATGGTTTAAATTTTTTATCATCAACATGTGCTGTTACAAGCTTAGAAGAGTTGTATTCACATTGGTAGATCTGTGTGAAAGTGATCACTTTTCTCTCCAGAGCATGAATGAACCCGCTGTAGTTGTCATTAAATGCAAGGCCACTGCAAACACAGAGTGATGCTGGATTTCAAGCACAAATAAATAGATAACACATATTTGTAACTTTATGTCCTTCAGAAATCAATGTTTATTAAATGAAAAGAATTTCAGGTTGAGATGGCGAATTGCAGCCTTGTTTCTATTGCATTGTTGAGACAGAATGTACAGTAAGAAATATTTTCCAATTACTGAGAACTTTATGCGTCACTAAAAGACAGTGTATGAATGCAAGCATACGTTTCAACATATATGAAGGATAACATTTCCATGTTATCCTCCATATCCTCCATGTAGAAGAGCCTTAAGACCTAATTTTCTTATAAATAATGGACTCTCACAATTAGACCAAAATGCACATTACATAGATTCTTTCTTCTGGACCTTTCAAAATACCTTTATTACCTGTATCTTGAGACAGTTTGCTTCGAGCAGGTAGCAGACTTAAATAGAAGAAGAAGAACTCTGTTCATGTTCATTCTATAATGTTAACAGTGTGTTGTGATGAGTACTCAAGGCCTGTGCTGTGTTACAAGTCTCTAGCAGGGATACTTTGGTTTTGTATGTTAGTGCACTGTTGCTTTCATGGTCATTTTGTTTTGTAGAGTTGTCATATTGTTGCATGCAAATGTGAAAAATTCAAAAAACTTCTGAAAGGTTTTGGTTGTGTTGAGGATTTTGCTGAACCTTCAACTGCTTAGTTCTTCCTTTGCATAATACATCTTTGACAGATACCTTCATCAAGCATGCTATTTGAAACAACAACAAGACAGGGATGATAAAATTCAGTGTTGGTGCGTTCTGTAAAATTCATTTCATATTCGCAAATACTACTGCCGCCCTTGTAAGTGCTGCCTCATTTGAAATATATGTATAATTTTTTTTTCATGAAAACCGTTGAACGGATAATTGATGTTTGGTCAATCTTTACAAATGTACATGAGCTGCAAACCTGCAATGCACTTATATAAAGTTGGAGGCTGAGCATTCACCTGCCTCTATAATGACTAAATATTCATCTTTTCAGCATTCACTTGCATTATTCTGCAGAAAAACGTCCTTATACAGTTTAAAACATATGCAAAGACCTGAGGGCTCTTACACATTTTTTCTATCGTCATTCAAGCCCTGTCAGTCTGTTTCTTTGCCGCTGTGCAGCCTCTATCCCTGAACCCACTGTACATTTAATGCCGCACATGCCAACAAAAACTACCTGTTGCCATGGAAACAGACAATTGCCTTTAAACAGGTTGAGATGCGTCGGTCTGTCTGACCAGTTCCTGTGGCCTCGCACTTTTTTCGCAGACCTTAGGGTTGATTGAGTGTGTGAATGTGTTGTTGCACGGCAAGTTTTTTTTTTGTTTTTGTTTTTTTTTTAACCTTCGGAGCGACCCACATCATCTCTCTTACAAAAGGCTGTGGGATTTTTTTTTTCTGCTGCGTGGATGAGAGCTGTTACGTATCTCTAACAAATGAAACTCATGAATGTTAAGAGACTGAGCCATACAGCGCAGCGTGTTTGAATTATCTATGTAGCTACATTATTTAACAGTGAAAAGTGACATGGTTTATTTTCCCCTATGGTTTTCCTTCCACAACATTTTCTGTTCTTTTCTCAGGCTATCTGGTCATGGGCTTTGGTTCCCTTCAGAGATTTTGTAGCGATGCTGCTCTCTGTGAGCAGGAAGCGGTTGCTGTGGAAACACAACAGCGTCAAAGTTTTCCATTCTCAAGTCTTTCACAAGCGTCTGAAAGAGATCGTAATTGCAAATACAAGTGCGTTGACTCATTGATGCCTCGTTGACATCAGCGGTCGCAAGTAATTCATCAAGTTCTCTTATCAATGAGGTTGCAGGAAAATGTTCACGTATTATGTGTCACATTGTCAGTATTCTTCTTTCAGTATGCTGCCATTCACAGTTTGAGGTGATAATTTGTTCTGCAATCAGGGAAAGCAAAATCCCTTCTTGGTAGGACTGTAGGATATCACCAAAATCCCTCATCCCAATATAGGTCATTTCATATCCAGATACCAATAGATATCACAATATAGCAGATTTTCTATAAATCAAATGGAAAAAAGTAGTTATATGAAATGACCACATGGAAAGGCCTGTTTCTATATAATTTGTACATTACTACATTAATCGTATTTGATAGCGTCTCTCTTTTATTTAGAACCTTTGTGCAAATTTTCAATTAAAAGTCATTTGCAAAATACAGCTTTCTGGTCCGTGTCTTTACATATCCAAACCATGACCATGCGTCAGAATTAGCCCCTCTTTTAGTAAAAAGCTCCTCATTTTGTCCTTTGTTCAGAATTGCCCTGTTCAGTTTCACGTTCACTCTCCTCCATGTTTGTTTGTGTTGCTTAATGCACATTTCCTCTCTACATCTGTGTTGTGCTGAAAAACACCAATTGTTGTTCAAAAATATTGCTGTTCAGAGTGTGATTTGTGACACAATGAAATGAACAATAGAGCATAATAATGATAACTGATTTTCTCTTGTCACACAATATATATTGTCGCATCACACAGCCCTAGTTCTGGGCCATACACAGTTTCAGTTTATGACCCAGGAATTAACCTGAAAATAGACTTCAATAATGGCCGTCATTACTCTGTGGGAGTGAGAAGGGAGCTGTGTGGCAGAAGTAGGTTAGGCTCATATTTGAATGTTGAGTGTCTACTGAAATAGGACATTGTTGTTTGACATTGATTGTTTCAAATTGTTGTGATTGAACATTTTGTTATGTGCATTTTAAAACGGAGAAAGATCAGAAGACTTCTGGAATTGTTGTGACCATAGTCTTTGTAATTCATTTAACTGTTTATATGACTTAGATTGTGTTCTGTTGTAATTAAGTATATTTGTCATTAATGTGAAGGTGCTTAATTTGTCTTGAGTCATGATTGAAATCACTTTTGAAATGCAGTATTAATGAATTATTTTTAATCTTCTCTATTGCAGCCGGAGAGTGAAGTGTCCACTACTGCTGAAGACTGCTCATCAGAGGTGAGATGACCTTTCTGAAAATATGTATCATCACCTTGTGACATGAACGTCCTTCTCCACTGCCAAGTTTACACTGATGCAAGTTGCACATTGAAGCCGCCCTGAGTGGGGCTGCTGGTCTGGTTGTGTCACACCCGTGGTTTATTCCCAGTTAAGGAGAGTCCCATAGGACCGATAAAGAAGCAGATCACAGTAGTCAGCCAGTATGCAGCCAGACTACTAGACAAGGCATAACAATGTCACATGCTGGTAAAATCTGTCTTTGGTGGATACTTCAAAGTCCAAAGCAAACCTCGCCTCTAGTTTTCAGGAAAATAGGTTAAAGTCTTAAGATTAAGTATTTATTCTTTGCCTGTTCTCAAACTGTGGCCCTAATGCACTTTGATCTGGATTTTTCCTGACAAGTGTCTTATTCTTCTTCTTAGATTTTTTTTAAATTTAAGGGGATGATTTATGTGATTTTAGTCCATACCAAAATCAACATTTGTCAAAAATAAATAAATCGTACAAATCACCAGACTGCAGCAGCACAAATCTACCCAATGATGACTTCTTAAGATTTATGTGGGCTTTTCCGTCACGATTCCCAAATCTTCATGTTTCACTGACGGCATTGTGAATTAACAGGTAAATGGGTGCCACGATGGGCTGACAGAGAACCTAATGATGTCTTCGAAGGATTTTGTCTGGGTACAGTAATCTGATCATGCAGTTCTTTTGGCTCTGTTTTTGGCTCTGCTCGCAAACCCACTGGCTGCTGGACTTAACTCTGTATTTGCTTGTACTTTACTTCTCTGCAAGATTTTCTGTAACCCACTAACCAAGCTTGTTTTATGTTGTGCTTACTGGACTGTCTACCTACATGTTGGGTATTTGAAACTGTGGAAAAGGGAAAAAAAGCCCTTGCTGTGTTATAAATGACACTTTTGAAAGCACAAATGGCCGAGGACTTTAGGACTGAACAGGGCTTTTTGACATTTTAGAGGTGTAAATTATCTCTGAAAGCTGGTGAGGGAGGATGAATGGTGGAAAAAGGAGAGGACAGTGAAGAGGACAGAGGTTGTTACGCAAAGAGCTGCTCTCTTCAGATTCACTGAGGTGATAGCCGAACAGAGGAGACAGGGGGGCGCTGATCAATACAGTTGTGATAGATGGGGAACACAGCTGGAAATGGTTAAAGTGACATGTCGACTACAGTGCAAATTACAGTGAGATGTAACAATATATCAAACTACCATAATTTAACATGTTTCAAATTTTACTTCAAAATTTTCAACCCAAATAATGAGATAGTTTATATTTTGTGTGGGATGAAACCTAGTAATTATTTCTTAAATGATCACCTTTCAACAACATTGAAAATATAATAACAGTGATATGAAAGCATTTCTGTCTCCTCTATAATTTTCTTGAATTTTTCAGACTGAGTTAGGTCAAATCATTTTTTGGGTTCTGCTAGCAGGGAATCAAAGAGATAAAACTACAGCAATACTTGAACAATGGACAATTTAGAACAAAGTCCAAAACATTTTTTTTTTCTTTTTTTTTTTCTTTTTTTTTTTTTTTTACAACTGAAGATTATGTTCTTAATTATGTCACAAGAAAGAAATCTTGACATCATTTTGTTCCTCCAATTTCCTTTGAATTGCTTTCAGAACACACATCAGGTCTAATTCATTGTCAGTGATCTGCAAAATATCAAGAAAAGAGAAATGTACAGTCGCAGTTTTTCTTCAGGAACAGGCTTAACTTTGCATGGCCGACAATTTCTCTTGTTTTCTTTAAAAGTATTAACAATTTTCTGGTATTCAGCTGAATTTAATTGCTTGCAGGACTTATTAGCTCCAACTTAGAGAACTAACATAGACAGACTTTGCCTAAACTGCTTTACGTTGTTGGCCACAGTGATCATCTATTTTCTAGAGGATCCAGAAAAAGGGAAAAACAAGATAACAATGGTAACATTAACATATTTACGACGTATTTCTTCATGTGGCTTCTGGCTCTTGTAGCTAACTGGTGTCGCTCTTAGGTGGTGGCTTAGTGCCAAATTCATTCATGATATCTCAACTTAGATTACCTTACAAATGCTTATTTTCCTGCTCAGGAGGAGGTGGAACCCCTGCAACAGGTGACAAAGGGAGGTACGATGCAGGATATGGAGGATGCACTAGCCGCCAAGACCCAGGCAGTCGAGGCGCTGAGTCGAGAGCTTGAAGAAATCAGGGCTGTCTTTGGCACTGAGGGAGTTCAGCAGGTAATGTTAAATCACGATTGATTGTAATGCCAACTTTTGTGTGAGCAACGGCATCCATTTTAAAATTATCTAAATGACTATTAATACTAATTTTGCTAGTTTCAGATTTTGAGGTAGTAAAACTGTGAACTTCCTCCTCCTCTATGGCCATAAAAATCCATACTTTTTCTTCATAACACTTACAACTATTTTTCTTTTACTGCTATTTTTAAGGTCCATCTTTCTCCTTTTTGCTCCCTCTCACTACTGTATGTATTCATTTTGCTTTTATAGCTGCAGGACTTTGAGGCTGCTCTGAAGCAGCGAGATGGCATCATCACCCAGCTCACAGCTAACCTTCAGCAGGCTCGCGAGGAGAAAGACGAAATCATGAAAGAATTCCTGGAACTGACGGAGCAAAGCCAAAAACTTCAGATTCAGTTCCAGCAGGTGGGAACTCTGAACGTTTTTAAGTCTAATCTCCAGCTTTATTAGCTGTTCTCTCCCACCCTACCCAGCAACTACAGGACAATACACCATTATAATGCTGTTCTGCTACTTGCTGTCCATGTATTTCATTCTGAATCAATTTGCATGTGAATAATCACAGCTGCAGGCTGGTGAGACGTTGAGGAATACCAGCCACAGCAGCACAGCAGCCGATCTTCTTCAGGCCAGGCAGCAGCTCATGCAGTACCAACAGCAGCTGGAGGAGATAAACGTCGAGGTCAAAAAGCACCAGGAGAGGAGCAGTGAGCAGCTGGAGCACATCAGCCAGCTCCAGCACAAGCTCAGTGAGACGGAGATGGTAAGAAGTAGCCTGGTGTGATCCTGCAGATATCTTTTAGACATATTCTGTTGAATATAAGTGGAGTTTTTTTTTCAGCAATGCCCCTGCATTTCTAATAATTGCATTTCTTTGTAGTCAGGGAGAAGAGCAGAAGAATCCTCCACACAAAGGATAAATGAAAAGAACCTGCTAATTACTGAACAAGAAAAAGTGATTTTGAGTCAGGAGCAGTCACTGACAGAGCTAAGAGCAACAGAGGAGTCTTTTGCACAAACACTAAAAGAGAAAAATCAGTTAATTTCTGAGCAACTTGCAATAATCACAGAGCACGAGCTTTCATTGACCCTGCTCAGAGAGGAACTTGTCCATGTGGGACGAACAACAGATGAGAATATTATACACCAGTCAGATGAGAAAGACCTGATTATAGCGGAGCAAGAGAGAGTCATTTCAGAACGTGACTGCTCTCTTACGCAGCTCGAGGATGAGCTGGAGTCCTCTGAAAAACGCCAGCGTGACCTCCAGCAGCGAACGGCTGCGAAGGAATCAGAGCTTGAAAGATGTATGGATGAGTTGGAAAGCACTAAGTCCGACTTGGAGAGCTGTAAAAGTGAAATAGAGAGTTGTAAATTAGAATTGGAGAAAGAGAGAAAGGAGTTAGAAAACTGTAAGGGTGAACTTGCAACCTCCAGACAGAAAGAGCGAATGTCATCCAATGAAATCATGCAGCTCATGGGTACAGTAGAGGACTTGCAGAAGCGTTATCACCAGGGCAGCATGTCTGAGAGTGACACCGTCCAAAAGATGCAGGAAGAGACTGTGAGGAAGCTGGAACTTCTCAGGGCAGAGCTGGATGAGATGTATGGCCAGCAAATAGTCCAGATGAAGCAGGAACTCAATTTGCAGCATGTGGCGAGAGCGGAGCAAATGACTTTGCAACATCATGCTGAGATTGAGCTTCTAAAAGCGCAGCAAAGCTCTGTTGTTAGTACTTCGGAGGTGGACACTCTCAATGCAAAGATTAGGGAGCTTCAAGAGACATTAGCGCAATCCCAAGCAATGCATGAAAAAAACAGGCATGAGCTGAGCCAAGTCGCCCAAGAGAAGTTCAACCTGCAGGCCAAGGTTGAAGAGCTTCTCCAAGATCTCCGTTCTGCTAAAGAAAAAGTGGAGCAGGTCTCTCACAGTCTTATCTCTCAGGAAAGCCAACAAGGTGAACTGCAGCGCCTCCAGGAGACCATTGACAATCTGAGGAGTGAGTTGGCTGCTGCTCAGGAAGCGGCAGAAGAGGCGGAAGCCAAACACGATTCAGAAATAACCAACTACAAGATCAAGTTGGAGATGCTGGAGAAGGAGAAAGACGCTGTGCTTGACCGCATGGCCGAGTCACAGGAAGCAGAGCTGGAGCGACTCCGGACTCAGCTTCTGTTCAGCCACGAGGAAGAGCTCACCAGTCTGAGGGAGGAGTTGCAAAGAGAGGGCTTCCTGAACACAGAAAACCTTCTCAACGAAGCTGCTGTCAAACATGAGAAAGTGTTGGATGAGCTGCGCGTTGGTTATGAGGAAAAAGTGCATTTGTTACAAAGAGAGAAGGCAAGTTTTGCCACAGAGCGAGATGAGCTGTTGCACCAAATTCTTGGACTAAAAGAAGATTTAAAGCTTGCTTTGCACAACTCCAGAGCAGATGAGCTTGTCCAGCAGCTTCAGGAGCTCCAAGTAGAGCTCGAGGAACTGAGAAAGGGAGGAGAAGAACGAGCTCGAATGGAGAACGAAATTCAGACTCTGCTGAAAAAGACAGAGGTGCTTGAAAATCAGTCAAAAGAGAAAGAACAACGTTGGGAGAACAAAAGGAGAGAGCAGGAATTGGAAAAGGAGACATTGATGGAGTCTAATAACACTTTGAAAGAAGAATTGGACTTAAAAATTAGTAAAATTGAGACACTCACCGCAGAGAACAATCAAATTCAGCTACAAGTAGTTGAGCTCAGTGAGGAAATTGAAAAGCAGAGGACTACTTTCTCTTTCGCTGAAAAGAATTTTGAGGTGAACTATCAGGAGCTGAAGGCAGAGTATACGTGTCTTATTGAGGCGAAGACACAGTTAGAAGAGAGGACACTGAAGGAGACACTCGAGTTTGAGGCAAAAATCGCCAGCCTTCAGTCACAGATTCGGGAGATAGAGGAGAGCAGCGGAGATATCAAAATGGAGGACACAAACACAGGCAGGTCTGAAAAAGCTGTGATAGAAAAAGATACTACTGAGCTAATGGAGAAGCTTAATGTTACTTTGAGTGAGAAGGAAAGCCTGGCTGGGAGGCTTTCTGAAGTTACAGAGCAACTGATGTTCACAGAGAGCAAAGTGGGACAGCTGGAAGAAGAGCTGATGAAAGTGAGACAAGAAAACGCGAAGGTCAACGCCCAAAACGAAAGCCAAGGGAAAGAACTGGAAATGAAGCAAGAGATTACAAGAGAGCATGCAAGGGGGCAGGATGCCCAGAAAAAGCTCCAGCAAGAAGAGCAAGCTGTTGAGCCAGTTTGTTCTTTTGAGGATCATCACCTTCAGATTCAATCATTGCAAGATGAGATAAAGGCTCTTCAGTCCCTCTTACAGGCAGCTGAATCAGACAGGGACAGCATCCGGCAGACCCTGGAGCTCCAGAGGCTTTCACAGACCCCATCCCCAGTGGCAGCAGCCCAGTCCTCGGGGGAGGGACCTGTTGAAGGACGATCCTCTCCGCACAAGTCCATAGCCTCAGGGTCAAGCAGGCGCAAGAGACGGCAGAGGTCGAAGCAGGAGCGCAAACTGGGCACCGCTCTTTCAGACTGCAGAGAGGAGCGACAAAGGGAGGAGGAAGAGGAGGCAGCGCCGGAGGAAGAGAGAGCTACAAGTGCTGCAGAGCCGGAGATGCAGCCTCAGATGGACAGCCAGGTTATTTCATGTTCACAAGAGAGGGCCAGCGAGGAGGACTCCACTGACGGGCATCGGGGAGAAGGAGGCAGAGACTACATCAGTAAACGGGTAAGCACTCACATGCATCTGCTGCACCACTCTCCAGTAAAGCGTCCCTGCTGCCTTTTTCTCTGCTGCCTTTTTTTTTTTTTTAAGTCTGATTATATTACATGTTTGATTGAGTGATTAAAGGGCTTTTCAAAAGAACTGTGCACGTCAAAAAGAAAGCATAGTGGAAAATGCATGCTTCAATCACGTCACGTTGAAAATTAATGCTGTGATGTTTGATATTGTTATTGGCTTCATCAAACATGTGTGGATTGCATTCATAGCCGGATCAAGCTCTTAACAATGAACAGAATATGACTAAGGCATTTCAGCACTGACATGTTTTCTTTCTTGTGACTAACGGTCATTATTGCAAATTGCCTGAGTGTCTGCAGGCTTGCTCCAAAAGGTAGAATAGAGCAGCAGAGGCAGACTGTTGTGTTAAAAAAACAGCCATATGTTTTTAAGTTTGTACAGACTGTTCAGCGGCATTACAATAAGTGGGGTTATTGGGGGAAGAACAATGTCAAAGAGAAAATGCACACGCAGCACAGCCTGCACATAACCGTGAAGTGTCAAGACTCCATCGATATTCTGCTCATTTCTACTTTTAAAGGGGCACCATACAATATTTATAATTTGCTTTCACTTGATGCTGCTTGTCTTCCTACTGAATTTCATATTGAAAAGGGCTGAAAACAATCACCCACAGTCCTCTTATAGCTTTGAATCATTGCCGTTGTGTAGAAATGTGTACATTCTAGTTTCTTTCCATCCTGCAGGGAGTGAAGGGTTTGAGGTGAGAAGCCATTTTAACCCAGTCACTTCTGTGTCTGTGTCACTTCAAGCTGTGTCTCAATTACACCAGGCAAAAGATACAGTGTCTGTCTGCCATCTCATATCTGTGTTTCATATTGTTTTTTGTCACCTCCTGGGTTGGAAGGCTGCATATGGTCCAGAAGTAAAAAACGATGTTCTGATGTTTAGCAACATGAGAAAATTCCATTTTATTGAAACTATGCTTAATGTTCTGTGTAAGTCTTTTTACATTTTTGTACAATCAGCAACAGAACTTAAAGCAAGTCTTTTTTAAATGAGCTTCTGTGTAGAATCAAGCTCACATGATGACTAACTTCTTATAAGAGCTTTATACACTCCATATAGATGAAACAAATGACAAAGGCAAACTAGATGATATTCAGACTCCAGTTGTTGTAAATTATAGTGGATGATTTGAATGATTTTTTTCACTTACTCTACAGTTACTTTCTACTCCCCCTCAGGAAGTGATGTTGCATCTTGTCTTTCTGTCCATCAGTGTCATATTTGTCTGCATTTGAACTGGGGTAATATGACAGACAGTTAAAAAAAACAAAACAAGGACAATGTTTTTCTTCTGCTTGCTTATTTAGGTGAGCAGACATGGGACGGGCCACCACACGGAGCCTGTCGTGTGTCAGGGAGCAGAGGCAGAGCGAGGGACCACCGAGCATGTAAATGTCACTTAAGCTCACATCCTGCCTTTTGCTTTTCACTGTCAGTAGATGCTTTCATCCATCATACACGTCAACAAATAGGTGTTCATGCAGCTAAAATCCAATCTGTATTCTTATCATGAATTGTGTGTGTTTGCTAAAATTGGATTCACCAAACTCTCTAAACTGCACGAACGTGTTGTAAACTGCCCCTTTCAGCCTCTTGAATACCACCTGTTCATTATTAGATGCATGTTCATGAGAATTGGTCATTTGAATTATTAACGCCCTGGAGTTGCCATATAAGGTTGCCTGTTCTGCTCTGTTTGTTAGCAACACAAACGTTACTCGAGAGTAAAAAGAAGAACTTCACATCGGAGCTTCAAGTCCTGCAGTCAAAAATCTGCAGACACAAACATAACAGATTTAGCTGAGTCACTAGTGGCACAAGAGGAATCAGAACAATTAGAAATTATTACAGCTGCCAACAAAGTGTTATCAGAGCAGAGCTGGACTGTGACAGAAGTAAAGAGGGAATGGGAAACATCTTTTTAAAGCAAAGTGGTTGATGATGTTAGACCGTCTGGTACAACAGAGACCGACATTGCCCTGAGGCAGCTGTCAGAGGGAGAGAAATTTCCATCAACTGCACAACTGTATAGGTTACCAAAACATGCCAATTAAATGAAGCCAGTCATTTTGAATTAAGTTTACTTTATTATTATACTTCCGGTGTTGTAGAGTATTTAAACTCCAAATTCATTCAGATTAAGCTACTATAATTCATGCAGGTCAAAAAAGTATTCTGCTGGAAAGAAAGGCAAACAATCTATATTTTGACTCGTGCAACAGGTTTGAAGAGGGAAGAAATTATTCTAGGTATCACTCGTCTGTGTCACTCACACACAAATGTGATCGTTAGAGAGATTCTTGCAAGAAGCCCAATAAATGTAGCTTGAGTTTATACAAAAGTATTTCCTCTATAGTAGGGATATGTTTCTGAGTAGATTTTTGCTGTAGATGTAATTCTGTTTTTGGTGTTGTTGTATGTGTGTGTGTGTGTGTCGCAGCGGCACATCATAACACAGCTGCCATCTGCTTGTTAGGCGCTGACCGTCTCCAGTCTGCGTTTTTTAAGCAGCAACATCTGAGCGGTTCCAGGTTTGATGTAGTGCGGAAGGGGGAGATTGTATCATAACAAAGGGTTTTAAATAAAACCTAATTAAAATGTAGAGTGCACTTTAAAAACATGTGACATCAAAGAATCGCAATTTCATAATAGTGCGACCCTAACGAATTTGTGCTGATGCATAATGCATAATTGGAGAAAGAGGCCTCACTGTTTGCCTCTTGTTCTCTGTTACAGAAGTGATAATAGCAGACCTCTCATCCTGAACACAGATGGCTTGTGCTACTGCTCTGTCATGAAAATAGGATTGGTGGAATTATGTTATTTAATCATTTAGCTCCTCTGATTAGCAGACGTATGTAGCGTGCTGCATAATTCCATTTATGATGAATTATAAGTGATATGTATCTCTGCTGCAGTGTCATTTAGTGTCATCTCGTCGAAGTTTTTTAAGAATATTAAGACAAACACTCCAACACGAAATCTAATCATACACATGAAACATGTCCACCCGTGTTTTATTCCAGCTCTGATATTTCTTCCTGTGGTTTCTAGGGTGAGTGCAGGCTGCAGATGGAGGCCCAGCGCATCAGCCTGTCTCAGATCCACGCCGCCCAGCTCGAGCTGCTGCAGGAGGAGACGGACGCCCGCACACACTCTCTGGAGCTGAAACTGCAGAACCTGAAAGATCACGGTGACCAGGGTGGGTAGATGTGCAGTCAGTTCGCTTTGTGTGCATTTGTGTTTGTGGCAAAGCAGAGGATCCCCCAGAGAGGCTTTTGATGTATCATTCATGATGGATCCAAAAAGAATAGGACTCTGTTTGGCTGATGTGTCTATCATTGTTTTTGCTTTGTTGGTTTTAGTGTCATGGGCTGTTTAATACATTATCAAATATTTAAGTTATTCAATTAATTTATCTTTTTTTTTTCAGATGAGCCAAAAATCTCCAAATACCACAACATGTTACAAGCTGTGTCAATAGAATGCAGTGAGATCATTCAGGTAATTTTTGAAGACAAATCATGTTCTGAATTCATTTTTATTAATGTGTGTTGCCAAGTTACCAAACCTTTTAACCTTGTCTCTATCTGCTCTGTGATCAGTGTTTTCAAAAGATGTTTGGTGAAGAGTTTTTGGAGAGTGTGGATGCAGAGGGCCAGCCGCCCCCTTCAATGGAAAGACCAGAAACTAGTGAATCCACCTCCATTATACTGGAAGCCAGAGGTAATTTGCCCGTCAAAGAAATAAAATGACAGTTTAAAACAAGTATTACAGATAGTTTAACATATATTTTCAGTAAACTGTGGGCCATCCTTAAATTCATTTTATACCTACAAAGTGCTTTTGAATTAAATGCATTGCAATATTTCTCATAATCAAACCTAACACCACATTTGTACATATTCAAATAAAACTACCCAGAATTTAATCTAACCAAAAAACACAAATCACTCTCCCTTACGTAGAGCTCTACAGAGGTCTTCAGCAGGTGAGGGAGACGATCGAGCAGGAACATCTTCGACTCTCACAGCTTCAGGCTCTGCTGAGAGCTGACGGAAACAAGGTAAAACCTTACACATGTGTAGACATGAACCATGTCCCAGTTCTATGCTGTAGGCCAATTCTAAGCAGGTTTTTTGAGTATGTTGTGACTTAGACTGGAAAGTTGGCAAAATAAAGTATGCGCAAAAGCATGTATATAATGCACTGAAAAACATTTTGCTTTCTATTTTTACAATTTAATTAGCTGTGAGATTCAAAAGTAGCAGTTTGCTGTTACTCTAAACATACAGTTTGTAGTTTTTTTAATTGTTCGCATACAATTGCATACATACTGTGCACAGTGAGAACGTGGTATGGAATGGGCACACATTGTTAGTGTATTTGAGGAATAGAGAGGATAACAGCATCGTCAGAAACATACTAACAAATCTGTTCTTCTACTAGATGATGGAACTGCAGACAGCATATGATGAACTGAAGAGCAGCAGTGAGAAGGAGATCTCTGGCCTGCGTATACAAGTTGCCAGCCTAACCCCCTCTACAAGCAAAGGTAAATGAAGTTATAAGTTAGCAGGTGAAGCACTGATGTGAGGCCACGTGTAATAAGATGCCAAACAGAGAAAGGTTAAATATTCTGTATATTCTTTCTGCTGTTTTTATCCCTGAATGTGTTAGAGGTTTAAGTCACTATTAAGCCTGTTGATTACTGTCATTTCACTTTGGCTTTTGCAGGTGTGTGTTCTGTGTAGTTCATCTTTACATCTGTGGTCAGCAGCAAACAGAAATCTTTGATCGTTTTTAATGCATGCATGAACTTAGGTGGCAATTAAGCCGAACCTCACTCTGCAAATGTAATAATGTGAACAGACAGTGGTGAAAATTTTGCACGTCCTACATGTGTCTATAGTGTAAAATGTAGAGCTGTAAACGGCACACCTATGCTAACCTCTAACCATTTTGTTGTATTATTCTATTATTGTTGTTTTCTGTTATTTCTTTCTTTCACTGCTCTCTGTTCATTCAGTTCTTCCTTCATGCAGTTACTGCAGTGATCAGATTTTTCCCAGAAGAAACATTAAAGTTTCATCTTATTGATTCTAATCTTTAATGCAATCTGGTTGAGTGTATTGAATTTCACATTTCACCTCTCATATTGGTTAGATGTGAAGGAGCAGGCTGGTACGCCATCTACCTGCCTCACAGAGGAATTACAGAAGTCGAAGGCTGAAGAGCAGGAGAAGCAGCTCCAGCTGGAGGAGAGTCACAGGCAGGAGGTGGAGCGTCTCAGAGCTCACTACCAGCAGCAGGCGGCAGAGACCGAGGAGCGATACCTCACTGAGATCTTTATGTTGCAGCAGCGACTGCAGGAGGTCACGGGCACTCAGACCCATTTCAGGTGATTTCAGTGGAAAATGTTCTTATGCATTCAGACTTAGGCAACATAAACTGTCCTTGCGTAGATAATGATATGAGTATATATTTTATAGAAGAGACCTTTAAACCTTTAAATTGACTCCAGTGGTACCAGAACAAAAAAAACCAACTTGGTTTGATTTAGCGGTTGTCACTGCAAATGTCTGATCACTTGTGGTTGTTGAGCATTTAAGAAGCACTATCACTGGATCTATTCAGCCTCCTATTGTTCACCTCACATGGCTCCCTCCCATACACGATACTCTTGGCTGATTGATACAGTTCATGTGTTAGAAGGACCACAGACAGAGCTACATGATCTTCTTCAGATAACTACCAGTAGAAGCTGGTCTGTACATCCTGTGCAGCACGTGGAAGCTGACCCAGTTCAGTTAACAACAACAAAGCCTTAACTAATGAAATATTCACTAGGTGGTTTAAAGCATTATTCATGCCTTTCGTTAGCCCACTAACCTATAAAAGTACCTCCTCGGTCATTCCAGATGGCTTCTTGAGGGAAGTGATCGTCTGAGTAAAGTGTTGCCTAGAAAACAAGACGAATGTGACCTTTTTAAACATGCACCACTCAGTATGTTGAATTAAACGAGGTTTCTGAGGAACTTTAATTTTGCACATGCATATTACACATAATAACTTACATCTTAAAGCCAGACTATATTACCACAGGTCAGCTCTCGCTCATGACAGAAACTGAGTCCTCCTTATTACCATGAATACTGAGATGCTGCTGCCCTCCACTGTTTGATAGAGCCAACATAAATACTGCATTGGTGCTCTACGCCAATAAGCTTCTTACATCCTTTTTCTTTAACACGTTCAAGGAAGTGATTCCCAGTACATCTAATATTTATGTCCTGCTACATCAATTCATACAGTGCTGCCAGACAACATATTCTATATTTTAATGGACAGTGTATTTGTTATATCTAGGCCTGAAACAATTAATGGATTAGTCTGCAATCATTGAGATAAGTCAGCCAATGTGTCTGTATTTTTCAAGGAAAAATGGAAAACATTCTCTGATTTCAGCTTTTCAAATGTGAAAAACATGAAATTATTTGTCTGTTTTTAAACATTTTCCAGATATGTCCTAGTTATCACTATTCACTTCAGTTTGTATTTTCTTTAATACTTTTGGGATTTATATGGCATTTTAATATTGTCCTATTAATATTTCTTCTTGTTTTGAATCTATTAACCTCAACTCAGTAATCATCATATTATCCTGGGGGATGGCAGAAATATTTAGACTAATGAGTTTACAACTGAACAGCATGTAAGCTCAGTGAGTTTTGAGTTTTTCACTTGACTGATAAGAACCTGAAACGAGGTCAGATTCTCTCCTTCATCACATTATTGTAGGATTTGTTGTCAGTTGAAGTCCTTAATGGTTAATGATTGAACAAACAGCTTCAGTAAGCAGCTTGTTGTCCATATTTTAAGAATTTACAATGTAAAATAATAATAAAGCACATCTGGCTACCAGGCATGTAATTTTACAGAAAAGTAAGACATAGAAAAACTGTATCAAACTCTTAAACTTGTTTGAGGTCGTAAAACGATTAATTTTGACATCACATTTTCTCTTTCTGCCTGTCCAGTGTTACAGAGTCCAGCTCTGAGAGGATGGAAGAGGACAGAGAGGAACTACTAAAGGTTTGGCTGCTATAGTTTGCCCTCATCTAAATCTTCCGTGTCACATGCATCACATCTTACTACGAGCTGAAACGTGTACATGCATTAAGATGCTATGACAGTGCGGGTGGGTGGGAGGGGGCAGTTGCAGCCTTTAGGCTATAACGTGCCCTAAATCTCCAGCTTTGCTCCAGAAGCAGCATCATGAACGGTCCTATATCTCAATGACTAAAAGGCTTGGACGTTACATAACCTGCCGTTTTATCGTGTTACTTGTGAACCAAGCGGACGTAGTCATGGCGGCTGCGTGAAAGGAGGATTCTGTCTTGCGTGAATGAGCTGCCGTCTATTTAATCTCTCACGTCACTCCAACTTCCGTCGTGTCTTAGTTTGTCTCTCCCTCCGACCTCAAAGTTCCCAGAGCTGGTGTGATTGTGAATCTTGCATCTTCACTCAGAGAACAGAGAGGAAGGTAGGAGAGTAGATTGACAGAAGCACAGGAAGAGCAAGAACAGGAGAGAAAGTGAAACAAATTTGGGCATGATACACTTTAGGACAATATAAGTTTTGGCTAGAAATGTTAAGCTTGAGGCGAATGTTATCGATGAAGAATGACTGTGAAACAGACAGGGATTCATCGCAAGACAGAAGTGGTAGTGTGTTAGGGGAAAATGTAATGCAAGATGACTCTTTATCACTTTATCATCCCGGGAGGATGGAGAGAACAAAACCGTGTATTTAATACTAGTTAAAGGTTGAGCTGGGTTTAGCTACATTAAGGAGGACATGTTTATTTCAGGAACAGTCTTGAGGAACTTTTATACCCCATTACTTCATACAGCTGCTGTTATCTGGTACATTAGTTTTAATGTCCTAACTCCCTGTCTGCCTTTTCTCCGTCTTTTTGACACTTCACAGAACCTGGGTGAGGAGGAACTGTCAGAGGGAGGTGTGGAGTCGCACTGTCCTGCCAGGTCTGCAGGCCTGACAGCGCAGCTGCAGGCGCTGAGGAAAGCTCTCTACCACAAGTATGTCCAAGAAGTAGCAGCTCTCAAAGAGCAGCACAGCAGGGAGCTGGAGAGACTGAGAGAAGAAAGGGGACTGGAGTGGAAAAGAGAAGAGCGTCAGGAGGAGAGAGGAGAGAAAGAGCAGGATCTCAACGGTATTAACGGCACTGGAAGCTCCATTGAGAGTCTTGGGACAACTAGGCAGGTTGTGCTGGAAGAGAAACAAGACTGGGAGAGAGTGGAGGAGGAAGTTGCAAAGGTAGGGGACCATGTAATTTGTATTTACACACAAGTCTCCTGTCTAGTCAGCAGCATTTAAACTGGTAACAGAGCACTGAGTTTGATTGATGCGGAAGGACACATTTGTAGTTGAAATGAATAGCCGATGATTCAGTAACTGATTAATCAGACCAAAAATGTGCTGGTTCTAGCTTCCTAAATATGAATATTTCCTTGTTATCTTAGTCTTGTGCGCTAGTAAACTGCATCATGTGGACTGTTATGGACTTGTTGTGTGGTTGTGGACTGGAGGTCAGACAAAACAAGGCATTTAAGGATGTCATCTGTGCTCTGTGAAAGTGCATGATGTTTTATAGACCAAACAATTATTCAAGTAAGAGAAAATAATCAGCAGCATAATCTGTATTGAATATAAGCCCTAGATGCTATGTTCATTTATCCATCTTGGAGAGAAAATCTGTATGAATGGGGGGACACAAATAGATGAGAAGAACCACAGAGTTATTCTGTAAAATTGCTATGAACATTGTATGAGGACTCTTGTCCCTGTGTCTCTGCATTAAATGAAGTCTTAAGACACATTATCTGAGGATCTGTGTTTTCTGACAGGCCATAGTTCAGATGTCCGTGGAGTTTGCACAGCAGACGGAGCTGGCTCGAATCAACAAGCGTGCCTGCCAGAGGTGCACCTCCATGCAGACCCAGTCGGACGAAGAGGAGTTGGAGGAGAGGGAGAACGAGGAGCCCAGAGCTTCTCTCACCTCGGGCGCCTGGTTGGAGGAAGTGGAGAAGGAGAGACTGGAGAGGGAGCTGGAGGAGAGGAACGCCGAGATCAGAAAGTTAAAAGAGGAGCTGCGGAAAACAGAATCCAGACCTGAGCAGGTCAGTAACACTAATGTGTTGATTTACTCTCCACTTTTAATACACTCCACAAATTTCATTCATTTCAGCTGAGAGAATTCATTACTGCTGTGTCATTAATTTTTAGATGCACTTTGTCGCAATGCAGGTATTGCATCGATTACTCCAGTATTGATTATGTTCACTTAAACTAATATTACTATAATTTTTTACTGCTTTTTACCTGCTCACTGTGATTTTGTCTCAAGGTTACAATGAAAATATTTGTTTAAATATTGCAATTGTATTCAAGCTGGGCCCAAATGTGACACTATGCACCAACATGTTTTTGTAATCTGCAGCAACATTAATACATTATTTGTAGAGTGGGATATAAATAGTAGCATATATATAAATAGTTTATCCATGTTTCTCAGTTCCAATGATTTTACAGGAAGCATATTTGTTTGTCCGCTCCAGTCAAAGAATAACATTTTACACTCTTGATCATGCATGCTTTCTATCTACTTTACATGCCCTGGATTCCTCGTGTTGATTTGGGATTATTTTTAAAATCACTTGAAGAGCTAATCCCAGGGCCTGGAAACCTTTCACTAACCATTTATTGCATGATTAGGCTTTAACTGTGTGATAGCAGTGGCTGTCAGGTTCAGTTTTCTTTGTGAGATGAGTTGTTCCAACACAGGCATTTGGTAAGGATAATTTAGTTTTAAAAAAAGTTCTTAAGCTTCAGTAATTGGCTGAGATCAGTTTTAATGATGAGAAAAACCTCTCTGTATTTTTTCTAACAACACACAGTTGAGATGTTTAGATGCATTATTTTAGATGCATTATTCTGTTTTCTCCTGAATTCTCATAATATCTGTAAAAACTAGCTCTACCGGAAATTTTATCAAAGTCTACAATTTGGAATTGGTCCATAGAAAACAGTGACAGAGAAAGCCAGAAAGATCTCAAAAATAAAGCTTATATCTTGGACTGAACTCAAAATTAGTAATAGTAAGTTGCTTTGAAAAGTGCAGTGGGTGTGCAGGAGACACATAACGTACATAGAAGTATACATCATGTGCTCACGTAGTCCGTGTGTCATTTGGGAATTTCCCCATTGAGGGACGAATAAAGATTGATCTTATCTTTTATCTAATGTGATGTGAGGTTGTGTCTTATGGATCATGTGAGGTGGGAACGGGTTTAAGTAAGGTGGAGGATGGTGGTATAAGAGAATGGGTTTGGATGTAGATTAAAAACATCAGCTCAACAGAAAGACGCCCATGCTATTTCATTATACATCAATAGACTCAAACTTTAATACTGTGTTCAGGTAACTTTAAATCTGTTAAAATATATAAAAGAAATATGATATATATTTATAACATGTATGTTTTGTATAATTATATAATTATCATGTTAATTAGTGTAAATTGTTATCGACAAAACGGGAGTAGCACCTTTTAGTATAATGGAATTTAATGTTGTGTGACCAGTCAAGCTGTATTTCTGTTGTTCTTCCAGACGGTGGAGCTCTTGTCTCTGCGAGTCGCTGTGCCTCAGGTGCACCTGTTGCCATAGCAGCACAAAGATACTAGTGTTTCTGTCGGCTCCAAGGGAGCTAGAAGTGCGTCTTTGTGTTTGTGTGTGTCTGCGTGCTCATACAAAGGCAGTGTGTATGTGCTCCTCGCTGCGCCTTATTTGAATGCACTTTTACTAATGGTCACACATACAGCCACTCTCTCTCGTTTGCTGTCCAGAGTTTTCAGGAGTCTGTTTAACCAACTGCAGCTTTGTAATGACGGGGCTGCTGTCTGTGTTCTCTCTCCTGCCCGTGCAGGCTTTAAAGAAGAGAGAAGGCGATCAAGAGGAAGTTGAGGAAGATCCAGGGGGGCCGGGAAGAAAGCAGGCTGGTGGAGGCAAACTGTCATCGCAGGATGATGGAGAGTCCTCCGATAAGAATGCTGAAAGGTAGTGACAGAAACTGTTCATTCCATTCCCTAATATTAAGAAACAAAGAGTGATGCTGAGCAGGGAAAACATTCTTAACGTCTTTAGCTTTGCATTGAGTTGTTCCTTCATGATAATCTGATGCATGTTTGTTTGTGTTAGTGCTCAACAAACTGTACATTAGAAAAAGATGAATATTGATTTCCATTTGAAGTCAAAGTAGGCTTGATTTTTAGTGTGAGATCTGTCAAAGGGTGATTAATAATTGCCCTAAGCCTTTCTCGTATCCAAGTGATCCAGAGTGAGAAATAACATAACTGTTTTCTCTGCTTTCAGAAACATCTTGCAAAAGGCCAACGAGAAACTCAGCCAGGTGCTGTTTGAGGTCCTGAAGACTACGGCAGCAGCGGAGGAAACGATGGGCCTCCACATGCAGAGTCTGTCTGCTTCCAGTGGAGCGCAGCAGGTTGCACCTCCCCACTCCGCCACACAGAGAGCTCCCTGGCAGAAAGTTAACACAGAACCTGATAGGCCTTTTCCTGCAGGCAAGTAACATCAGGTCTAAGGGTAAATGCTGGTGTGTACAGGTTCAACAGCTCACCTACTCATCCAAATATGTTGGCTCAGATGTTTGTAGTTAGTTGGAGGTCATATGTAGTTTAGCAAGCAACTGGACTAGACTTCAGAAAGCTGACTAGAAAATTTCAGACTCTGCAGTTTCTGGGGCTGCCGTCTGATTGATATCCCACATTCAGTTTGTGGCATTTTATAGAGCTTTGAATCAGTTTGCCTTTATTAAATCTGGATAACAAAAACATTTGGTGCTAATCTTTTTTAAACCACATTTATCTGGGTAATGAAATCTGTTTTTAATCTGTTTTTAATTGGACTTCAACACAATAAAAACACATAGCACTGATGCCACATCCAGAGTTTGTTTTTGGCAGCGGCGACTGTAATTGAAGCTACACTCCTCTGCTGTTAATACAATCTGTTGTGACGGAGCAATAATGATGAAGAAGGCTTTTTTTCTTATTCTGTGATGGAAAAACACACCATCACTTCACCCTGCATGTCACACACAAATTCAGTTTGATCACTTGCAAATAACAGCATGGAGCGTTAGTCCTGTCATTCAGATGTCAGAATATCAGATTTGCCTGCCCTCACAATGGTTCATTATGACTGAAGCTGGTGACTCCATGGGAACTAAAGGCAACAAAGTCTCATGTTAACAAGCTAATCCTAATACTTAATACCTAATACTGAAACCACAGCTACTCATATTAATGAATAAACTAAAATAAATACTTAACAGTGTTAGTACAGTAGTACATATATAAATAGACATGGGAGTCCTTCACAGTAACTAAACTCCCATTTTATTTTACACAAGTTTTCTCTAAAGCCTGTTTTCCTGACCACTGTACATATCAGTTATAAATTACAGTCACTCATTGATGCTTGGTACATGGTCACTGCTGGTGTAATCACATGTTTGCATGTGAATTATGGTTGCTGCTCATCAGATTACATCCTTGCCTGACAGTTCGTATGTGCAGCACTGGCAGCACCTCTCTGATCTAATCATGTGTTTTATGTAAATAACTTTTAAAACACACAAAACCCCCAATACACAGATGCGCTTGTAACCTACTTTTAGGATCATGTCACAGAACTTTCACATGGCTCACATGGATAGAATAAGACTGTAGGTGTGTCTTCAGTCATTGGATGATTTTCAAAGATTGTGTCCTGATATGCCACTTTTATTTTGGTGTCACTGATCAGTTTCGGTCCCTTGATGATGATTATAGTCCATTCAAACACCAGTAATTCTGGGCTGGCATAATTTAATCTGCCTCTGTGCTGTAAAAGAGCCACTGTCATCATTTTAACTGTATCATAAAGTTTAACTTGTCTAACTTTGAGAATGCGAACGTGAGGATGCAAAGTCCAATAAATAATTTCAAATTACGTTACATAAACTAGCTTAAAGGTGCAGTCGCCTGAGTGTTGTGTGCTCATTTGATCTGGATGATGTATGCTCCTTCACATTTATTGTGGTTATACATTTAGCACTGCTTTACGTCCTGTTCTGTTATGAATATAAACTACATATAAGCACTTTCTAAAGGTTTTGCTTGTCCTGCACCAAGCTTCACCAATTCATTTCATTATGCGAAATGGTTTTGAGTTGTTGAATATTTACTGTTCTAGCAGTATTTTATGTGATTATGATGATTATTCTCTCACAGTGTCTTGGCTTATGTTTTTAAAGTTTTAGCCTGCAGTTATAAAGCATCTGCAAGCTTCTTAAAGAAGCTGTAATGGACCTATTAATCACAAAATATCTGAGTGAACTTTAACCTGTTGAGGTTCATGTGATATATTTCTATTCTCTCTTCCTGTGCTCATACCAGGTCACTCTGCAGAAAGTTGCCAGAGCAGCCAGAGCGGCGTAGATGTGAGTTTATGGTCCCAGGAGATGGAGGCTGACGAGGGTCTGGAGGTGTCCCAGCAGATGATGGAAAGCCTGTTGCTTGGAGCGGGGACACAGCTAGAGAATGAGGAGTATCTAATGGGCATCAGCAGCCGACTCCAAACGGCTCTGGAGAAGATGTTGATGGCCATCACAGACACCACCAACCAGGTACAAACCACTGCTGCCAATGTGCCCTTGTCCACTCGTATTCAGAGCATTGCTTGACTGGCTCACTTTATCTTCTTGCCTTACTGCACATTCTTTTATCGTGTTTCATCTAAGGAGGTCAGTTGTATTTTGTTTTCTTGGGAACTGTTACTGACTCCATTTCTAGTTTGCATAACTTAAACATGTGTTGAAACCTGTGTAATTATAAAAATATGCCAAGTTGTTTAATGCATCAGAGTTAAAGGGATAATTAGACATTTTGGGAAACTAAGTTATTAACTTTCTTGCTTAGAGAGCTGAGAAAATCTTCTCCACTCTCCAATCTCTACGGTAAATAAGTTGGACCCAGCAGCTCTCTTATCTTAGTTTACATTAGCATAAAATTGGAAACGGGAAAACAGCTAGCTTGGCTCTCGACAATTGGAACAAAATCCTCCCACCAGCACCTGTAAAACTCACTAATTAACATGTTATATCTCGCTAATTAAAATCATCTGAGGATAGAAAAGTTTCCTGATTTACCCAAAATGAGGATATTAAAGACTAAATGACTAAACAAGGCTCAGAATCAGACCAAACATTTGAGGACAAATTTCAATACTTTTCAATACTCTGCACTGTTTTTGATGTCCATCTCGAGTTTATAGACGTGTCAAGTGAAATGGGTTGTTTGCAGGTTGAGATTTCAGAAGAACTCTCCATGAACAGTCCTGTGTGTGCATGTGCCCAAAAGTGACCAATAAACAGAAAGCTCTAGTGACACATTTAGGCTTTGTCAAAACATTTAAATACACTCGACACTGTTAACCCCCTCTGTGGGTTTCTACGCCTGTTCATGGAGGCAGAATGGGGATGAGACTGCAGAATGTGGCCGGTAACAAAGTTGGCCTGTCTAGAATTCACTCACAAAAGAGCTGCCTCATTCCCACTGGTTTCCTATAGATACGAGCTGTATTTACACTGAGCTTTTGTGTGGTCGATCAGCCAATCGTAGTGTAGTTGGGCAGGACAGCTCCACCTTCCCCCCTCGGGCTGTCCATGTAGTGCGCCCGTTGTGTCCAGTGTTGGCCCACAGAGACGAGGCCAGTTTAACTAGGCCACTGAATGTGTTACTGTAGCTGACTGCACAGCACATCTTCCCGTTGGCTGAAATTCATGCGTTACTCACGCTGAAATGGGTTTGATCTTGGCGATCTAAAAATAGCGTCAAAGAAATTTCAGGCCGAGCATCACTGTTGTTCCAGCATCCATCTACACCACAGTTTGCAATGTTATCGTTTGAGTCATCTACATCTTTGGAGTTTGGGCTAGATTCAGCATATTTTGATGACAATACACCCACTCTCTAACTCTAAAGCATCTTCTTGGTGGTTTTTCTTCACTTAATTTATTTTGTATCCTGGATTCTAGTTTTGCCATTTTTAGAATTATTATTAGTAAATGTATTAATTACACCACACAAATTCCATAAATTCTGAGTTGCTCCACTAACATAGGGTTGTTGTGATTAACTGTTGCTGAAATGATGGTTAGATCAATCTGGAATAATATTCAGCGATCAATCATTTATATTAATACATATGTATATTTTGTTTGTTTGTTTTGCAAAAGTACCAGAAAATTATCTGGTTCTAGCTTATAACATTTGCTTTTTTCTTCATATTCTGTTATAGTAGGTTTTGAACTGCTGATTGGACAAGACATGCCATTGCACATGTCAATATAGGCATTTTTCACAATTTTCTGGTGTTTTAAAGACCAAACATTTAATAAATTAGACAAAATAAATCCTTAAAAAATGAAAATAATCATTAGTTGTAACCCCAGTAAAAACTCACTCTAGTTTTTTCAAACAAATTAGATGTTATACAGCTTACATCTCCTCTGAGTACACACAGTTAACAACACAATAAACTTGTAATCAACAAAGCCTCTAATGGTGTGTTCATGGATTTTCCGCCTGCTATTGATCTGATCTGCATTAATCTTGTCTGTGAGCGGTGCTGGATCATCACGTCTCTCCTGTGAAGCAGCGTCGTGAACAGAGATTGATGTAACAAGCCGGTCAGGAATGTTAAGTGTCTTTGTTGAACTACCGCTGTAAATAATTTGCCTGGGCAAGGTGTTTGCTCACTCATTGCTCAGTCACATTATCTGCCGTTAAGACGTGGAAGTTGTTCATGTGCAGTCATTGTGACGGTTGACATGCCAAACAGAGACAGTAGGTGGGACCAAGAGGCAGCATGTCAGAATGCCTTAATAGTTTTTTTTGTGCTGATGCATAAGAAGGGAATCCAGTTGGACAGCTTTTGTGGGAAGGGCATGTGTTTCCTGTGTGTGTGTGGTGAGAGAGTGTGATCTATTTGCGAACCTACCTGGCTGCTGGCTCTAAAGATTGAAGCCACACCTGCTTCCCTCCCACTTTGCCTGAACAGTATCCTGCTGTGTGCGATCAATGTAGGAAGTGGAAGACAAATCCTCCCGTCTTGAGTGGTGAAAACTGTCCTGGAAGTCCGGGATTAAATCTTTCTTTTTTAACAAGCACGTGGGTGGACAGAGGCAAAGTGAGTGTATCACAGCGGCAGTAGCATGCCTGGGGTAAGTAAACCTTGTCTGACAGGACAGAGCTCCGGATCCAGTGAGTAATAATTCGCTGAGAGCACAGGAGCATGCGTGAAGATGGAATGACAGCAATCCCAGAAGGAAGTAAAAGGAAGTACGATCCGAGCTCTGTCATTTCACTCTCAGCGGGCTGCCGCTTGGACTGAACAATTAAAAGGGGCCCCTGGGAGGCTTCCCCGCAGGTCGGGGGTTGCTACGACCGCATAGTATTGTTAATGAATCTCCAGAGAGAGAGAGAGAAAACAGAAAGAGAGGAGAGCAAGCACCGAGCAGACGTGGGGGTATGAGCTTCACCGAGCGGCATCATATGGTTTGACTGTGGAGAAAGAAGGTCAGAGAGAACAGAGAGAGAGAGAGGGTTGGAGATCTTCAAAGAGGACATGAAGAGAAGAAATGCTTGCCTTTGTGGTGACATACCTCCTGCGGTCATGTTCAGGAGAGCTCATTAAGCTGCTGGACCAAGATGTGACTTCCACCTGCTGCTGGCACTTTTTGGTAGGACCTTAGAATGTCTCACTTTTGCCGGATGATTTTTTTCTCTCAATATTTACCTGGAACTTGTTCTGACTCCAGAAGGCAGAATTTGTCTGAGATGACATGAATGTCACCCTCTCCAAATGTTGTTTACTCTTCTAGTGTGTGTGGCAAACACATAGAAACTGTTGCTTGGAGCTGTCCACAACGCTGCTCACCGCTTCATTCCCCACTGGACTTCATTCTCATTTGCGGTCGCACAGCTCAGCCTGACGGATCATGGCAAATGGAAACGTCTTTTGATGACTCCAGAAAAGCAGCTCCAACATAACAAACCAAGGTTGGAAGCTCTCCCTTCATCCATCCATCCATCCTTTGCTATGGATTCCTACCGCTCGTACTGGAACTCGAGCATGCAGAGCAAGACGTGGATGGAAGGGGAGGACCAGGATGTCTACGAGGTGGAATCCCGCGTGCCCCTTCCCCGACCTTTCCCACTATGCAGTACCTTGAATGAGAAAAATGCTGTGGTGGTGCAGACCCAGATCTCACATGTCAATCACAGGACTAATGGTCACCTTCTTAAGGTTATCTCCAGAATCTCACTGCCCACTCCTCCTTATACAGTAAGTTTACAGCTGGTACGCCTCAATCAAATGGACAGTTTTAAATTATACACAGGAATTGAGTTTGTGTTAGATGTTAAGAAATGTGCTCTTGGTTAATATTTTATAGGTGCAGCCTGTTTAATGTCGTGCAGGTCTGCACATGCAGATGTGATCTAAGTTAATTGTAATTCCACATAGGAGCAGAACAACTTGGCTGCTTTTGAAACAGTAGGAGAAAGATTATATGACTTCTATGTGACGGGTTACATTACCACTTCCTGGTTCCCATAATGTTACAATAAGACCTTTGCTCAGAGAGATATGAAAATGTGTGTAAGGTAACTGTGGGATGAATGTGAGCGTGTTGAAGGGTTGTTGTATTATGATGATTTCATAACTGTGCCGCAAGGAAATTATGCCTCCTGTCACCTGACCAGAAGGTCATAATTCAAATGTGAAATCATTATCTTGGTGCATTAGTGCATAACTTCATTTTGCTATTGACTTTTGTACAAGTTGCCTTTTTTGTGCCTGTTTAAGTTTTTCTTTTGCACATTATGCACAGAAATCATAAACTGTGTTGTCAAAGTGTGACAACTACATGCTTTTCTACGTGAATTAAAAATAACTTTTAGTATATTATAACAATACTTGATTCATCAATTGGTGTAAAATAATCAAATGGACATCGAAAGCAATGATCTGTGGTTCACTGTCATGCATTACATGTAACAAAACTTTTTAGAATGAAGAAAACAAGAGCTTCAGTAACTAATTTTGTTAGCTTTTTAATTACACCTTGCTCTATATCACTATTTTGGACAACAAGAATTTGTAGTGCAGTAATATGATCAATTCTCAGTGTATGATTAAGCTGAAAACAACAACCAACCGGATTAAATTATGACCCAAGTTCCAAACTTGCCAACCATGGAAACTGTTTTACCTTCTTACCTTCCCCCATGTCATTCCTGACAGTTGGCATCATAACTGGCTTCTTTCACATGATAGGTGGATGTAGTTTGTCCCCAAGATTTAAAGAGACGATCCAGCAATTTAGAGTTAACCCCGAAAGAACTGGTCAAAATCAATGCAGCAAAGGCTGAGATGTCCTGACTTTTAGTTCTTAGTGCTTCAAGCAAAAATACTAAATCCTACACTTCACATAATGTAGCTTAAAAGCATCTTTCATTAGATCCTCACTGCCACTTCTTTTAAACCACACATCTCCATTTGTAACAGAGACTTTCTGTTAAAAATGAAAAGAGTCTCAAACCCGAGCTGAGATAGCCCCGATGGCACGTCAGCCACAAAAATACAGCTGTTTTCAGCCAGTGAGTCGTTCCCTTCATGCAGAGTAAATTGGTCTTTGTGTGTGTTTAATATTTCTTCTAAGCTTATTTAATGTTTCCTTCCAAACTCTCCTGCATGTGTGACACCATCTCTTCCTTCTTACCCCTCTCAGCTCGAACATGCCCGGTTGACCCAAACCGAGCTGATGCGGGAGTCCTTCCGCCACAACCAGGAGATGAGCGAGCTGCTGCAGAAGCAAGAGGAGCTGCAGGAGAGGTTGTCGGAGGAGGCTCGGGCACGCGAGCAGCTGGCCCTGGAACTTCACCGGGCTGAGGGTGAGTTTTTCTGCATAACCGCTTCTTATTTTTTAGGAATCTGCATCAACATGAAATCAGAGTTTCTTTGATATGTACCTTAGTTTGATTTAAATGTGGGTTCGTTTTTATATGTTTGCATCTTCTGAAATCCTTCTTTAGTGCAGCTGCTTTATAGGAAGAAATGAATGAAGCTATTTCTCTGTGGACTCTAATTATGACGTGAGGATGTGTGTCTGTGTGTCAGAATGATTACAGAAAACAGAGCATAAGGCACTGAAGTGAAAATGCATGTGTACATGTGTCTGGGGGAGGGGGGCGTTACAGGGAGTGATGGGATCAGCTGTTTGAAAGGGAGAGTAAAGGAGAGTGAGACCATCTGTGGTGAGAAATCGACAAATGGTAATTTCTGTCTGTCAGACTGTCTCTGATTTGTGTTTAAACATCTGATCGCTAATTTGACAGCTAAATTATAAGGCTTTGTGTCTGGAGGTGAACGAATTTGGGTGAGAACAAATTAAAATCTATTAACTTTGATTCAGTAAGAAGTCAGAGGCAAATTTTAAGTTTAAGTGCTGTGACAGATCTTGTCGGGGGTGCAGCTAACTCGATGTCCCATCCGTGTCAGAGACAGCTGGTCCTGGAGGGTCAACTGTTGCAACAACATGCACTCTCTCACACACCAAACCCAGTCACCCAGTCACGTTATATCCCTCACACAATTCAACAAATGGACATTACAGCAGTCGTTTCTTTCTTTCTGGCTTTGAGTACACACTGAACAATGGTGAGTTCATAGCCTTTTCTAATCTTCTGTTGACTTTCACTTGAGTACTATCATGTTCTGATATTTGTTTTCTGTAGTTCAGAGCTGAAGAATAGCAAATATTTGCTGTCATAAAAGGCTTTATGGTTTTACATGAGACACCATCAAAGAGGGAGATCATGTGGCAAGCTGTAGAGAATAGAGGGAGGAACAACTTTATCGAGACTAGGGCTGCTACTAACAATTCTTTTCCTTATTCTGCCGCTTCTTTTCTTGTTTAATCATTTACTCTATAAAACTCACAGTTTCTCGGAGCCCCCAGTGATGCCTTTAATAAGCTTGTTTTTGCCCGAGCAGCAGTCCAAAAATCTCACAGTTTAGAGGCTGAAACTCGAGAATATTTAATATTTTTCTTGAAAAATGATAGAAATTATTAGTCAATTATCCAACTAGTTCACAAATAGATTTCAGTGGTTTAATAGAGCATACATGTTAGACCACAAACTGCCAAGTGTCCTTTAATGTAAAGGCGTTACAGAGCAGCTGTGTCTATGTGCTCATGTGACATGTTTACTTCATTAGTTTTTAGGGAGTGTTTGATATCTGCTAAGCCTGTGTCTTGTGGGCATCCACTTGTGCAAATGCCAATGAAGCTAAAGAAATATTTTTCCTCCTATTGTGTGGATGATGCACACAGGTAAAAGCTCAGGGTGTGGCCTTTTCAAACTGGTTTTAAATGAACCCAAGAGACGTGCGTAAGCTGTAAAAAAGATCCTCTTCACTGGTTTTTGGAATGTGTTATATGTCAATGAAAGCACAAACCAGGATCAAAAGTCTGCTTTTGTAATGTTTTAACAAGGGACAAAAGCTAAGTTGGACAATAGGAAGACTTGGAATTATTGTTTGGAGAGTAAATGTGATAATAGAGAGCTCTGTGTAGTCAGTGGACTGTGTTGGTTTTTAGCCAGCAGTCATGCTCATCCGATAGCTGTGTATCATGATAGGATCCCTCCTTGGGCAAACTTTACATACAGCTTCGGATCCTGCTCCTGTTTGTAATGATTGTTGTCTCCTGACAGCAGGTGACATTTACCTTCTGCCTCTCTTAAATAACACACATTAGCTACACATGAACTACAAACAAGAATCAAGTCCAATAGTATAACATTTTTACTTTGGAACTGGTCTCATTCCAGCTATGAATAAATGATTTCTCACTGGTCTTTTAGTTTGTGCATGCCTCCTTTTCCTGTAACTATGACCTGAATAACATCCTGGTTCTTTATGCTTGCTGACCTGTGACAGAGCAGTACAGTAATGATGGAGCTTTTCATTGTGTTTACTGCTCGGTCTTGTACTTCAGGTCAAGCAAAATGGGTCAGACATGCTCACTTGTGTTCGCCTCTGCATTTGTATGCATGTTCGTGTGCCTCTGTGCATATGCATCTGTGTGTTTGTTAGCTGTTGTGTTGTTGGTAACCTTGGATTTTGTATCCTGCTGTTAAGTGTTCATTCATCTGGATAACTGCTGTGTGTGTGTGTGTGTGTGTGTGTGTGTGTGTGTGTGTGTGTGTGTGTGTGTGTGTGTGTGTGTGTGACTGAAGCTAGACTAAAGTAATTCCTCCTAATTCTTCTTTTGAGTGATTGCAGGAAAAGGGGGGTAAGAAAAATGGAAAAAGCTAAATGAAAGTGAAATTTCTATTTCAGCACTCTTTATAACTGTCCTTCTCTTCCTTTGTCCACTTTCAGGTCTGATTGATGGCTACACAGGCGAACGGGCAGCGCTGGAGGAGCAGTTGCGTCAGAAGGAAGAGCTCCAACTGAGCCTCGAGCAAGAGCTGCAGGTGAGGCATTTTTTATTTTAGCACTTTAGTAGTGACTCACGTGTAAGCACAGCAACTTAGATTCAAATAAAATGTGAGATATTATAATGTTGATTCTCTTCACTGTGATATTCATGTATCATCATGTACATCAAAAGGCCAAAACCAACAATAAACTGATCCTACTGACAAGCATTGTCTGCTAGTCCAATTAAGCTTTACAATAAGGAAAATAAAGATTATCTCCAGCTTTATGTTTTAAGTGACAACATATACTGTATTTATAACTGAGTGTCATTTCTCCATGCAGGTAACAAGTAGCCGGCTGCACGAGTTGGAGCAGGAGAGGCTTCAGATGCAGGAGGAGCGGGTGCTGCTGTCGAGACAGCAGGATGCCATGAGGGAGCAGGCTGGACCCCGTGAGCTTCGTACGTATCCCAGAATTCCCTCACCAACGACGGAAAAAAATATACATACACACCGATTTTCAACAGCCCACTCAGAGGAAGTTAGCATCCTTACAGTTGTATGGAAAATCTTATTTGTGCAACATGATTTGAATATTAGGTGTAGGTTAAACTTTATCACATTCTACACATCATAGTTATAGTAGTCATGTTTTATCAAGGCTCAAGTTTCAAGGGTCAGTTGTTTTGGTGTGGCTGTATTAAAAGAAGTCACTCACCTAAATGAAAACATAAATTTCTCCTTGAATTACACGAAACAGGTGGATTTGGTGTGAATTATTAACCCAGAGCCGATGTCAGCTGCGTGTCTGACAGCAGTTGTTATCACTGTATATTGACAGGATACAACACCTAGATCTGCATCTATACTGGCTTTCCAGGAAAGAGCTACTGCTCTTTAAAGGTGCACAGGCCTCATATTGATTTCATTTGTAGGTCTTGTGTTCAAACAACATCAAAAATGTATGAGCCATAATTGGGCTGCATTGCCAGCAACAGAAATTAAGACTAAGGGTCAAAAAATCTTTTCTTGTTTATTTGATTGCAGAATATTTTTTTAGTGTAACAACACTGATGCAACTCTTTGACCTTATCTACATTTTTTAAACGCTTGCTACCGGTGCTTCTGCCACAAGTCATAAATTTACAGGTGTTTGCAAAGAAGTGCTCCGGACATATGATAATTGTATCTGCTAATGTTGCATTAAAACCCCTGTATTATCATAAAGGTATCCCATGAGTACATTCTCTGACGTAATGGTGAGTATTTTGTATCTAAGGGTATAAAACAAAGGGCTATTTCAGAAACCTTTTCCTTTCACAGCATCCTTTCTACAGCTTTAACCTACCACTGTGAAACCGACAGAAAAGCACTGCCATTCTATCTTCACCCTTTTCTCTACTATTTCTCAGAGTTTTCCTGTTCATGACAAAAACACAAGAGCATGTTACATTCCTGTGCTTTCTTATTCTCCTGTAGGCCTAGTTGAAGCTGCAATGGTTGCAGCACCTGAAGCAGGTGTGTCCACTTTGAGCATGGCTCAGTCATATCTCCTATATGTTCTAATAATTGTCTACTGTAGCCGAGCGACATCTTTCTAACCCTAATCCAGCAACTCACCAACAAACAGCTTGGAGCTTGCTTGCTATGGGCTCACAAACTCACTCAGTTTCAATCACTAACTTTTTTGCTTCAGCTTTTCATTTTGACTGATTATTTTGTCCTGGTTCGTCATTTTTAATGTCTTGGACTCGATGTTAGCACTCATTTTAGCATGATGAAATGAAAGTTATATTCAGACACATGTAGCCATTATTTCCTAATTGTCAATCATCTACACTCTGAATTGAGGAGTCTTTTTTTAATTGTTATATATATTTTAGATCTGTACATGCTGATCTTACTGCATTTGTTGTGAGTAAGTGAGATGATTGGCCATTCAGGAAGTCCCTCTCCCCTGCCTGTAAATGCTTATTGGGCATGGATATTGCACTGGCTGTCCACATGTTTGTTCTGTCATTTGCACTCTCTCACCCTGTTACTTTTGCACTAATCCTGTGGGGTTTGGTCTTGGGTAAATTGGTGCGGGTTGTTCCGGGTTGGTGGCATTGGAAGAGCAAAGCATCATGATGGGGAATCATGTTGTGTAACGGGACATTATGTTGGGAAGTTGACTGAGATGTTGGAAGAGTCTGAAGTTTGCCAGATGAAGCTGTAAAAGTGACCATAGCATATAAAACATGCACAAAGCAAAGTCTGCATTCAATCTAATCACATGGCTTTAAGACTTCAGACTCTTCAAGAGCTTCATCTCAGCATCCTGTTTGTCACCAAAATCAAACCTGAATGAATAATTCACTGAAGTTGGCCACCTTAAGTCAACAGGCAGTGATGCCTAACCTCTCCTCCTCCCTCCACCCTGTTCTGTAGACCTACTGGAGGAGACGGAGAAGCTGATGAAAGAGAAAGTGGAGGTGCAGCGTCAGGCAGAGAAGGAGAACGCCGACCTCCTGAAGCAGGTGAAGCTGTTGGAGGCAGAGCTGGAGGAGCAGGTCAACAGGGTGATCGAGCTGGAGCACGCTCAGAGGACTGAGAGCGGAGACCTCCAACAGCAGGTCCAAGCTCTGGAGAAACAGCTGGAGAAGAACAGGAGGTTCCTTGATGTAAGTGACAAAGAAAATTACTTCTAATGACCTTTTTGGCCAACTTTAATGAAGTTCTTCAATCAGTTCTCTTCAGGTGAAATGATTAGTTGATTGGCAGAAAATGGGCATGAATTGTCATTTTCAGGCAAAAAATCCTAAAAAAGATTATGTGTTGTGAAATTTGAATATTTAAGGAAAAGTAAGTTATTGATATATTAATGAAAAGTGCAGATAATAAGTATAAATAGAGAGAAAAATTAGAGGTATACAAAACAAAAATAAGAAGAAATAGAAAAAAACAGTAACTATAATACAAGAACACATTTGTATATGTAAACAGTACAGATATCAGACTCATGAAAACAATTTTAAAGCTCATTATGTCTCTGACAAGGTGATGACTGTTTCATGTGACTGGATATATTGTAATCATTTTTCAAGACTTTTATTAGTTTGCATTTTTGCATCACAAATCTCATTTGAATGTTGGTTCATAAATGCTCTCTGATATTAAGTCAGGGCAGGCATAACTGAAAATAAATCAACTTATGTAAAAGCTAACCTAATGGGGGACGTCCTATTTGGCACATGGTCTAATGAGATGTGTTCCCATCATCATAATTGGGCCACTTGGCCACGACATTGCATGCAATCGTCTAGATCTGACTTGAATACAGATTCCTTTAATTCCGTCCTGTTGGTGTCAGTCACACACAAATACTGCATGTATTGAGTAAACTTGTAAACAATTAATTAAATTGTTTGGCAAATCCTTTATCACAGACATAGTCACAGTCATATTTTTCTATTTTGATAGCCATTTGTGCAATATGTCCGTTAAGTTGGTGATTAATTACCAAAGCATGAAAAACCCTAATTGGATTAATGTAATCCTGTAAATATTTTCTGTGATCATCTAAATCTGATGTTTTAGAGGAAGAAAATAATTGGTCTTACATAAGTGGAGACACTGTGGTTCAATTGACTTTCATCCTTTGTTATCAACAATTGTCTCATTGAACACTTCTATGACAAGAAAGCCAGTTTCTCAGGTCAAC
This sequence comes from Centropyge bicolor, assembly GCA_037975185.1. NCBI lineage: Eukaryota > Metazoa > Chordata > Actinopteri > Pomacanthidae > Centropyge > Centropyge bicolor. Next base: position 10,610,004 of record JBBMOC010000005.1, read on the forward strand.
ATGTACTTGCCAATAAGGCAAGCATGTATTGATGTCAGAAAGTAGTCCACTTTATAAATCACATTTAATATGTTCATATTCCTTTATTTACTTGTATAACTCTTTCCATCCTGTCTCTATTTTGGCGTTCAGGAACAAGCTGTGGACCGAGAACACGAGAGAGATTTCTTCCAGCAGGAGATCCAGAAACTGGAACAACAGCTGAAGAACCCGCAGAAGCTGCAGACTGGCTCTGAGCAAAGAAACCAAGAGGTAACAGGAGACAGCTCAGTTCTCTGCCAGAGAACCTGGTGTGAATAGAGATGCTTATTTTCTGAACATAACACTGTTGTGGCTATGAACAGTGGCTGAGAGTCACACAGCAGAACAATGAAGCTGGTCGAATTACCTGTGCTGCCTCGAAAATGATACCAACATTACGCAATGTTACGCAGATGAAAGAGTGAGAGTGAGTTTAATGTTAGTCCTTGTGAGCCTTTGTTAGTAGTGTAATTGTGGGTTTTACTCTCATGATCATCAAATACACAACACAGTGGAAGTGAGGTCTCCATTAGACTTGCTAATGTTAATGACTGCTGTGGTGCAGCATCATGTCATGTCGTGACTAGTTTGAGTTGCGCAGCCACTAACTGCTGTCAGTTCAAATGATCTCACTCTAAGTTGCACGAATCAATATTTTTGTATTAACAATGGATCAAGTGATGATGTTTAATGTGAAACGTGTCTCTTGTAATGACGAAGAGAAGTTTCACTCCCTGAGCCCCACAGTGTTTTAGTAATTCAGCTCATTGTTTTGGTTTTACAGCCCAGAATTTTACTCTCACCACTTTCATCAAGCTTGTTCCAAGTCGCTGCTTTCAGCTAAAAAACCTCCCGTACACCACCTGCTCACCAGCAAAGAGACAAAGTTAGTGTTTTGCTGTTGAACATAGTGGCGCATAGCAGCTAAAGAGCCAGATATTTCCACTTTAAATGAGTCCAAGTGTTTCTCTGTATCTGCTGGATGTGTTAATAGACTACTGTTTAGGTTATAATGTTTAGGTTATCATAGATCCAGGCTGTTCCTCTGCCCCCAAGTGGCCACAACAATTCACTAATGGTGCCTTGATATTTGTGTCACAAACACGTTGCACCTTCACGGTGACATGTCTGACAGAACCAAATCTTTATTGTTGTATATTGTTTATAGTATCCTGGTTAAGTTCCATTTGCTTGTCTTCCCGGTAATCTTTGATTTTCAGCTGTCAGTTCAGTATATTCTCCGTCATGTGGTCTTGTCTTGAATTGATGTCTGAAATTTGATGATCATGAATTTCCCAATTTTGTTTAACTATGCACTGCAAACCTTGAGGAGTATTTGACAGTCATAGCTAAAAGTCTTAACCTACGTTTTAGGTCTTCATTGCACCAAATAGCAGAATAACTCATCTCATTATTCATTCATCATTTCACCATACATGTTGTTTATTTGCTTTGCCTGTGTTGTTATTACCCTTTGGCTTTGTCACGGATTTCATCACTGTCATTTTTCATCCACTCACAATCTAGCCTTTAGTTCACTCCCGGCAAGGAGAGATGTAATTTTGATCAACACTGCTGTCATCCTTTTGCAGCACATTTCAAGCACTAATTATGTCCTCAAACCAGTCGATTGAATCCCTACACACATCACAAAGGAATTAGCCGGTAACGCATCACACCCTGTTTATTGTGTTTATTGTTACATGTACTGGTTTATGGGCCCTCACTACATTTTGCTTCCACAATCTAAAAACATCATTTGACAAGATGAGTCACTTATTCCATCCGGGGAAGATGAGGTTGATGCTGGTGGTATCATCACGTTCCTTGTCCTTTCCATACTGTCTTTGTAACTGAAGTGTCCTCAGTTTGCCTCTGCTGCATGTTAGTTTTTGACCTGTTTGCCAATGACAGATCAGCATCACCATTTTATTTCCTTCTAGATAAAGACTTGAATATAATTTGTGGTTGTTGCCTTGATTTATGTTATAGTGTAGCTCTGTGTTTTCTTCTTGTTTATGTCTTAAAGACCCCAAAGATCACCTCTACTATTTCTATGATTTCCACAGACTCCTGCCACATTTTTATCACTAAGTGCTTTTTCTTCCCCTCTCTTGCCCTTGAACTGTCCACCCTCTGATCCTTTACGCCTCTGCCTTCTCTCTCCCGTGGCTATTACAGGTGGATGGCGTAACCTTGAAGGTATTGCTTCTAGCTACATGTAGAAGTCTCCCCCAGAGAGCATTTAGTGCATTTTAGTAATCCCGTCCAACCCTGTAGCAGTTAATGGCCTGTCCGTCTCTCTCATCCTTTCTCCTGTTTGATCCCTCTCTGCTGTGTATGTCTTCATTTGGAAGCGAACTTCAAAACACTGTTCCTTCCTCTTGTCTCTCCCTTTAATGTCCCAGTGTGAAACTCAACAGCAAGACAGAAGCAAGGTGTTAACAACGTTGTGAAATATCCTCCTTACATACAGTTGTACCGAACCTACTTTTTGCATACTTAGAAAGGCTTTTCATTTTTTGTGAGGCCATGCAAAACATATTCTGACATTACTATGAATTTGTAAAAGAAAAATGTATGTTAACAAGCTGTAAAAAAAAAAACCAAAAAAAAAAAAACCTTACCTTTTAATATTATTTGCCATTTTAGAGATGTTGTGGAGGTAAATGACAAACAAGCATTTCTCAAGCCAATTTTTTATAATTTCACCCATGAATTAAGCACAATGGACCTTCTGGTAAAAGGAAGGCTTAAACAAATACAAATAGACCATTCACTGCTGAACTGCTCTCCTGAAGAGTCCATCCTACACTCGAGTCACATTAATATTTACTGAAGGGCTGCCAGTGAGGGGGTGTATTTCATCTGCCTTACTACAGTGTCATTTTGCTTTGAATATAAACTCAGTTCTCTGTGACATAACATCCTTAAAAATGCATTTTTGAAACAACAGGATGCACAAAATTCAGCCAGTCTTTTATGAAGTAACATCATTTTCTTGTTTAATAAAGCAGTGGGAGCAGTTTACCATCTAGATATAGATTTTGTTCCCCGTTCTGAGGTAACATCCCTCAAACCTCCCTCCTGTCGACCCTTCTTCCTCCCCCTCATTGATCTGCTGATGTTTTCCCGTCTCACAGATGGATCAGTTACCTGCCAGCGGTCCTCCTGGTTAATGTACTCTCTGTGGTTTGTGTCACCCTGAATGAAATCTCTCTCTCCCCTCTGTCCCTGCACCTCTTTTTACTCTCGGCCCCCTCCTTTCTCAGGTGGATCAGCTGACCTCCCAGCTAGCTGTACATGTACCAGCTATGCTGTAGCGAGTGGTGTCTGAGAGCGAATCTCATTAAACAATCCCCCCTCTCTCTCCCGCTCCCTTCGCTTCTCTCTTCTCTCTCTCACTCACTACCAGGTGGACCAGCTGACCTCCCAGCTGAAGGAGAAGGCGGATTGGTGCAGTGAGCTGCTGCTCAGCTCGGAGCAGCTGCGTCGTGAGTTGGGAGAGCGCAACGAAGAGATTGACAAGCTGGAGAGCCGCATCCGCGAGCTGGAGCAGGCCCTGCTGGCCAGCGCTGATTCCCTGGAGAAGGTTAGGAAGGGGGGGGGGTACAGGGGGAAGAGGGAGATGAAGGATGTGGAGGAGACTGAGACAGAGATAGCGGGAGAAAAAGCAGTCTGAACAATAGCTGTGGAGCATGGCAGAGTGTGTGTGTGTGTGTGTGTGTGAGAGGATGTAGAGGAGGTGACAGCTAGAGGAGGAACGGGAGGAGGGTTGGGACACAGAGAGGGAGAACAATGTGTGGGTGGGTCTACTCTAACAGCCCCAGCAGTTTACTGTTGGTGATGACACTGAGCTATGGCTAGCAACTGTCAAGATTGCCCCCCAGTGTTTGAGGACGGCTGTGGTGAGTGAACACAAAGAGCAGTAAAGGAAATGCTCATATCTGCTGTGCCGCTGCTCAGCTGACAAATGGAGTTCCAGTTGCAACTGATTAAGGATACAATATGGACAATGTGCATTTGTAACTTACATCCTTGAAAAATCTGTTTGATCTCAAGAGTTTGCTCCTTCATGCCTTTCTGCACATGTTGTAAATAACTGCTGTGCTGAATAGTTTCTTCTGTGTGTGTGTGTGTCTGTGTCGCAGGTTGAACAAAAGAAGCAGCATGCATCCATCACAGAGGCAAAACAATCCACGCTGGAGACTCAGTTACAGACGGAGAGAGAAGCTCTGGAGCGGAAAGAGAAAGAGGTAGTGTGCTGCTCAGTTTGTGCTTTGATGAAAGAGTATTGGACGCTCACTCAAAAGCACACATTTATTTAAATAGGCGACATCAACCTGGGAGTGAAATGTCTTTGAATACCTCTGTGATTCGAAGTCAGTGTGCAGGCGTCAATGTTTTTCAGTAGCCTTGCAAATACATGTGATGTGCATATAAATATGCTTCTTCATCCTGCAGAGAAAAGCAATTAGCACTGTAGCATCTTTTGATGTTGTTTATCATCGAGGTTCATATTCTACACAATCTCACGGTGGTGTCTCCTCTGAAGTGCTTGTCACGTTCATCTGTCTCGTCAGATCTGTAACCTGGAAGAGCAGCTGGAGCAGTTCAGAGAGGAGCTGGAGAACAAGAGCGAGGAGGTGCAGCAGCTTCACATGCAGCTGGAGATCCAGAGGAAGGAGATCAGCAGCCAGCAGGAATACCTAGAAACCAGGGACAGCATGCTTCAGGTAAAAGGAAAAACTTTTCTCAGTATCATTACCTATAATTGTAAAGGCAGACGCTGGTCACATATTGTATCAAAAATGTTTTACCTTACACTTGTTTTCTTGGTTATTGTATGATTAATCTATGTTTTGTAATTACAAACTGTTAGCTAAAGAGCAAAAGATAAACCAGTAGTTGCCAGTGACTTTAAAATTGTTGACTGATGTGAAATGTGTGAGAGTGTCAAATAAGCTTATACTTTAACTGCAGAAGTACGACTGGCTTATTCACACAACAGCACTGTTTCCATCAATTGTACAATAATTTTACCCAATGCTTAAAAGTATGTCCGCATATCATTTATATTTCTGCTCACAAACTGCAATAACACTTTTCTCTTTTTTTAAAACAAGATATTTGCTCTATGTTGCTAATTTTGGTTTGCACATTCTTACTTTGTTTGCCCATTATTCTGCAAGAATAATTGCTGCTGGAACATTTCTCCTTTGGCTCCATCAGTGGACTTTCAGTAGTCGGCCGCAAGGCTGACTCTGAGTGGACTTTTAGCGTGACGTGTTTATTAATAGCCATCACATTATAATCTCTGACTTTTGAAGGTGATGGAGGAGAAGGACAGGGAAATAGCTCTTCTTAATGAACAGATCACTAAGCTCCAACACATGGAAGCAGCCTCTGATAACAAGGTAACACAATATGCATATTCGAAATAGAACAAAAGTCTATTTCGAATACGCATAGCTCCGTGGTAGTGCATCACTGTGTGTGTTTTCTGGTTTCATGTGCTCTTTTATTTTTTGTTGGCTCCCATTTTCTATCATTTATTTTTGTTGGGTTGTTTTTGCTTGTTTTGTCTCGGTAAGTAGATCCACAGCACCATGGTCTGTTGTGAGGTGATCGTTTGCTCATGTGAGGTGGCTTATTAAAACCTCTGAGTCTCTACAGAGTTTTTCCAATCTGATTGAATTCAAACATTCATACAAACATTAATACAAATGCCAATAAAAACGACATTATTTAGCCTCAAAGAATCTTTTGAAGCGTAACTGGGACTCAGAGGTTTACACAAGTAGCGGGATAGCTATGGGCTCCTCACATCTGTTATTTTATGGTTTAATAATGTTTGTATGTTTCTCTTCAGGAAATTGATGAGAGGGACGAGCTGATTAAAGACCTGGAGTCCCAGGTGGAGTGCCTGCGCAGCGAACAAGAACGCCTTAAGAGGAATAATGAGGAGGAGCTTGACCAACTGAATGCAGTCATAGAGAAGCTTCAGCAGGAACTGGCCAATATCGAGCAGAAGCAGCCTACAGAGGAAGACGAGGACACCAAGGCTGAGCTGGAAAGCTCCGTATGGGGGCCAAGTAAAGAGGAGTACGATGAAGTGAAGCAGAGAATGGACCTGGCCACCAAGGAGCTTGATACGCTCAAAACAGAGCACAGTAAGCTGTTGGAGACGTATCTGCGCTTGAAAGAGAGCGCAGAAGCTTTGGCTGAAACAGAAAACCTGCAGAGCTCAGAGGCAGAACTTGAAGAAGCTCTCAGAGAGAAAACTGCAGGCCTTGTAGTCATGCAGGCGCAGGTACAAGCTTTAGAGCAGAGTGCGACATCCAAAGTGGAAGAGTTGGACCTGCGCATCCGGGAGCTCGAGGACGTGGTCGACGAAAAGGACTGCGAGCTAAGACGCTGTCGCCTCCTTGTGGAGCAAACGCAAAGCAATGCTGAGGGGCTCCAACAGAAGGTCTCCGATCTGGAGAAAAATCTGAGGGAGAAAGTGGCCGCTGTGCTCGTCAGCCAGGCCACACTGGAGGCCTTCCAGCAACAGCAAGGATCCAAAGAAAACCAGGACCAGCAGAGACATGCTGACCCTCAGGTGAAGCCAAATGTGGAGCCACACGTCTATGACTTTGGCGACTTTGGTATTCCCCAGATGGACTTCAGTGGAATTGGTCAAGCGAGACCCCCAGTTCCCACAGGGAGGGTGGTCCATCTGACCCAGAGGCTTCGGGAGCTGGAGGTGGGACTCAGTGGGATGCAGAAAGATCAGGAGTTCCAGAAACAGCTGCTCTCCAGCTCCGAGGAGGAGGTGCTGGAGTACGAGAAGAGGCTGTCTGTGGTCGTGGATCTGCTCAGTCAAATGAAGACCGGGACACACCAGAGGATATCACCAGCTGTCGGGGTAAGAGATTGAGTCAGATCAATTTTTAACCTGTGAAAACCCAGTGAATGCAATTATTCGCTGTAACTGTAATCATTGTAATCATGTCTCGTGTTATGTCGTGTTGTCTCTTGCCTGGTACAGCTCTGATTATGTTTGAATCTTTGTGACCTTTTCATCAGGCTTCCTCCGCTGATGAAAAGCCGGCTGTGTCAGAGGTTCTTCAGGAGTTGCAGGAGGTCAGAGAAGAGGCCTCGGCCACCAAAGAGCAGCTGGACAGCTACAAGGAGAGCTGCAGCAGACTGCAGGAGGAGCTCCAAGTATGTGACTGCCTCCTAGTGTTCATACGTCTCCTGAGGGTATTTCTGATGTTTGGTGACTGATTGACTGATGTGCACTTTGCTTTCTAGGAAAAAACAGTTACAATAGAGAGACTACAGGAGCAACTTCAAAAGGTCGGAACAAAAATGATCCTACAGGAGTGTAGATTTTCTAAAAGTAAGGTTTTTCAAATCTAATATTTAAACTTTGTCACTTTAGGTGTCATCTGGAGCCAGTGAGGAAACCAAGGTGTCTGAGATTCAGGAGGAATTAAGGGAGGCTCAAAATGAGGCAGCTGCCACCAAAGAGGAGCTGAACAGCTGCAGGGAGAGTTTGGAGAAGCTACAGGAGCTGCTGCAGGTACAGACATTTAAAATCTTTACAATCATAAGACAGGATTGTTGTATTGCAACACTGTTGTATAGTTCCACTTAATTTGAAATTGATACTTTTGGTGTGAGGTCAGTTATTAATTAAGGTAAAATTGAAAGATTACTTGTATTTAAATTGGGCAATAAGCTCCAAACAATTAGTTAGATAAGTTAAATATTAGTTCACTCGTCACAGATATTTGTGTTAATTTTATCTATACACATTTTAATGACATACAATTGTGTTTTTTAAAGGAGCGGGAATTGACCATTGCTCACCTTAAAGGAGAACTTTTCCAAGTAAGTCAGAAATGTTTGAACTTTTTTGCATTGAAATATGATATTCAGTATTATCACATTTCTCTAAAACTGATAAGATTGTTGATTTTTATGAAAGTGTCTTATTCGTTCATGATACCTGGCTGTATTTGACCACCTGCCCAATCATCCTCAAGGTAAAAGCGGAAGAAGACAGAGCCAACATGGCAGAGCTTCTCCAGGAGGTCAGAAATGATGCAGCTTCCACCAAAGAAGAACTCGACAGCTACAGGCAGCATAATGAGAAACTTCAGGAGGACCTCCAAGTCCGTGAAGTTTCCATTTCTAAACTCAAAGGGGAGCTCCAGGAGGTGAGACAGAATATGGATACCACCAAAGAAGAGCTCAGCAGCTACAGACAGCACAATGAGAAACTGCAGGAGGAGCTCCACGTCCGTGAGCTCTCCATTTCTAAGCTCAAAGAGGAGCTCCAGGAGGTACGAACAGCCTTGATGAAGACAGCAGATTCTGGTCCTCCATCTCCTTCTCCCTCCCCCTCTCCCTCCCCGTCTCCTCAGCCTCTCTCCTCTGCTTCTTCGTCCTCCACCACCCAGCCTAAGAGGAAAGGAGGCAAACAGCCGGCTGGCAAGGGAAGCAGTGCCAAAGATAAACCATCTCTCTCCAGGAAAAACTCCGCCACTTCCAGCCAGTCCTCCAACAAATCTCACAGCGCTCGGCAAAACAGCAGCTCCGAGCCGCAACATGTGGCTGTAACGCACTCGTTCACGCAGACCGAACCTTTCCAAATGTCTGACCTCGGCCCTGAAAGCAAGTCTCCAACCAAAGACGAGATGGAGGAGGTGATCGGAGAGTTCCAGGAGAAGATTGTACAGATGCAGGAGCTCCACGCAGCAGAGATTCTGGACATGGAGGCTCGGCATATTTCAGAGAGCGAGAGCCTTCGTAGGGACACGCAGGCTCTGGAGGACGAGTGTAAGGCCCTCAAGGCTGTCATTGACAAGCTGCGCTCTACAGAGGTGAGGCCAACACTAACTGTCCTAAATCCATACTATACTGTTTTCACTACACTCTACAAGAGAGAAGAGAAATTGAGAGAAGTTGTATGTTTACAACTTACAAACTTTTTATTCTGAATTTTGGAGGCAGTCTGAAGAATATTTGCAAAAGCTGGATGGCTAAAATGTGCTACACTCGCTTATAGAGATTCTTGCTGGCATGTACATACTGCATTACATGATACATACGTTTTTTTTAGTTGCTGCACGAAACAGAAATTATAGCTGCAACGCCTGATTTACTAATGAAAACCCAGAGATATTCAATCTTTATCAATGAATATCAAGCAATTATCAAATTTTTCTCTTGAAAGAAATCATTTAATTGCTTCAGCTTTATCAACATTTTCATGAAATCTACAGTAGCTGCTACGCACAGAGGATGTGCTGAGATCATGAAATCGTTTTTAATCTTTTCTAGGCCCCTTCATCAAGACAAGACCGCCCTACATCACAGTTCAAAGATGGCTACACAAGTGGTAAGATTCAAGGCACTGATACAGCAAAGTCACACCTGAGAGCTACTCCTCTCCTTAATCATTGTTTTTGACAATGATTAAATGTTTTTCTACCACATTCTTAATTTCAGGATCAGCTTGAATAAACAATTTACAGAAATAACCTGAGTGCTATAAACAACATTGTCCTCAGGGGGTAGTCTGCTCATCTATTCTTATTTCTGCCTCAGTGTGTTTCTGCTGTTACTTTATGTGGCTATAGAGCTCAGGGGGATTCCACACTTTCCAGAGCTCAAAATAGTTTATCATGGTGGAGTTGAAAAAGCCTGAATCTGTCCCAACTACATATCAGTCCTCTGCTGTTGTTCACTGTTGCCAGTGATTTGTTTAAAGAAATCCTTTGTGCTCTTGCAGACAGCAGCTCAGACTACAGCCAGCGGACTGGATTTGACCTCCCGAGCTTGCAGCAGGAGTTCAGGACAACTCCAGAGGGCGCCAGGAGAGAGACTGATGATCCACTGCCTGACCGAATCAAGGTACAACCTCCACTTATTGGTCAGCAATATATGATAATACTGAATTATGACATAAGACCAGGTATCGTCTGGGATTTTAACTATTATTGTGATGTGTGTTTTTGTGTGTGCTTACTGCATGTGTAAGCAACATTACTGAAGGACTTTTTATTCTCAATTTTTTTTTGAACTAGAAAACAATGATGACAAACTCAGCATTATTATTTCTGTTTTTTGTCTATTCAGACACTGCTGCGCGAGGTGCACCAGGAGGGCATGCAGGTGCTCTCTCTGTCAGAGCTCCCTCTCTGTGAAGGCGAGCCAGGCGGCCAGTTCAACCTCCAAGGCTGGGTGAAGGAAAGAGACGCCTTACTGGCAACCGTGGAGTCTCTCAAAGGCCTCATCACACAGATGCAGACACACAGGGAAACACAGGTAGAGGAAAGAGGCTTTGCAGAACTCTACTAACAGTTGTTAGAGCTCAACCAGACAGAAACGTCACAGTTCAAAGCGAGAAATGATGATGTATCTTTGTCTGTGTGTCTGTGACCTGCTGCAGACGTCAGGCAGTGCAGACTGGCGTGCAGAGCTACTGGATGCAGTGCGACAGGTGTTCATGAGGGAGCGCAGCGTGCTGAAGAGCGCCCTCTACAGCCAGTTGGACCTGCTGGACACCAGCGATGCCATCATCCACCTCAATCAGCTGGAGCGCAGACTGGCCGAACAGGTCAGAAATAACAACTGAATGTGTAATCTGCCACTGAATCACTCCTCATTGTTCACTGCTGTATACACATAAGTTAAGGGTAAAGTCCATTTTAAATGTACAGTAGGTAATTTATATAAGGTTGAAACTGAAAATATAATTTATTTATTATTTATTATTAAAATCCATTGCTGGCGCAGATGCTATAATGTTTACGAGATATTATATTATGTCAGTCCAGTCAGTTTCCTCTTTTATTAATCTTTTTCATAGCACTTAGCAAATAGATGTTGCAAAATGTTTCTTAATCAAAGCATTAAAAATCATTTGTCTCGATCAGTTACCAAAAAGATGTTGTGTGTGTGATCATGATTCAGGATGCTCAGCACAGAGAGGCGATGGGTTCTCTCCTCACTGCAGACAGGTCCAGTCTCATCTCTGAGATTCATCAGCTCCGAGGTCAACTGGAGCAAATTCATCAAGGTTAACAAATTTAAGATCCCCTTGAAACCAACTCTCTCTCTGCTGGTGATGTTCTTCAAACATTTTCATTTTGGTATACAAGTGTAATATGGTCATTACTGTGATGTTGTCCTTCAGGTGCCCAGCCTGCTGTGTCATGGGCCGGTGAATGTAGCGTGAAGGAGCAGAGGGAGGGAAGAGGAGCTGATGGAGCAGCGGAGGCCGACAGGCTGCTTGTGGAGGAGCTCAAGGGTGAACTGTCCCAGACTAAACTGGAGCTTGAGACAACGCTCAAGGCTCAGCACAAACACCTCAAAGAGCTGGACACACTCAGGTCAGACATAATGTTGTTCAGAGATACTGACCCAACACACCTGGATACATTTCAGGAAGAGTGAAAATAAGTTGTGCAGAAACCGTTTTTTCTTGAACTATAAATGGGAAATATGAGGAGATGCAAAAAAAAACAAACCCTGAATTGAATCATCAATGTTGCCGTTATATGATATACACCTTATCATTAGTGATGGCCAACAATACTTTAACCTTTAACTACAATCACAACTTTTTAATTTAAATATCTATCACTCTCTTATCTCATTAATATTATCTCTGTCAACAGGGCAGAGGTATCACAGAAGGCTGCTGAGGTGGACGCACTGAACGACCAGCTGACAGAGGAGAGGAAGAGAGGCAGAGATCTTCAGTGGGCCGTGGAGAAGGAGAGGTGTCGAACGGGGAGAAACGAGGACAGTAAACGAGAAGAACTGGAGGTGAGAGACATTAGACGGGTGACTTTTGTGTCTTCGTCACAGTCAGCTATAATTCACTTTTTCACTTCTAACACAAGTGATATTTTACCATCTAAAACTTCCTTTCTAATGTCATGATATATTCTAACAAGTGTATTTCCATCTACGTATAAGGACCTGCACCTCGCTCTGGAGGAGCAGAAGAACCGTGTGGCCCAGCTGACCCTGACCCTGGAACAGGAGCGCCAGGCCTCCTCCCAGCTCTCCCAGCAGGCCGAACAGGAGCACCTGAGCCTCAGCAGATGCCTCCAGGAGCTTCAGGTCCAGCTGGAGACAGAGCGAGCCAAGGCCTTGGAGATGAGCACGGCACTGGGGAGAGAAAGAGAGCTGCGGACGAGCATCTCCTCAGACAGCGGTCCCTCCAATGAGCAGCGTGTCGAGGTGGACAGGAGGAAGCTGGAGGAGGAAGGGAGTCTGCTCGAAAAACTGCAGAGGGAGCTGGATGACAAACATGCTCAGGTGGGATGTTTGTGGTTTTCTGAACTCTAGTGAATTTGCAGCATTAGTGTTATTGTTCGATCATTTATATCTTAAGTCTGTATTTAAGTGTCTATTTGCCTTGCCATTTTTCTTCTCCAGGTGGTTCATCTCCTCAGTCAGGTGGAGGCCCAGAAGCTCGAGGTGGTGCGAAAAGAGGAGGAGCTGACTTTGGGGAGTCAGAGGTCGAGACGGGACCAGGAGGCGCTGCTGGAGGCTCGAACCCAGCTCGAGAGGCTGAAAGCACGAATGTCCGAGGCCCAGGAGCAGCTGCAGAGAGAGATGGAGAGGAGGACGAGTCTAGAGGAAGAGAAGGAGAGACTGGAGGAGAGGTTGAACCAGTTCTGCGAGCAGAGAGGAGGAAGGGAGAGGAGCGGACCTCTGCAGGCCGATGGCCAAACTGTGAGTATTAATTTAATGAATCCTTTTTTAGAGGTTCACCACTTTGTTCCCCACTTTTTTAGAATCTGAGCTGTAGTTTCATGTGAAGAATTAAAGCTGTGTTGTTGTTATCTAAACAGCAGGGTACCTGGCAGAGCGAGTCCACCGACCGCACCAAAGACTGGGTGTTCCAGCAGAAGAGTGGAAATGTTCAGTCAGCAGGCTCCAGCACGTCTCCTCACCTGGAGGTGCGTCCTACGAGTCACACCAGTGGACAGCACCACGGTCCTTGGCGCACAGTCGACAAGATCCTGGGCAAACTCCACCTCGTTTCCTCCAAGATCCGCAACATGGCGAGCAAGACTACTGGCGGGTAAGTACAGCAGCTATAATCAGTGTTTTTATATTAACAATAGATCACATGACTACAAGTGTTCATGATGTGCAGCTCTTGTCTTACTAGAGCCTAATGGAAATTAACTGATTGTCATTCACACATGTTGTGAATAGGTTGACAGCAGAGGTCGACGGTGAAGAGTTATCCTGGGTGCAGTCCAATGTAGATGAGGTCATCACGATGCTGCAGCAATCCCCAGGTCTACCCTCCGTCCCCGAGGTCAGAAACAGTTTGGTTTGGCTTCTCTTCCACATTGAATATTTCTGAATGAATATTTTTGAATGGATGGTATAAAAAGCAAAACATGGAAGATCAAGTTCTCGACCAAAACATAATCAAGCAGCTATTCACTTCAAAAGGATGATTTTCTCTTGCTGATGAGCTGAAATCAACTGTTTGTTTATTGTTCCAAATGTCTGTCATCTGTTGAGCTCCTAACATGACCACACATGGTTGTGACTGTGTGTTTCCTGCAGAGTGTTTCCCTGCTGGCAGGAGGCTCGTCCAGCTCCTCCAAGTCCCTGACGGAGCGGCTGCTGAGGCAGAACGCCGAGCTGACAGGTTTTGTCAGCCGTCTGACCGAAGAGAAGAACGATCTGAGGAACCACACGCTCCGCTTGGAGGAAGAGCTCCGACGGTACCGGCAGGCTGGACTGGGATCAGGCCAGAGTGTGAGTACATCAGGGGAAATCCATTAATGTTATTATGCTAATTTTTTGTTTTCAGTTTGCATGCAGAAGACTTTGACTAAATTCCACTGTTTTGTTTCCTCCTGCAGTTCAGCAGCAGGAGAGGAGCGTCGATGGCGGACTCGTCAGGTCTGCTGCTTTCCCAGGAGCGGGAGGCTTGGACAAGAGAGAGGGTCCGCCTGGAGAAAGCTTTACATCTTGCCCAGGCCCAGGTGGCCCGACTCAGGGGGGAGATCAGGACCGACGCCCTGCGAGAGATAACTGGACCTGAAGCCGACAATGCTGCTCTGAAGGTCAGCTAAACATATCCAATAAGTCACTGTAATTGAGCTCCTATCTGAGTGTGTAGTTAGTTAACTGTAGCAGCTCGAGGAAAACAGCTGACTCATCATTTCACTCTTTTGCCTCCAGAGAATGTATGGGAAGTACCTGAGGTCAGAAAGCTTCCGCAAAGCACTGATCTACCAGAAGAAGTATCTGCTGTTACTACTGGGCGGCTTCCAGGAGTGTGAGGAGGCCACGCTGTCGCTCCTCTCCAGGATGGGGGGCCCGCCGTCGCTCTACAGCCTGGAGTCCCTCAACCAGCGCCGCCGGGGGCTGATGCGCTTCCGCTCTGCCGTCCGGGTCTCTATCGCCCTCTCTAGGTAGGAGGCCGGAGCTCTGTGTTGGTCTGTTTGGGCCAGTACTGTCCAAAACTTCCCTTCTGCTAAAAACCTCTTCATGTTAACCACAGATGTATCTGCAGTCATAGTGATTACACCTTTTATTTTACAAAACTAAAATCTATACATGTTCCGCTCAGAATGCGTTTCCTAGTCAAGCGATGGCACAAGGCGACGGGGATGAGCTCTACAACGTCCTGCAGCGTCAGCAAGAATGGAGCAGGACAGACATTAGGTGACCAAAACATGACATTTTTTTCTTCTATATGTTGGATCATTTGGAAGTGATGCTGATTAAATTTGTGTTCATCTCATCACTCAGGTACAGAGGTGAGAGACTCGCCTTATTTGCACCCAGGCAGCGTGGAGATGTACAGAGAGAGAGGAGGTGGAGGAGGGGGAGTCTCCAGCAGCAGGGGGCGAAGTGGACGTGAATCCCCCAGATCGGCTGTCTCCTCCACACAGCACAGGTGCGACATAAAATACAGCTGCAACTAATAACTGCAAGATATAAGAAGAAAATATGAAGTTAATCTTTTTACCAAAATCATTAAATTTCCTTAAATTGATGGCTAACCCAAATGTAGATACAGTGAACTGTTGTGTTCCTGACAGTTTAATGTCTGTTGCTGTGCAGGTTTCACATGGCTGGAGACCACGGAGCTCTCACCTGTTCCCACCTGCAGAGCTACGACCCCGACCGGGCGCTCACAGACTACATCTCCAGACTGGAGGCGCTGCAGAGGAGGCTGGGGAGTGTGACATCAGGTACATGTCCAGTAAATGCATATGCAGCATATTTAGGAAGTGATGCAATGACATCATCTGACATCAATCATACGTTGACTTCAAAAATCAAAATTAAAGAGAATGTTTTTTCAAATATAAATGTTTTCTTGTTTTAATTTTTTTACAAGCTGTGAATTAGATTATACTCTGTAAAGTCATTTTCAGACTGACTTAATGACCTTTACTTTCCCTGCAGGTGCTTCTTCATATGCTCAATTGCACTTTGGCTTGAGAAGATAGATGCCGTCGAGTTAACTTTGGCTTGAAGAAACTCAGTTGCCTTTTCTTGTGCTGAGCGCTCTGCTGTTTTCTATCAGTCTGGTGTGGACTCTTATCTTTCCATGTGGACCAAAACACATTTTTTTATTAGTGTACGACATGTTGTATTCAGGCTTTTTGTCGCCGGCACTTGAAAAACAGCTATGTTTGTAATTTAATCTGCCTCTTTGTTGTGGATGATCTACAATCATGTATATTTGTCTAATGCTAATTTAAGACTTAATATGTTTGTGTTGTATGGGTGGAGCGTTATGTAAGAGAATGTTTGGGTTTATTGTTAAGGAGGCTGCTACTGGATATTCTACACTACACTGTGTTTTGTTTAGGCCAGACGGACTACAGAGGACATTTGTAGAGAACGTATTTTTGTAAAGTGTAGGAGCTTTGAATTTTC
This sequence comes from Centropyge bicolor, assembly GCA_037975185.1. Classification (NCBI taxonomy): domain Eukaryota; kingdom Metazoa; phylum Chordata; class Actinopteri; family Pomacanthidae; genus Centropyge; species Centropyge bicolor. The sequence continues at coordinate 10,625,961 of JBBMOC010000005.1, forward strand.
TGGGTATTTTGTCAAAAACTGAAATAAAGAGGACTACATTATTTGAAAGAGTTGTGTATTTTTCATTCTTTGTCCACTGACTGGAAGATGAAAATGTATTCACTTTAAGGGCAAAACAAGTTTATCTTTTCAAGAGAAGTGATCTTTACATTGTTTTACAGGCAGGTGTGCGAAGAGGATGAAGGTTGCTGAACCAAAATGTATTTATTTAATAAATTTGTCTCGAGTGTGTGGGAGCTGATTTTTGAATGTTTCTTTATTGATAAACGCTTAACATTATCAACATTTTTTTCTGGAACACTAGAACCAAACAATGCAAAGGACAAAATAAACTATGAAGATTAGAACAGATTCAACTATGCCATGATGAGCACAATACTTCCTGTAATAAGGCAACATTTTACAGATTCTAAGTTTGATTCAGTTCCTAATGAACAACAGTTTGTGCAGTGAGACATTGTAATTTGCTGTTCACACAAACTTGGGTCATTGCTCGTTACCTTAACAAGGTCCAGGTGGAGACAAATCCCAGGTGGTTCTTGATTGATGCAGATCAGCTGTTAAAAGCTAGAATGAGATTCTCTGCGTTGCAACATTTGCAGCTATGACCTTCTTATTTAGCTATTTAGTGTTTAAGACTATTTTTTTGTGCATCCCATCTGATTCTGTGCTATTGATTATCCACTTTGGAAACATCCCACCACAGCTGATTCATGTAATTGTACAAAAGGGCTGTCTCGAGAAGCAGGAATAAAGAAGTTCAGTGGATAACTTTTAACCCTGAACCCTCCTCCCACCCAAATCTATAATATGGATTTTAATCCTTTGCTTGCTTTTCCAATAAAATTTTCTAGGGCCCACAGCAATGAATGAATGAATCACAATGTTTCCCTGCCATCAAGGCACTGTATTACTGACAGTTTCTATTCTGAAGAATTCACATTGTGAATATTAGCATCTGTGCTCCAGTCAGAGTCATACAGTTAGTGTAATGATCTCTGGAAACACAAGTTTCAAAAACTCAAGCAGTAAAATTGACATTCAGGAAAAAAAAGGGCTGAAAGAAGCACAAACAGGTTGGACAGCAAAGTGCATTCATGTAAGTTTTCCTAAATTCAAGTCCTATGAAGGTGGAGCCTCACTTCAAACACTCAGGCTGAGTGTCTTTGCTCCCTCCAGTGTTTCCCTTCAGTCTCTCACTGTTTTCTCCTCTTGTATCTGATGACGGGGTTGTGAGGGGTGTGAATCATTGTAGTGTAGTTGATCGTGGGGAAATATCCGTCCACCAGGTCGAAGTCGTACATACGCAGTAACGTGGACCAGATGGTCTTGATCTGAACGTAGGCAAAGTTCTCCCCGATGCATCGATGGCGTCCTGAAGAGACAACAGACAAGAAAGGTACAGCTTTGATTGGTAGTTTGATTTCTATTGTACTCAGTTTTAAAGCTGCAACTAATATTGAAATGATTCTGCAAAATGTAATATAAGTTGTAAAAGACATGAAGTTAAAGAGATAATTTTTTGATAAGATGAGACTGGTGTGTTTTTAAATTTACTGCACTTAAAGTGAAATTGATGAAGGTGTGGGACTGAGTTAACCTTTTTTTTTCTTGGGTTAGGGAACATAAAAGTAAGACGTTTCATGCAAAACTACTGATTTTTCTTACCGGCTCCAAACGGCACATAAGCAAACTTCTCTCCAGCAGCGGGGTTGTCGTTGAGGTAGCGGTCAGGGTTGAACTCCATCCTCTCCACCCAGGTGTCGTACAGTCGGTGATTGACGGTCGGGGAGACGCAGACCTGGTGGCCCACAGGGATGGTGTATCCTGCCGCAGTCTGAGAGAACAAGGGAGAAAGAAAACTGTTTCTACACTGCACCAAGAAATATCAAAATCAGAAGATGTCAAATAAAAAATAAATATCAAAACCTGTAGACTATGACTTGATGTGATTCAGGACTTGAGGGGCAAGCGTGGTTGAGCAGGCAGGTGTTCTTACCTGAGGAGAGCGAGCCATCCTCATCATGGTCATGATGGGCGGGCGGAGACGCAGGGTCTCCTTCAAACAGCGCTCCAACAAGCTGAGATCTTTCAGCTGAGGACAAAACCAGGACAATATTAGGACTAACTTTCTCTAATCGCATCAAAATACAGCTCAGAGGAACGATTACTTAGACCAACAGTAGTAAATATTTGGAGCATATCTGTAATTCATCTTCGCCTTAGTGTATATACGATCTAGACAGGCCTGCACTGCAGCCATCCTCACCTGATCAAAGTCCAGTGGAGGCAGGTCCTCTCCACACGCGGCCCTCTGCTCGGCGTAGCAGCGCTCCTGCAGAGCTTTGTCTTTGGCCAGGAAGAAACCCATCCAGGCGCTGGTGGTGGAGGAGGTGTGCTGACCTGCCAACAGGAGGCCGATCAGCATCCCTGCGATCTCGTTATCGTTCAGAGGTCGTCCGTCTCTGAAGGGGAAACAAGTTGGAGTTTTCAGTGATTTTCTCTGATGGTACTTTTCAGACACAGGGGCTGTGACAGACAATCTGAATCCTGACCTCAGATGTCTAATTACTTGTATAATGCACAGTGGTCCTCAGCTCAGTTCCCCCTGGCTTATAGATTTAAATAAATTATTGAATTATATAAGTTGATGTCGTGATGTGAGGTAGTCGGTTTTCAGTTAATTTAAAAATCACAAGCTTCTCTAAAACATGAGAAAATATACATCTTACAAAAGATAAACTTACAAAGTGTCTAATGATGAATGATCCATTTAAACTTGACAAGGCAAAATGTGACCAACCAATCAGAGCTAAGAATTGAAATCATGCTGTCATTTCCTGGATAACGTCCTTGGACAGTGAAGCTATCTTACTTGTAGGTGGCATCGATGAGGGTCTGCAGGATGTCGTCCACTTTCTCTGCAGACTGTCTGCGTTTCTGAATCACCTTGAAGAAGATGTTCTTGATCTCTCTGTGAGCTCTGTCCCTTTTCCTAAAAAAGAGAAGGGAATATGGAAAAGGGCTCAGCTTCATCCTGTGGTAGATGTGGTGTCGGCTGTCAACAGGTGTGTGTGTCCTACCTGAAGCTGGGCAGTGGCAGCCAGCCAGGCAGGAGCCAGGCAGCGTGACTGAACCCTCCATCCAGGTCAGCGTAGAGCTGGGCCACTCGCTCATTAAGCATGCTGCGGATCTCCTTACCGTGCAGGCAGCTGCTGGCTGTCAGGATGATCAGCTCAGACAGAGCCTCAAACAGGTCTGAAAACAAGCAAGTTCATGTATTTACTTAGTGCTGTTTTGGACTCAATATAAGACTGCACAACTGTTATGTGACAAAACACTGGGATAGTGACCAAAACTTAATGGAATATTTATATTTTAATCAAGTCATTTGTGAAGGATCTTACTCTTCTCTCCACTGTCTCCCCATCTCTGAAAATACTCGATGGTCTCTGCCTCGATGATTTTCACATGTTCCCTAAAATGAGCAATATTCAGTCCGGTCTTCAACATCTTCTTTTGTTCCAGAAAGATCTGCAACATATTAAAGAAAGCTTGTATCATACTGTAGCTGATTGCAAGTGAAATGTACTGTGAGTCATTTTCCTCCTAATGTGCCCATGTGGATTTGTTAATACATTTGATTTAAGGTGGACTCACAGGGTTCGGGACATCATAGGCTACTCCTTTACCAAACACCGGAGTGGTCAGTCTGGAGTAGACGTCCTCTGCATTCAGGTCTTCGTTCTTGCTGTTGAACATGAGCGTGGCTGCTTCGCTGCCCAGCAGGTAGGTGAACGTGCTCCCCACCATGGTGAAACTGAACACAGGGCCGTACTGTGGGTGGACAGAGGAGACACACGAGTTAAAACAACACATGGGGGGGGGGGGTATCAGGACAAACTATATCTGCAAGTTGCCAGATATGTAATCGAATTCCTCTTCTGTTTTTCCACCTTGAACATTTCAGGTCTCTAAAACCTTTTAAAATCAAACACATTTGGAAAAACTGGTTTTAAAATTCCAGAACTGGGTAGAAAGGTCAAGTCAAGTGTGTGTGTGTGTGTGTGTGTGTGTGTGTGTGTGTGTGTGTGTGTGAAATCACTGTGTGAGAGGTAAAATAAGATAGAGAGACAGAAATTCATTGACCTGATAAGTGTGTTTGTATGTGTGTAAACTGTACTAACATACAACATAAATGTAATGACATGCGGCTGCAACTAACTATAAAACTGTTTGGTATTTTCTTGATTATTTGATTGATTTATCATCAACACAGCTGCAGATGAATCAACTTATAGAATCAGTTCTACTGTAATACTCACTTTTTCATAAGCATTTTCAAGAAATTCAATGGGACTCTTTCCAAATGCTATTGCATGACCCAGGAAGGGGATGCTGGAGGGGATGTAAGGTGGATATTTCTGCAGAAAGAGACATGATAACACATGCATGATGATTATAAACTGATAATGCATTTCAACATTTTTAGGATTCTATTTCTTTTTTTTTACTTACCAGATCCTTGTCTGTAGACTGTTTGAGCATCAGCTTAGAGATATATCCCAGAAGGAGAGTTATGACAGAAGCTGCCAGAACCACTGAGGTCAGGCTGTCAGTCATTTTCCCAACAGTGTCTCCGAACAGTTTACTGCTCATCTCATACAAATAAATGGACATTTTACCTTCCTCTGCTGGTTTGAATTAAAAGACAAAAATCTAAATAGATCAGTGAATAAGCAGCAGCAAAGTTTCTCTGGCTGCAGCTCATCAGAAGCTCATTTCAACGAACCGCTGATAATAGTTCCCATCTCTACCTGTCAATACTGGTCCCGCCCCCGCCTGACCAACACGAGCTTTCTATTGGCTGGTGACCGCGTTTCCGTAAAGTAACGGCCGCTGTGATTGGCTACCGGTGGCTGAACCCATGTCTTGCTATATGATGTCACTCCAGGAGGACGCGCAAGATCTGTTTGGATTTTATCAAACATTTATCACTAAAGTTGCTTTTATGTGAGTTTAAAAGTCTTCATTTCTCCCAAAACATGTTACTATGTGCGTTAAAATGAAGTTCAACCTTTTATTGAGTACAAAGACTGAAGACAAAGACTGATAATTTACTGGAGAAAATTAGTTCGAAGTTGTTTGTTAAATACTTATATATAATATTGATGTCATTGAAAAAGCTGGGATAAGACTGAGTGAACTTGAAAAAGATAGTGGGCTTCATAATTGTTTTAAATTAGATATGGAAAATATTTCTATAGTATCTTGTTTCAAATATTTGCTACTTTTAATTCCATTCAGTCTGTTTCTTACATTAACCAGTTTGTTGCATGCTGCATCCCTTATGTCACTAAAAATGATTTTCTACTGTCCTGAAGTGTTTCAGAGTCTAAAGCATTCTGTCATGTCTTTGTGTCTTTTGTTGAGCTAGTTTAAAGCTATTTGCAACAACAGGCCATGTTAGAATCTTCCATCAATCCCTCTAAAAATTGTTCCTTTTGTTAATTAGAAATAATGTGGTCGAAAGTTTTTAAGACAAACCACCAGTTCATCTTCATTCATACATTGATCAGTTTATTAAAACAAATCATTAAATAAACATATTTACATTCAATCAAAATATATGACATGTCAAAATGCACAATGTGAAGGTGTGAAAGGTGTCTGTGAGCCTAATGTACAAAATGAGGCCTTTGAGGAGACTTTGCTGTTCATCCGGAGTTATTGCAGTCAAATGAGAGTCAGTACGAAGAACCTGCACTGGGATCTTTGGCAGCTGTGGTTTCTTCAACAGTATTTCAGCCGTAGGCATATTTGTCTGTTACGCCTTTATCATTTGGAGTCATCTGTCCGCTCAATTTCATCAAAAGCTTCACAATAAGGCCAGCCTGCAAGGAAAAAATGGAGAGACGCAGTGTTTTCATGTTTTAAATTGACAATCCTTGAGAAAAGATTCTCCTAGAAATTCTACTTTAGACATCATTCCCAAAGTAGTTACCTGTTTTGTGTGCACAATGAAGTTCATTTTATTGTCACCACTGTGTATCTGGAAGTACTGGTCAGCGTGTCCAAGCTGCCACATGAATGTGCCGTATTCTAAACTGATGAGAAGGACCTGGGAGGACAGAGATTACATGAAATCAAATGAATCATTTCTGCATCATTCTCTAAACATTTACCAAAAATTCAGCCTGACATATCTGGTACGTAGAAAACTTAGGATCTTGCCTAGAATTTAAATACAATTCTGTGGGTTTTAACAATTTTTTTGAGGCCCAGCATGAGTTTTACCATAAGGGCACGAAGTTTTACAAGTGGAGATTACATTACAATTTGGTGTGTAGTGTAAGTTTAAAACATATAATGAAAGATGGCAATACCTTGGTCTCCATATTCATGAGGTGCAGCCCCTTCGTGTTGACCCCCACGTAGACGCGGATGACTTTGTGGTTGCTGGCGCTGGCCTTGGTGTAAACCTGGCCCGTGAAGAAGGCCGCTCCGTAGGTCGGGATGTCCCAGCAGTTCTGCAGGAAGAGTCGCTGCAGGTGGTGCATCTCTTTGCTCACGCCCTCACTGGTGCTCAGGGCCTTTCAGAGAGGGAGAGATAAGCCTGTCAATCCAACTGCAATTTGATTTCATTTAAATAAATGAGGGAAGTTTTACAATGAACACTTGGAGCATACTTTGTATTCATGCAGAATCCTGTTGGTCCAGTGGTACGCTTTGCTTTTCACCTTGGATATCGGAACAATTGATTTCAGGTTTTCCTCACTGTTGAAAATAAAACAAAATGCCACTTTTTACTTCTTACATTGACTCAAGTGGAATTCAAGATTTTTATGCATTTAAAAAACAAAGCTTTGAAAAGAATGTAATGTTCATATGTTAATGTAATTATGATTTGAAGCAGTGTCTTACTTGAGGAACCCTTGCTTGTGCTTCTTGCTCTCATAGCTGCCATAGATGATCTGCAGCAGGAGGCTGGCCAGCGTGATCAGCTTGGTGTCCGGAGCGGGAAAGAAGCCTTTCAGGAGGCAGTGACGTGCCTCATCAAACAGAATAAGGATGGCCAGAGGATCCTCCACCTGGAACAAAACAGTCAGAGTGAGGACATCTGTCGTGTCGAGTGACTGCATCAATCACCATCACACATCTCCAGTCAAACTGTCCATCTCTATATAGGCTATAAACAAATAGCTTCTTGCACAATACAAAGTGAGTTACCTTTTTCTCAATTTCCAAAGGCAGCCGGACGTCCCTGCGGAGGAAGAGCTGAGGTGTTTCCCTTTGAGGATCCAGCACCGTCAGGTCTGTCACAATCTCTGTCCAGATCCGCAGGTGCTGCAGAGGCTTGTGGTACGGCTTCAGCTGCAGGTCTGAGACACAAAAAACACTCATGTTACTGCAATCTCTTTTGTGCGTCTTATGTCTTATGTGTCTGATGAGTGAACTCACGGAGGTTCTCGGAGCAAATCCAGATGGTAAAGTACTGCTGGGTCTCCTGTGAAAGACGCATGCCTTCCATGATCTGCTGCACTGTTGTGTTGTTGCCATGCTTTAGTTCCACAGAGCGATACGAGCCGTCCATACGGTAGATGCGCACCTTCTCATACTGTGGAACACACAAACACACATTTATATCACAAACAAAACCCAATGAAGCAGCTTAGTCCCTTTGTAAATAAAAGTCAAATTTATTTTAAATAAATCTACAGGACTATACTCAAGGAGACAGCACCATCTAGTGACCAGCACATTCACCTGCTACAGAAAAAAGCAATAAATTCAAAACAGAAGTCACATCTCTTCACATACCTCTGTAACACTTTCACTTTCATACTCTTATTTTTTAACCCAACATAGACCAAGTTCATATGTGTGAGCACAGGCAGTAATGACATTACAACACCTTTACCAACACCTTGACAAGAACATACAGATGAACCCCAAAAAAAGTAGTATGGTGATGTGTGACTTTTGTTTTACAGTAATAAGATTAGCATCTGATGTGTGACTCACAGGTTTACTGTTGGCTTGCTGCAGAAGTTTTACTGTCTCCTCCCATTCGTTCTGTTTGTTCTCCTCACACACTTGCAGAGGAGATCTCTTCTGCTGGTCTTCTATGTGCTGTTAGTGGGAAAGTCAGTATCAGTATTTAACGGCTATTGTCTACCACTAGAATTAACACTAGAATAAAACATATATATGCTTTTTGCATGTTCACTGCTTTAAGACACATTTGGATTGTATTTAAGCAAATCAGATAAAAAATGAAAAAGAAGTTAAGTGAAAGAATCACAGTATTTTCTTGTAACTTTTTCTATAGCTCTGCAATAGATCATTGATGTAAGTTAACAGTTTTGATGCTTCACTACTTTTTTGATGCTTTCCTGATAAAACAAATAAAAAATTGTCATTGTTCCTAATGGAAAGTTGTGCATGTAGCTGCAGTAGTGACACTGGTATCATGTTAAATCATCTCATTTCGTACCCGGTCGATCTCAGGATGCTTCAGCAAGAGTTGCACTATCTCCGCGTGGCCTCCTCTGGCAGCAAAGTGCAGGGGAGAGCTGAGCTGGCCGTTCAACAAGTTTGGATTACAGTTACCTTTCTCCAGTAACAGCTTGGTGGCCTCCACTTTACCGTGCCTGGATGGAACCAAACGAAAGCACGACTTGTCATTAACAAGACAAATGAAAAACCAAGACAATGTTTCTTAGGGCTGTGAAGTGAATGTCTGACTGACCAACAGGCATAATGAATGGGAGCCCAGTGGTCGCTGTCCAGCTGCTTGACTGAGAAACCGCTGTCCAGAAGCTTAGAGAGCAGCTCTGTGTCTCCTTCACAGGCACTGCGGTGGAGGGGGAAGTCGTCCACCCACTGGCGCTCCCTGCAGAGAATTTTGTTAATATGCTTTCTTTTTTAGACTTCATGATGTAGGATGGAAAGGAAAAGAAACAAACATGCAAACAATGGGATCCATCACAGAGAGAGGAGCAAACAGACACAAAGATTATTAAGAATGTGGTTTGTGTGTGAACAACTCCTTACTTGTCTTCAGTCACACAGTTAGGACCGTGTTGCCACTTCTCCCTCTTGGGGATCTGGATCTTGGAGTAGTCGGGAGCTCCGAGCCCAAAGTAGGGGTTGATGATAACTTTGTCCACCTGCAAACAAAAGGCCAGACAGGCAGGAATGACAAAGTGAGTTAGACAACCAACCTCAAGTGTCAATCAAGTATCTTCTGGTGGTAAAATAAAGGCTGACTCACCCGGTTGGTGTACTGCAGATCAGAGCCGTAAAGCGGGTTGAGGATGCACATGTCTGCCTTCTCCAGGGACATCATCTTGCTCTTAATCTCCAGGGCAGTGTAGCCCATGTGCAGACCCTCGTCACTCAGTTTGCCCTCGCTGCTGTAGGCCGGGTTGCTGACGTTGGTCTTCACCCGCTCCATGGGTGCTGGTCTGAACAGGGCGGGGATGGCGTGAGGCACAGTGTGCTGCTCTGCTAACCATCTGTGGAGGTCAAAGAGGCAAAGTTAGAGCTCAGTTTCCCCAAAGGCCTCATCCAAGAAGACCGTGTTTTCAATTGTATCCTCACTTGTCTAAGGCCAGAAGCATCTTGGAGGTGATGGAGCAGAAGTGAGCACTGGTCTCACTGCACACCCGCATGATGTCCTGGAAGCAGTAGAAGCTTGGGCTCCCAGCGCTGTACACAGGCTTGCTGTTGTCTGTTCAGAATGATTTATGAATATCCAGTATACAGCTTGAACAATATCTGAGGTATCATTTTTGTAAGATTCTTCAGTGTTTGCTCACCTTTAACGCTGACTGGCACGACAAAAAGCGAGGCCTCTTTCCCTTCATTGTCTCCATCAAGGGGGAATTTCTTCATATGCACCACACGCTTTCCTAAAACCCAAAGAGAACCGTGGTACCCAAACTTAGAGGTCCATTCAAAGACATGTGCAGTCTGTGACAAGGGGTCATGAATGCAGACTATTCCTTCACAAAGGTTGCAAGAACTGGTTTAAATGACAGTCAGTCAGTAGTCAGTCAGTAGTGACACTGTATGCATGTCTTCAACTCATACATAAGATTAGAAATATTCAAAATGTCCAACACTCACCTATGAAGCCTTGGTTATTGGATAAAGGTCTGATAGTTTCATCAACATAATCCAATATGGATTTGGATTTGTCTCCTCCCGCTTGGATCTTTGTCGCCAGGAGAACTTTCTTTCTTTTCTTCTCCTTCCCCTCCAAAGGCACCTCAATCAACAGGATCTTTACAGGAACCAGAGGAAACAATGAGTTAAAAATACTGGACAGAAAAAAGGTGGCTGACTGTTAAATCCCTTGAAACACCATTGTTTTTTTGTTGAGGCCAGGTGGTGATCTGTTGTCACACTACACACCTCATAGGCTTTTGCTCTGTACTCCTTCGAGCTCAGGCTGACTTGACTCTTTGGGCGAATGACAGCAACAAACACATCCTCGAGGCTGTCCTCGTTGCCCATACTGCTGACTTTCTCTCAGTCTGAACAAAACATTCTACACAAGGGCCAAATGCTGTGGAGAGGCATCCCTGAAACACAAGATCACAGGGGGAGTAAACGTTAACACAATTGTTGAGTATTTTGGGGTTTTGGACTGTTAGATGAGACAAAACAAAACGTGTGGAATATTGATCATCATCAATCATAATATTTATCAGTTATGAAATTAATTGTTACAGGCAGTCCTGAGTGTTGTCAAAATAGGTCCTTTCTTTTAAAAATCTCATTATAGATCAAAGCAGACAACATATGAGGTATATATAGTTAATACATTACAAATATAATGCATTATAATTATAACTTTCCACGCAAAACACAACCAACAACTGTAATACTTGATATTGTGACCACACCTGTGAAGCCTTATAGCTGTAGTTATAAGACATATTTTAGAGGCTTATAGCAATTTTAGCCATCTGTAACAAACACAGTCAGTAGTCCAGGTTTACTCGCTCTTCAAAGACATAAGTTGACTGCATGTGTGGACAGACATTAGCAAAGTAAAAGTGAAAATAAGTCAAATAAAACAGTCAAACAATAGTAATCAACTTGTTGCGTTCAGGGGAGGGTCCCGCCCCGGAAACCACATACTCTGTTATATTTAAACAGTTATTACACAAACTATATTATACGCTACATTTTAGACTGAACCCTGTGTTGCTGCAGCCAACCAGTGTCCATTTATCTTCTTAAATGAGACCAAGTTTTAACCAGCAGCTGTAGCCGGGATGCTAAACTCATCATCTTCGCTTTTCCGCTCGTTGAGCAGCTGAAACTTACCGAGAGCGACTCGACTTTTCCTCAAACGCACCTAAAGCGGCTTTTCTCAGCCATCGATGACTTTCACCGTGATCAATATAAAGTCTGCACAGCCTGGAGACAGATCCGGGGAAACTTCCAGGGTTGATATCTGGGTGGAAATAGCAGCAGCAGGCCTGTAACTTGGGGCAGGTCTGCGGAGACAAACAGAGGAGTCGCGTTGTGTTTCAGTACAGCAGCTCCGGTAGGACAACAGAGACTCTGGCGGTCAGGGGGACTCAGTGCGGCAGGTTCCTCAACTGGATATACTGGCTCAAATTCCTTCAAATAACAGCTGCTTTGTCATATTAATTAATTAATAATAATATTAAATAATACACAGATATAGTATTTAACTACAGGGATATATTTAATGAATAGTTATCTTTGGCGAGAGTTTTTTTTCCTAATTCATACCACTCTATTGACAGTTAGCTAGCTAGCAGCTGCTTAGCTTAGCACAGAGACTGACAAAAAGGGGGAAACATGATAGTTTGGTTCAAATATCTGCCTATGAATGCCTTAGAAGCTCAATAATTTATTTGTTATATCTCCCTCTCTTTCTTTTTAACCCCTATAAAAATTAATATACAACTACTGGATAAGTATCAAAACAACAATTTGCTGTTATATATTATCTACTGGGCTTTTTTTTTGGGCAACAGGAAGTTTGCAGCCAAGAAATAGTCCATTACATAACCCCTCATTAAATGACTAATTGTGTTTTATAGACCTCAGTTTTTGCAAAGATTTAAGGTTTTAATTAGTTAGCCATAGCTATTTATGTGCAGATTTTGTCAAAGCCAGGCTAGCTGTTTTTTTGCAGTCTTTATGCTAAGCTAAGCTAATTGGCTGTTGGCAGTTATTATCTGACAGACATGAGAGTTTCATCTACCTGCCTCCAGGTAGACCTGTGCTATATAATATATATAGTCAGTTTATCACAGATTGTTTGTAAAATACAATTGGAAAAACAATTTCCCATCTTGCAAATTGATGTCTTCATTACTTGTTTTGTCCAAAAACTTAAAATTACAATGATATACAGCTAAAAAAAAGAGAGAGAGAAGCAAATCCTGACATGTGCGAAGCTGAGAGCATTGAATCGTGTTTGACTCATAAACAAAACAGGAGTCCAAGTTGAAATGCATAGCAGTTTTATTTTATTCTCCTTTCTTTGACGTTTCTTTATTTTTCTCCCTGTGTGTTTTAAGTTACAACATACACACATTTCTGGGGTCAAAGATAGGATAAAGGGAGGAAGGCAGCTTATATAGCCACACATTAATCTGAAATGATTGTACCTGAGAGGGGATTTCTTTGATTGTGATGTTCCCCCTGCACACTATTGAATGTATTCAAATAGTCCCACATGATGTTTTTACTTTATTGTTTATTTCATTTTGGGTGAGATATATTCAACAGAAGTATTAAGAGCTGTTTTTTTTTCCAGAGGAGGGGTGTGTGTTCCTATATGTTTGTATGTGTTGTATGGATACAAAGCATTTTGATGGCCTTATTACATATTTTACTCACAAACACAACGGTTTTGTATGTATAAATTGTTAGTTTTTCACAAATATACAACTTGAACAACAAATAATTTGTACATTTTAATTGAAGACATTGTAGTAACTTCAGCATATATTGATGTACTCTAACACAAAGCACCTGAAACATATAGTGGTCTCTGAAACAAAAACAAAACATACAATGCTGATACAATCCTAACAACTAAAATCCTACGAAGATCAGGTGCAGCTCAAGTACATGAAGCATGGCTTTGGCTTTATTTATATATGTATATATATATTATAACATAATGTGTATTTTTCCATTGGTCCACAGCTGAGAGTAAAGATTGTTCCCAGTTTTGTTGCCACCAAACCCAGAGGACGTCCCCTCTCTGCTGGACCATGTTCAGGACGAATTGTCTTTGCACTGACTGAGCACCTCTTGCATCTTCTTCTGGATGTCCACCACCCTCTTGGCCCACTTTTCCCTCACTTCATCTTCATCATCCTCTGTAACAGCTGTGTAGGCCATGAGGGCAATGAGACCCATGTGGAACAGGTGGGCAATGTGTGAACAGTGGCGCTCCATGATCTCACGGTTGCCATCGCAGTTGTCCAGGTACACTTTCAGCAGGGTTCTTCCAAAAAGCAGATTGGTCCCCATCACGCCGCGGTAGTACACATCCAGGCTCAGGTCACTCTTGTCTCTCTCGTAAATCTTCTCAAAGGTCTCCATGTAGCGCTTGGTGTTGTCTGGATCTTTCTTAACCTGTGCCACCATGCTGTTGAAAGCAGTGTACTGATGCTTGATGTACTCTTCGTACTTGCCATAGGTTTCATTCACCTCGTCAATGCGGATCTTCCTCAGGCATTGGTGGTTCTTTTCAGAAATGCTCTCCAGTTTGGTGTTAATCGCCTGAAAGTCCTTGTCTAGAGCGTGGCCCTCCTCCTCCATTAGGCCCTTGCGAGCCACCCCAACGAGGGAGGAGACTATGCCAAAGATGGGGTCAATGGAGGAGGCGAAGGATGACACCTTCTCCACGCAGCACAGCACCTTGGCTGCAGTTTTCTTGATCTGTGCTGCATCAGCCATCCCTGCTGCTTTTCTTCTGCCACGTCAACGTTCACACAAAGTGAGTCTGGAGGCTGGAATGACAAGATAAAATAAGATAATTCTTTATTGATAAAACAAAATATGGTCTTGGCCTCAGCTTCTGACCACACTCTTAGAGCTTTAACTAAAGGATTGGTCACGGAGGGTCTCAAATGTTGCTTCTACTTGCATTAAGCTCATGGCTAACTCTCAGGTTGCTGGTGCTACAGCCCACATGTCACCAGCTGCTGCACATACACCATATTGCTGAAGGTGTCATCTTACACTCTAATATTACTAACAACAGGTTGCAATGTGGACTCATGTTGTCTGCAGTGATACAGAGAGCTTCAGTATTTGAGCAGGGGAGGAAACTAGAACTAGAAGGATATTTTCATTATTGATAAATCTCACCATTGTTTTTTTGGTTGTCAAATTTCCCAAGCCTAAGTTTACATATTCAAAATGATTATTTTATCCAACCAACAGTCTACCTACACCTGAGATGCTGGAATCAGTTCATTTTTGGCATTTTAGTTTTAAAAAAAACTAGTGAAAGGATTAGTTGATTATCAATAAATTTGCCTTTTAATTTTTTTGCCAATCACCTAATTGATTAATAAATTGCAGATAAAGAGGAAATTTGCTTTTGTTCTTTCGCAACGTTTTAAGAATAAAGCAAAAAAAAATGAAGCAAGCATTGTGCCTTAGAAAATCATTTTATAACATATTGTTTATGATAAAGTACTTAAGTGCAGTGTTAGAGATGGCACAATATAATTTTACTACTAGTTTCAGAGACCACAGACCCAAATCCAGCTGGAATGCATCTTGCTCATAGTTTTGGTATTAATCATCCTTGTCAATGTTGTCCAGCTAGAAAAATAACTCAGGAACAACAGTGGGTGTGTCTTCATAGTTACAGAAAAAAGACTGTAAATAAACAAATGGTTACAGGTTGTGGCCTTTCATATGTCATCTTTAATACTTTAGACAACTTCTGCTTTTTGTTTGACACCTTTAACTGTAACTCAGGATGTGATACTTACATTGTTTTCAAGCTTGTATCTTTCATTTCCTGATTCCCAGCCACACACACACACAAGAATCAACCATCTCTTATGTTCATTTCGTCAGTCCTTGTTGACTCAGCTATCACACAGAGTTTAAACATCCTTCAGATCAAAGATTACAAAGCACTTAGTCGACAGATGTTTACTCACCAGAGATAAAACTGCTGGTATCCCTCTGTCTATTGAAGCCGTCTCACCCTCCTTTCCACCATTTTCCTCTCTAGTCAAATAAGAACAGCCCCCTCCTGCCAAATAAGGAGCAAACATGAGGAAGTGACTCACACAGGCCCTGTGCTGATTGGATGAGGGGAGTCAATCTCCAACCGCAGGCAGCACTGCAGGCCAGGCATGACTGAGTATCCTTTTCATTGTGCTGTTTTAATTGTAGGTCCCCACACCTTCCAAACCAGTATGGGTGACCAGATACCACAGAAGTTATTCACATGCAGTGAAAGACAATGTCATAATTAACCAGGAAACAGAATCACTTTGTTTTATCACTGCAATGGCACTGTTACTGAATACCTGTAGTATCACTGATACTGACTACATTTCAAACAAAAGTTGGCCATATTCCATAATTTCTGTCCTGTCTGATACCTTTGAACAAGTCTTTTAGCAGCTCACAGAGCAGAGAGGATGTAGAGGATTAGTTTACCCAAATTACAAAATAAATTTTTTTTTTTAAATTTTTTGTCAGACAAGCAAACAGATTTGGTTTTATTTGCCAAGGCTTTGAAATACAATAAAGATAAATTGAATTTTGTTTTACAAGTCTTACAAAAATGTTTTCATAGAAACAGTTTTCTTTGTGATTGTATTAAAATGTACCAGCATTTGTTGGCTTTTAACATGAAGTAGCCTAAACATATAAATCATATAAATGGTAAATGGAGTGGAGTGCACTTTTCTACCTTAATGGAGAAAGTGCTTCACAATTCACTACCCATTCACACAGTTTTAAAAACTAAAATATTCATTACAGTGACAAAAATATGCAATAAGGATAAACGGTACAACCCCCAGTACACAAGCAAATGTACATAGGACATTAAATATAGCAGAATATAGACTAGAGAGAAGTTGCTTTCTTCTTGCCAGCCTGCCACATACATGCCATTCAACATTAGCCACAGAAAGAGAGGCCTATAGATCCTTAGATGTGACCCTGGGGTTCTTTGTGACCTCCTTGAGTATTACACCTCCTGCTCTTTGGGTAATTTTTGTTTGACGACTGTTCCAGGAGAGAGTAACAATGATGTTGAATTTGCCTGACAGTGGATTGGTGAAGGCCAATCTCTTTAAAAAATAGTTTTCTAATCATTTTCATAATTCATAATTCATTTCCGGCCTGGTGAGCTTTTTCTCTATACAGAAATACAGATAAATTCTTAAGGGTTCACAAACTAAACTAAATAAAAAATGATTTGCCATCAAACCTGCAGGACTTTTTCTCTGTTCACATTGTTCTGCAACTTCTGGATATCCTCAACACTCTTGGTCCACTTCTTCCAGATTTTGTATCATCATCATCATCATCCTAGGAAACGGCTCTGTAGGCTATGACTGTAGCAACACAAGGTAAGCCAATTTATGCAGTACATTTCATACACAAAGGCAACTTAAAGTGCTTTACTTGATGTTTAAGGCCTATTGTACCAGTGGGAGTCCTCAAACCAAGACGCAGGATTTAAAAATTTTGTAATTTTGGTGTCATCTGGTGGAAGTATAAAGAATTACACTGTGACACACAGCAGCACATGCTCCTGTCCTCTGCATGTGTATCAGATCACACAACAGATACACTCTCATTTTAATCTGTGCAGCTGCCTGAATCGGCTCCATGCAGGCTTTGCGTCTCAGCTGCATCTCACAGGTGAAACTGCGATGTGATGTTATCCTAAGTTTCTTGTTATTGTTTGACTAATTCTATCGCCTCAGGTTCAGAGTAAAGTGTCGATCACATGTATCAGTGTTTGATGGAAAAATAGATCAGGAATATTCATGTCAAAAGAAAACTGCACATGCACAGAAAGTCTGGCTGCTGCTTTACACCTCAGTGCTTTGAAATGCACAGACAAGACAGAATCAGTTGATGCTGACTTTTGGTCTAAACACAGCGTAACTCTGCCTCCTCCTCAGCGTCCTGCACAAAAGGCCTGTTACATTAATATACTTTATTGTGTATAGTTTTACACACACATGAAAATTTTCCATTTGTTTTGCTGTATATTTGATAGAAATATTTTTGCATTGCGCTGGTAAAGTTAAAGAAAGCCCTATTATTTTCCAGCATTCACCTGGATTCACCTGGGCCTGCTGCAGGAATTTCTATTCTTTGCTCTCTGGGTGCTTAATCTGTATTAACAGCTAACCAAATATTATGTACTTGCAGGACAAGGACAAGTCTGTTGTATAATATTTGACTTCCCACGTAGTGATATAAGACAAATCTGGAAAACATCTGCAGACTTTCTCATGTACTACACACACACACACACACACACACAGAGTCATGTTTCAATCACTTCAGAAGACATCACATCACATCGACTTACTCTAACCTAAACCATAACCACTACTTGCCAACCCTAACTGCAACCAAGGACTTCACCCTAAACTTTAATGATCTGTTTTATGGGGACTTCCCCGTAAGGAAGGCACAAACACACACACACACACACACACACACACACACACACACACACACACACACACACACATACTGCTCAGATACACTGTCCCTGACCCCTCGGAGCCAAGGACCTCACACCCCTTGAGTCTGTACCCTCTGACAGGACAAGCTGTGTTGGGATGAGTTAGTCTGTGAGATGCTCATTGAAACAATATAAATTTCAAGCACATTGTCATAGCGATGTCACTCACACAGTAGAGGAGCTCTGAGATGTGCTGCTCTTTTGCATTTGGCAGACAGCTAATCTGATCTGTGAGGCAGTTGAGGGAGCTGTAGTCTCTCTGAACCTGGTCGAGTAATAGTGTGAGACATTTTAAAAAATCTACAGTTTACATAGTTCGAGAGCAGCTTCTTGCACCACATGATGAGGTAACTTTGTTTTTGTCATCCATTATTTATTTTTGAAATGAAAACTGCTACCATACTTTTCTTTATAGCTCAAAAACTGTTGGGCATATCAAAATAATACAATTGCAGAAACTTGTAAATGTTTAGTACTTTGGACATTTGTGTCACTTTGATGTGTCAAACATTTACTGCAGAGCAAGAAAAAGTATTTTATTTATCCTCATCATATTATGTTTTTGTGGAACCCACCAGCTTATTTCCTAATAAGTTTGTTTGCCATTAGTACTTCCTGGGTTTTAACCTGACAAAGAAGAGAAACTAGAGCACACTGATCAGTTTGTCTGGACAGCAGCTGAGTCTTCTTTAGAGTCCAACTGACGTGTAAGTTGATCACAGTGATCTAGTTTCACACCTTTCTCAGTTTATTATTCTTTGTTTGGCCACAGATTCAAGATGAAGATGAAAAACCAACCACACAAACTACTACATAAATTTGTGACTGTAGTTTTGTTGAACACCAGGTTCAAATCAAACACCTTCAGTTCCCCCACAATCAGATATTTAACTTATTTATATAAACATAATTTTACGCCCAACACCTTGTTTGTGTAGATTCTTAATGACTGGAATATGTATTTTAATTTCAATACCTACTAATATGGGATCAACACACATTCATATTTTATACCTACATATTTTATGTTGGAACTACACAAGTTGAAAGATGAAATTCTTACTTTTATCTTATCGACATTGAGCCTGTTTCGAGGGGCCTTTCACTAACTGATAAGAAACTCTGTGGGAAAGCATTCACCTGTAGTTGATGCACATTGACTTTTGTTGTAACGAAAACAAATGATTTCTAAGTGATTGTAAATTCATTCTACTGACCAGATTCACATTTGAAATCATTTTAGTCTGTTACACTTAAGTCTGAGTCAGATTTTTAAAATGTGATTTGGTGCCATGGCCATGTTGTAGCATGGCCTAACCCTAACTCCTACAACTTGGACTTAAAGAAACATTTAACACTGTCCCGAAGCCCAACACTAAATTCACAAGTTCAGAGAATATTTTGATCCATTTCCTTGACTGGATTTTTGATGTGTTTCTGAATCATAAGAAGAGAGGGAGCTGAATACCCCTCACTCACAAACACACCCCTCTGCTCCCACCCCTGCTCTCCTATGGTATTTCCCACAATAACATCCCAGGTTGACACTCTGACTGTGTCATTTTGCCTCTGACCCCTCCACTCCTCTCTCTCTCTCACTCTCCCCCTTTCTGTCCCCAGTCACCCGGACCCGACTAAGGACGAACACCTTCTGGTTTCAGGTATGAACCGGAGCGGACCACAGCAGCACAGCAGCACATCAGCAGGTTTGACACAGCAGCAGTGGATGGTTTGGTTCAGTTTTGGGATTAGAAAGGTTTAAGCCTTCCATTGAAATGGCCTGGAGGGGTGAGCTGAGGTCAACCTCAGCCCGGACCAGGATCGAATTGTTTCCACTGTTTGTTTGGTTTCTGTATTGGTTGACATACTTTTATGAAGGGAAATCGTTTTGTCTTTTTCTTTTTTACTAATATGCAGTTGTGTGTTAGAGAGAAAATTACAGTTCAGAGGCAATAGAACCACAAGAGGATGAATAATATTTATGCATCAACTGAGGAAAGGGTTCAAAAAATTAATTTAGTATGAGCCCAAAACAAACAATAATTTCTTAGGTCATCATCTTAGTTATAGTTGAAGGTGCAGTGTGAGAAAAGTAAATCATATCATCCAAATGTTGAATTGGCTTTTATTATATTTTAAACAACCAATATCATCAACAATTATAGATGTAACATATGTTTTGAATATTGCTCTCATTGTTCTGTTGACCACTTTATTGATAGTTGACCTCGGTCGTATTCCCTCTTCCTCTGCTGATCATAGACCCTGTCGTCAGAGCTGATCAGACAGGATGAAAATGCAGGTGGTAATTGAGCTGATGGTGTTCGTGGGGTGAGTATATTGAAAACACCTTTTTGATAACACATTATTCTAACAGACTCAATAGCATTGTATTTGTTCACATAACCATTTTAGGTTTTAATAGACTTCAAGTGAACACACCTTTATTCCCAAAGGCAGTTTTATGCAGAAGTTTGTCACTCAAGTTAATAAGTATGCACAATAAATAAGAAAAAACACTGTTCATTTCAAAGCACAAACAGTCAAGGTCACAAGCTTAAAAACCGCTTGTGGATACTTTAATAGATACATATACTAACCAAGCTGTACAAAAGCATAAAAATGAATAGTAAGGGGAATAAGGACTTTAAATAATAATTATTTTTACACGCTTGTAGAGAACATCTCAGATTATTAATGTATGTATTTGTCCATTTTTGGTTGTATATCACATTATAAAGTATAAAGTAATGTATTTTTATCACATCATGAATGATCATGGATAAGACCTCAACCTTTGTCATTCTCCGAGCACATGAAAAAGACCAGATGAACTCATGATGAACACTTAAGATGATGTCTCTGAAAAATCTCTGTTATGTTTTAGAGTCATTGGCTTGAGTCATGGTGCCGTTCAGAGACCTGACTATGATGACACACCAAACCCGGAGTTCCTCATCCCGTCCTGGATGGCCAGCATCCCTGATGATCAGCTGCTGTCTGAGGTCACCATGCCTGGGACCCACAACACCATGGCCATATATGGTGGCATATATGCTGAGTGCCAGTCCTGGAGCCTGGCCTCCCAGCTCCGAGCCGGCGTCCGCTTCCTAGACATCCGTATCCGTCATGTCAAGGGGAACCTCACCATCCATCACGGGGTGTCTTATCAGTGGGCGCACTTCGGCCACGTGCTGGAGGGTGTGGCTAACTTCCTTCAGGAGTATCCCAGTGAAACAGTGCTGATGCGTCTAAAGGAGGAGTTCAGTGAGACCGGTGACATCTACGGTCCTGTGGTAGACTACATCAATCGCTACTTTCACTGGGACATGCTGTGGCAGAGCCGGCTCGTGCCAACCATGGCAGAGGCCCGAGGGAAACTCATCATCATGCAAGAGTTTTCTGGGCCAGACCTGGGGATGCGCTACGGTTCCATGGACATAGCCGACGACTGGAAGGTATATAACATGTCACAAATTTCACATTAAAGAACAACAAACGCACACATATCAAAACCAACTCCAGGAAAAAAGCAGATTATGGTCCAGGTGAGCTAAGAGTAGTAAGCTGTATGGGTTTGAAATATCATTACATCCTCCAGCCAGCAGGTACAAAGTGATGGTGAAGTCTTTTTCCATTTGAGTCAAGTAATCGGTTATTTGCTGTTCCCTGTAGGTCCCCACACTTCTGAAGGTGAAGGAGAAATGGCAGAGTATCTACAATCACCTGGAGGCTGCACCTACGGGAAACATGGCCCAGATTTATCTCACCTTCAGCAGTGGAGCTGGTGTATTCGCATGCCCCAGAGCCATCGCTCATTACATCAATCCACAACTGTATGACTACCTGAGGGCCAAGACAGACCTGAACCAGCGCCTTGGAATCATTTGCATGGACTTCCCAGCTTCTCCTCTTATTCAAACAATAATTGATTTCCAACTGAAAGAGGTCAGAAAGAGAAGTCAGGCAAATTCAAAATTTGCAATTTCTTCACTGAGAAAGCTGATCAAATATTAGGAAAGGAGCAGTCGACTGCTCAGTGGCTGTATACGATGAGAAATGTAGCTCACATTCAATAGTGAAGTGTAACCTTACTGCTTTACCTCAGATGAAACTTCTTGTTGTGTCATTCACCAAAATAAAATGTCACATACAAATCAGAAATGCCAACATGAAAATAAACAGCTTTGGAAACTGCTATAGTGCCTTTTAATTGCTGTTTTGACACATCGTGTGAATATACAGTAAATCACCAGTCAGGTCATTTGGAAACTGTCATTAAGCCAAAATAAGGTAAATAAATAACAATGATGCGCTAATGCTTCACCTAGGTAAAAGATCACCAGTCCAACTGCAGAAATCACTGCCAGGTTTTGTGTCTCTGGATTGCTCTCTAGAGTTATGTTTGAGCCAGCACAGATGTATGCTGTCATGTTTCATTGTCACAGGGTGGCAGTGCTGTAGCACTTGGCATCAAGTTGCTTTTGACACTTACATCCTGTTCTGGCTCATTGGTGTATAAGGTGGTGGCCAACTGCCTGGAAGGAAACAAGTGTGTCAACCTTTGTGTCACAAACACACTTCAACTGTCACATTGCTGTTTCAAGACTTGCAGAACTTGAGCCACATTCACATTGAAGCAGATTTCACCTTGGCTGTATCATATTTGCCAGACCTGGAGCCTGGCCTCCACTGTATGATGACAGTGCATCCTGTGTTTTTACTACCACACTGAAGAGAGCTGCACCACAGTTTTTGCTGCCTGTATAACTAAACATAACTGTTGTCTGTGCTGAATCCATTGAGCCATTGTGCTGTACCATGCAATCCCATTAAGGTCTATTGATTATTTGATTGCAATTTCATAAAAGTGTGAAAATTGAAGGAAACCACGTGACTAGTTTGTGGCTTAAAACACACTTTGCATGCAGATTGTTTCAGATAAAAAAACATTTCCTCCATCTTAAACACAGAGCGTTGCTCAACAGTAGTTGTTGAAATGCTTTGCCTCTCATGTCTTAACATCCTGCAAAAACAGAAAAGGACGTTAGCAAAGTTGAGTTATTAAGAAGAGACGCGGACTCGTGCATGGTTGTACACTCACTTACTGAAGCATCTCCATCCAGAGCTGGACAGGTACAGTATAACACTGATGCTGAAGCTCCTGTTCTGTGAATGTCTGTGTATGATTGTGACAAGACTCTTACTTTCTTTACTGCAGATATGAACCCGTCTCCACAGGAGGAATCTAGGCCTCAAAGTGCCACGCAGATGTCAACAACTGGTTAGAAATCTTTTCTCCATCATTATCATGTCTGTCTTTTTTTATGTTTTACTGTTACACCGATCCTTGACCCTATTTTTCTTCCTTTCTTGTAGTTGTGGTGAATATGATTTGGTGGATGGTTATGATTGCAGCCATTGGTTTGGGTGAGTTTATTTCTCTTTGCTGTAATATTTTGTGTATTATTTTTGTGATTTTTCATAATCCCATTTTAATATTGACATTTTTCCGGTTCTGGATACCTGCATCATAGGGACCATACATCTGAGCCGATGTCCGGTACAGCCCTACATCCCCATCTACCTGATAGTGCTGGGAGTGGCCTCCCTCCTCTCTTTGTCCGTGACCTACACCAGGACATTCGTGGAGGATGCATGTGTGTCCATCCTGTGCTTGTTCTTCATGACTCTTCTCCACTTCTTCACTTTTGGCTGGTTCATTGCAGGTGGGACAAAATGTTAGACAGATGTTACATTCATACTAAGATAACCTCTCTAGACTTGACATTCTTGCATAGAATCAGGGAGTGGTTTAAAGTCATTAAGTAGTGTTTCCATTTCATGCTAATTTATACTTTTTTTTCAAAACATGCGCAATGCTTAGTTTAAACCTCCTGGAAACATATGTGAATTTTAAGTAAGGACTGTGTGGGTGTAGTTTGATCAGATTTGATTGACGGTGACCAAACAACCCACCAGTTGTTATCTGATTGTGATTCAAATTGTGAATCCTGATTGGTGCACATGCAATGTTTCTCATTTTAAAAGATCACTTTGCAGCACCAGTATCCGGGACATTTTGGCTTCATTTTTGTACAGTGGGAGTAAGTGGAGATACGCCACCCAAGGTCATATACCGTCTATGCTTCAAACCAGTAAAAACAACACAGGCAGAAATCTGTCATGTGAAATAACTTTAACTGTTCTGCTGTTGACTGATATGTTTGACCCTATCACTCATAGTAAAAAGCTGGTTGTTAAATTCAGTTTCAGTGTGTAGTTTAAACTCTAAATTGAACTCAAATGTTCTGAAATGCTCCCCTGTAGGCACCACCTGGGTCTACCCTATATATCCTCCCAGCTACACACCTGGAGGAGCTCGGTACTGCCACAAGACCATCTACCTGTTTGCCTTTGCTGTCACCACCACGGTCTGGATCTCTATGGCTCTCGCGTCTGTCTGTGGATTTTGCTTCACTCTACTGACCTGCTGTAAAACTGTAACTGCAAGACGCAGATTGATACCCAACCGCAATACTTTCTATGGTACAACAAGTGATTCTGAAGCAGCCACTGCTGGTGATGTCTGATTTAAATCTTTGTTCGCATCTACAAATGTCTGATTCTGCTTCTGCTGCTGAGGGTTATTTTTTTATTATTTGTGGTAGTTTTTATAGTCATATAGTAGGTGTAAAAGTTGTAGGCAGCTACAAGTAAAATTACTTAAACAGCAGCTCTTGAACCTTCCATAAGACTTTTATTTCTTCTTTCTGCAGCCTTCCTGTAAATGCTTAAAGAAAAGTGCACGTTTGCAATGTTTTGATATATTTTTTGTTACAGCACAAGGTGCTGTGTTGCAGCAGCTTATTTCGACATTAATTATTCTCAAGAGGCCGGTGCAGTCAAATCTATAAGATCTGCTGAAACATCACATCACTTTCACACAAACTGCACTGTCACATCACGTGCTTCCTGTTGCCACCAACACTTCATGTTTGAGCCAAAAGTAGATAAAAATTTGATGTGTTGTTTTAATGGTTTAATTGTGTGTTTAAAAAAAAGTACATTTCTATATTACACATAAATTATGTTTTTATGAGTCATGGGTGTGATTAAGGGTTGTCAAATTTCCATTTCAGATAATGTAATGGACAATAAAGTTTTCTTATGATATTTTATGATATGTGTGCTGTAATACAAGTGTATCTTCAGCATTTTTGTGAACTTTACAGTGGAATCCAAAAAGAGCAGATAATTGCTGCAGCCTTAGCTAATTTGGATTTTTAAAATAAACAACAAAAGCATACAATAAAAAGATGAATAAATGCAGATAGAAAAAGTTTGTAGGCTCATTGTTTTTTTTAAGATAAAATCATTGACTGTATAAAACATTCTCAATAAATGTAAAGATACAGTGTACTAATAAAAAAGAAAACTAAAATAATGACAAATATGGAAGTCTGAGAATCCAGATTTAGTTAAATTAAAAATTAGGATAACGTTTAGCCTATTCATAGATTTCGAGGGTAACTTTTAATTCAGGCTTTTTTCGGGACCACTATTAGAGCTGGTGAGGTCCTTTACGTCACCGCAAACACTACGCTAGTTAGCTGTTAGCCAACATGCATGCTGCAGCTGTCTGAGCGGTTACAGAGAAAGAGTTTAATTATTGAGGTGTTTAAGAAAAGGTTGTGTTGAACCTTTTAGTGATTTGTCTGGATAAAACTTTTGAAGGCGGCGTTTTGTGGTGTTGAATGAACATGTGGAGCCGCCGTGTCCTTCAGGATCTGCTCAGCCTGCCTGCTGTCAGGAGTATCTGTCTGACTCCTGCTCAGGTCAGTGTCTCAAACAAAGTCATACATCTGACCGTCTGTGTTTTAAACTGCTTCAGCTAAGGAGTCATTTGTAGATAATTGTTTACGATCAAAACAAGTCTCAGCTACCGCTAGCTGTTTTTTTGGTTAACGTTTTAGGTGTAAATTGTTTGGCTTAACATTCAATTTTACTGGCAGTTTACTGCCCAGTCATAATATGAACAGGCTGTTTTCAGCTCTACAAATATGACCTCTGAACTTACCACACAATTAACATAAACTGAACATGTACTTCTCACAAGGACGAGACAGGAGATATAAAAGTTTGATGCTTCCATAGAACACAGTTGTGGTGGAGCGCTGGTGGCAGGTGCCCTTATCTAAAGAAGGAAGTCCACCGAGGCTTCACCCTCGAAGACACAGAATCTACAAGTTGGTTGAAGACACCAAACATGCTCCCAAGGAGAAGATGGAGCTCATCCTGACTCAAACGGTACCCAGTGAGTATCTACAACAATCTCCTTACTTATACTTCAGATTTGTGAGTTGTCGCATGAAGGAAAAACATGCATTTAAATCTCTTCTGTACATGATGAAAGGCATTTTCTTTGTTCTGACAGAGCTTGGTGGACGAGGAGAAACTGTGTATGTGAAAAAGTCTGTTGGCAGAAACAAGCTGCTTCCCCAAGGCCTCGCCGTGTATCCATCACCGGAGAACAAACAGATGTTTGCTGAGGAGTTAAGAGTGTGTATTGCATTGTATTACTGTCATTTATTTCCCTCCACTTATTAAATAGCAATGTATAGCTATTGATCATTGTCATTTCGTCACTTAATTAAAGCTCTTGCGTGAGGGGAAGCCAGAAGAAAGAGTCCAAACTCGCACTGGACAATTGGTAAGTTTGCATCTATGGAAGATATTTTAAAGTATTTGATTTTCTTCTTCTACTTACTGAAGGTCCTGTGCTTGACTCACATTGTGAGATGAAAGGAACAACAGTCTAACACCTGTCAGTGTTTTAACAAAGGTTTCCTCATGTTTTTCACAGACAGTGGAGTTCCTCAAAACCGTCAAGTTGCAGATACACCAAATGCCTTCAGATAAATTCCAGGTCAATAAAGAGATCATCTGCAGACAGTTTCTCAAGAAGGTATGGTCTTTTCTTTTGTGTTTCCTTCATATCATATTATCCACTCAAAACCTCGACAAATGTCCTGTTTGACGAAAACAGGACAGAGAGTTAAGCTTTTGTTGAACATAAAAGTTACTGACTTGACTAAACCTTTTCCTCAGCGGGGAGTTGTTGTGTCACCTGATGCACTGAGTTTTCCATTTGAGTCAGTCAAGGATGTGGGTGAATACTGGTGTGAAGTTACGGTAAGAAATGTTCTTTTTCAGGTCATTTCATGCATAATCATTTTATAATTTTTTTTGCAAAAGTGTAGGTCCATGCTTTACATGCGTTTTTAGTAGTTTGTAGAAATTGATTCTAAACAACTAACAAGTTGTTTAAAATGATAAGAGTATTTCTAAATACTGTACTGCATGTTGCACGAAAAGTATACATTCTATACATTTTTTTTATTCTTGCAAAATGTAGCAGCTCCTTTATAAGAAATGGCTAACATTTTCTGTAGAGAACTATTTTGAACCTCTCCCACACCAAAAATAATTAAAAACCTCACTAAGCACAAGCAAGTGAAGGCTGTTATTCTACCAAAGATCAGCTCGCTCTTCAAATTTTTATTTCCCAGGTTAATGGACTGGACACAGTTCGCATCCCTGTGTCACTGGTGCCATACGAAGACCTGTCTGCAAGCTATCAGAAGCAGCTGAAAATGCGAAAGCAGGAGCAGGCAGCTGCAGATGTTTCAGAACCTGCTGATGTGGAGGAAGCTGCTGTGACGGCAGTTTCTGATGCTGCGGTTAAAGCTGAAGATGGTAAAGACTCTGTGAGTCACGTTAGTGATGCTTCAGCCTCTGCTGCTGAGGAAACAGCAGCAAGTACTCAGGCAAGTCAAGACAAAACAGCACCACCAAGTGACAGCTCCAAAAAAGATTAATGGACTCCAAATGAGAATAGCTATAAAACTGAAATGACTGCTTACCTATATTACATATTGTACATGCATAAAAACAGTTGTATGCAACATAATTAAAATGTTCATTTTCATTATTTCAGTGTAAGAGTGAAGTGTTAAGGGAAACAATACGGTTGCCTCTCAGTTAGTTTTAAACATCCTGTGGGTGACTTTCAGGGAACTTCTAAAGGTTTTACATCGGAGGGAAATGCGGTGTTATGCTGGGAAATATTACATGCAAACTAAATTACAGTTCGAAACTGATTTTTTGTAACCGTACCTGCATCATTGTGATAGCAGACATAACCAAAAACTACCCAGTAGCATTCAAAGGTATTGAGCCAGGAAAGGAAAAGATTTATTCATTTTAACTGCACAACACGCATAACAAAAGTATAAGGTAAACAAAAAAAGACTTTTCCCAGCAATGCTGTCAAACATGTTCATGAAGTGCCAGTGCCTTATACACTTGTATCCTTTATTATTCTTAAGATGAAATGTGCTTGTTTTTGTCCCAGGAGACACAGGTGTTTAATTAACCAAGGAGTAATGTGGATGTCTGATTAATTTGAAAGAAATTCTCATTTCGTCAAAACACCCATCGCATTTTCCCAGATATGTCAAAGATAAGATGCAAGAAAAAGAACAAGCTGCAACTCACAAGAATCATTCAGTTAGTTTCAGCTCTATAACTTACGTTCCTGTGTGTGATGATATGTATTCAGACTGTCAGCTTCTTGCTTTGGGCTGACACAAACTCTGCAGGTACTGTGAAGGTAACTGAAGTATGGGAACAATCTATTTCTGGACTGCTGGTATATTTCTGCCAAACCTCAGATTCATTTTTGAGGCAGGTCAGGTTGTGCACGTGTTGGTTCTATAACGGTGGATGACTGTAGAGTGACCACCACATCTAGCCGTAGTTCTCTGCAAAATCCCATGTTTAATGAAATATAGTGCAGGTTTTTATGTTTGAATTCCAGCTCGGAAAACTAAAAAAATATTGGAGGGTGGACCACCCATTGCTTTGTTACAGGAGGAGGAAACCATCACAGGGTAAAATAAATGTCAGTGCTTCAATAAAAAGCTACTTAAAAGGCTTCTTTGCAGGATGGGAAAGATTTGATGCAAGAACGATCTTTACAGCAGTTATAAAAGCATATCATCTACAGTATTCTCCAAAGCATCAGAGATTGGCAGTATTTTGTTTCACCACATTGAACAGTTCATAGCAGTTTCCCTTAACAGAAGTCTTTAGTGTATTTTAAACATTCTGGCTCATTGGCAGTGGACAAGCCACGTTCGCAAATATTCCTGATTCATTTTGATGGCAGAGTTTTCCTAAAACTGAAGCAGCAGAAAGAAATACAGTCACAACCTCCTCGACCACCTAAAATAAAACATTCACATTTGCCTTTCAGGGAATCTTCAAGATGGTAAATGTGTTGCCTTACTGCCAATCACAACAATTTAAGATACTAAAAACACCTGTCATTGCGATCTGGGGAAAACAAGTGAATCTTTAAGATGTATGCTGAAAGCAGCTAGGTAAAACTGAGGTAAAGTTTATGCCTAATGTTAAAATCAAATGGTTCTCTGGCCTGATGGCAGCTCAAGAACCGCTTGAACCAAACTGCATGTGTTTGATCTATTTGGTTCTCTGGCAATAAGATTCATGTAAAACCTTTCACAACTTAGTTTTCAATGCAAAAACATAGAAAGATCTGAAAATGTAAAGACGGAAGAAAAAAAAAACTAGGGATAAAATAATAGCAACACAGACATAGACAACTTTTACACCCTTAATTTAATGATTCTTTATGAGCAACTGCAGCATATGTATTCCAACATTACAAAGTTGTCGATTCAACGTATAAATATGTCATATCACAGCTTTCTCCAGTTCATTTCTCATCAACGGCAACATTTTACTGACATTTGAAAGATTGCCAGAGAACCAAACCTGTTCTGTCATCTATCACCAAAGAAAAGGAGTCATACATCCATGTTTGCTGTATGAACAGGAAGCAGACATGTCCAAGAGGAAAACATTGAGAATGGCCACTTCAGGGTCACATCACGTCATCTCTCCCACTGACTGGCTGCAGGTACCTTAAAAACACTGTTACATTGTAATGTAGGTGGAGCGCCTATATTAACTGTGACTAGATTTTCGGTAAAATGACACCTTATAAAACAGTTGACCAAAAAAAAACAAACAAACTACTGAATAGTAACAATTCAACACAAATACAGAAAGGAGGGCAAGAGGAGAAAATCGGTATTAAGGTGTGGATAGTTTTCCTTTGTGTAGGGAAATCTGGAGAGCTCTACTCTACTTTCTGATGCAGGGTTTCCACATGCCCCCCAAGAGTCCACAGTATAACATTTAGAAGCCATATTTGGCCTGGGTCTGCCGGCGAGTGAGCTTGTTTTCTGCCCAGTTGTTCTTCAGCTCCAACTCACGTTCCTTTGCCTGTGAAAGATGAAAGTCAAGTAAAATTGCTGGTAAGCTTTTGTAAGACTAAATCTCATACATATAATGCTTTTCAAAAGAGTAAATATTGATTCAAAGATTATTTATTGATCATCTGAAACAACTTTAAATAAAGGAAAGAGAAAATTCAATTTCAATTGCTGTAATTTTCAAATGTGTGTGGCCAGAGTGGGATCTATAAACAGTATACATGTCTAATTATGTGGCTCAAACAACCAGAGACATCAGAGGAGAAGCCAAAAGCCTGAGTGAGAACACTTTGAGCTTTGAATACCAACCAAATTAACAATGCAAATAAATCCCCACCCTGTGTGCTTATCTTAACTTTGAATATGACCTGTGACGTATGAAAATGAAGCCCAACATGACTGCACCGAGACCACTGCTCTGAAATTTAAACAAGACACTGCTAGCAAAGAGAAATTTGGCTACTTTTTTAGCTTGTTTGAACGTTTTGTGTGGACTCATCTTTTCTGCAGCTTACTGTATAAACCACAGGTATACAGTAGTCAACACCAGGCTTGATCTGTACAAACAAGCATGGTGGCCAAAAATCTGGAGCTAAGCATGTGCAGACATGTCACACACTGACTGTTGGTATGTCGGTACAGAAACCTCAACTCCCATCCTGCTCTGTATCACCTTCAAAATGAACTGAATAATAATCAATACATTTTGCTAAGTCAGTCTTGCACTAGAAGCTCTTCCCTTAACTACAATATTTTCTGTTTGTGGTTAGTTACATCAATGATTTTGACTAAAATCCGAAGCCCTACCCCTTAAAACCTGCACTGTTTTGGTGTCAATTTTAATGTAATGTTTCAAGGACTGCACTGACTTTTAGAGAGGACAACTCTGGGTTATTAAATGTTCTAATGTTTAGGTTAAAATTGTTGCATAAATATTGGCACAGAGTGACTTTGTGCTGGCACAAAACAAAACTGTACAAAACAGGCAGAACAATAAGAACATTTCTCAATATTAGGTGCACAGATGTCCCAGCAGCACTCACCTGGTGAATGAGATATGTTATCTGATGCTTGCGCCGCTGCTGTCCTGTTGGCTGTTCTCCTTTTTTCTGCAAAAATGAAAAGTAGATGTTACAATAACCTAAACGTGTTGTTATGCATGTGATGTTTTTTGTTTTGTTTTTTTAAACTGACTCTCACAAGCTATCAGAACCTGTTCTGACTTGGCATGCGTTTTGACATGTATTAAATAATCTCTGAAACAGCCTGTGCATATCAAGCCCATCAGCATTTTTAACAGTAGCTTCAAGAGTCAAACTGCCGAAACCATTTCCTTCCTTGTGCATGTTTATGTTAGAGAGATAAGAATCCTGCCTCTTGAATGAACTCATGAAAGATCTTTTTCCACCACACAAATCCTTTTGGGCTTCAGGCGTTTTCAGTCTCAACTGAGTCTAAATCAATAGTGAGCAAAAAGCACGTAAGATACTTCCACTTTGCAAATGATGAACAAAATCCTTAACAAATCTAAGCACAACCTCAAACCCAGCCCTTCCAATTCTTGGCCTCCAATGCAAAGTGATGTAGTCAGTTCACCTTGCTGAAGGACTGACGGTTCTGCTTCTCTTCTGTCATGCTCTTGGTCATCCACTGCTGGTTGCCACTCAGCTGGTCGTCTCCTTTGATCTCCAGAAACTTCACTTCCTCTTTGCCCCTGTTCCGTTTCCCCTGCAGCCGCATGAACTGAAGTACAGGAAGAAAATGGTCATATCGGTTAAATATTTTTTTTAACCTGGCTTGAAGCTCAGAGCGTAATATCAAAATTATCAACATATCAAGAACCAACCCTTTTATAAAGTATGGAGTTATATAACAAAACAAAGACAGGAGAAGCAGCACACTTCTTACCGCTTCATCGTCAAACATGGCAGAGTGGCCTGGCTCTTCAGCCTCTGCCAGTCCAGGGTTAGGATCTTGGTAGTATGGCTCATTATAATATCCCTGTCCAAGGAGACAATGTTTGAGATGTTACTTAAATTCACGTTCAATTTTCACTAGCTTACATTTCACTAATTGCTCATTTGTGCAGGGAGACCTCTGGTTTACCCTCATGAATATTGTGCATTGTCAGTGTTTCTGTCTGGCAAAACAAGATGCACTGCAAACACCAGACATGAGGCTGTAAAGACTAGTATGTGGCTCTGTAGCTTTTATGTATATTTGTGGTTGTATTATTTATGGATGTTGAGGTATTCTTCTTGTAACATTAGCATCTATACTGTAAACAGCATCTGTAGTACCTGATTGAGTAATGAGTAAGTGCATGCCTCAATCATTCATGATGTGAAGGCTTCCTGAAGATTTCTACTTAGTCCTATTCTTAGCTGAGCACTTATTCTTTAGTACTTGGTTAGAGTATTTACCCAAGTAAATTTAAACATAGTTCATGTAATCTGGATCTAAAGCCATTCGTCTGATATTTATAGACAGTATGAGGGACTGTATGAGATGTGATTACCGGAGGGAAAGCTTCTGGGCCTGCAATGGGCTGTTGATACTGAGGAAATTGACCTCCCCATGCGCCAGCTCCCTCATGGTTCCCCCCAAAGTCGAGAGGGGCGTCTGACTGACCCGGCTCATCTGCAGGTGAAAATGGAAGAAGCTCTGCAGGGGCTCCAGGCTCAGGGTCTAAGCTTGGGACGACTGCGGGGAGGGGCTGGGAGCTCTCGCCCAGAGAAAAGTAGTTCTGTGGGGTTATGTCCTCCTCGTTATCCTGGTCGTCGGTGGCTATTTGTCTAGCCAGCTGCAGAGCGGCTGACTTTGCTGCAGCTTTGATAGCAGAAGGTGATGCACTAGAACCAAGCAGACCTTGAGCGGGCGTCCCGGGCTTAGGTCCTTTGGGTTCTTGGCGCTTGGTGAGCGCATGAGGAATCAGGGGTCTATCAATCTCCTTCACTGTCAGGTTTTTGGGTTGTGGTAGGAGGGAGGACAGGCCTGAACCTGGACCCTGGAAAAGGTAAGACATATGGATGGAAAGCAATGTGAGTTCAGTGGATGGTACACCATTGTGGTTTGATGCGGTTTGTACACTATGCAAAAGGGATGAAATAATATATTCTGTGCCATTGGTTCCTAGAGGAGACACAAAAGAGGGAGGTGGCAAAGTTAAATCTGAGTAGAGAGACATTTTTACCTGAGGTTGTAATTTCTTCTTTGCTGGTTCATCATCATCAGAGTCTGACTATAGACAAGAAATACATAGATTATGAATTACACCCTGATTATATACCACAGGAGAAACGACATGTGTAAGCAAACGGCTAATCCGACCCAGTACTCACATCTCGTCTCTGGATTTGTGGTACAGTGATCTTGACAGGCTCTGTTCGCTTCCTCGGCTTAGGCAGACTAGAGAATAAGCTTCCTCTAGATGGCTGAGAATCTAGGTCGTCGTTGAAAGTGCTGGCCCCCTCTGCAGGGTTCGCTTTCGTCTCCTTGCTTGGTCCATAGTTCCCTCCTGCCGATGCTGGCTTTTTGGGAGCAGGCAGGAGTGAGAAGAGTCCTCCTGAGCTGACTCTGCTCTCCGTTGCGGCAGAGGTCGAGGTTTCTTCTGAGTCACTATCATCACTGCTGCCATAGGCAACTAAAGACATGTTTGCTGATGTTATTAAAGATGATTAATCTACAGTAACTCGTGGACATGGATAACCGCTTCCCCTTGATTAGCTCTCAAGAAGCCGTACTCACGCGTTCCGACGATCTTACTTCAGTTAAAGGTAGGAAAATCTTGCATCAATATAGACACACAGATAATGAAATAATTCCTGGTGGAGCTGTTGTATCGTGAAAAACACAGCAAGTTAGAAGAGGGCCTCACAGTGAGCTCATGAAATGAAAGGACTGTCCCAACTTCACGGCGCTAGCTAATGTTAGCTAGGCCGTCGCAGCAAATGATGTTAGCTAACTGATCCTTTCTTGCTCAGTCAAATCAAATTCGCCTCCGGCCTGTTAATGCACATAATACAATATCGGTGGATGCAGCAGCTGTGTTTCACGCCACAAACACTGAGCTTTTTTTAGTCCCTAGACTCCATCAAAACATTCGACTCCATCATTCATGATTGAAGAAACGACAACTGCGCATCTTTCTGCGCAGCTGTTTCTTCTTCTGTTGCTTGTTATCAGCTGGTAAATACCTTCAGGGCAACCATGCCCCCAACGGACCGAGTGTGTATAGACAACCATTTGATTTATCTGAAATCTAATTAAAAATGCTGTTGGTAGACTGAATGTGTGGTTTGTTTTGTTTGTTTTTTTGTTTGTTTTTAGAAAACAGCAGTTTACATTCTACAATTAAAATCTTACACATTATGGCTATACCATAATTAGATTAATTTTCAGTACGGTTGGATTCCATTTGTTTAAATGTCACTATGTGTAGGCCCAAACTATTAAAAGGTAAATGTTTTTTATTTCCTTTTTATTTTATTTTTATTTTATTTCTGCCAGAGTGAAAAAAACACAATTTAGAATGTCATGTCAGAAAATAAAATAAAAATCCAAGTAATAATATATTTTTAGTGTCTGGTTTCACTGTGGTGTGAGGCAGGTTTTAGGGGAACTCCTGACATCAATATTTTCAAAATTTTGGCTTTGGCCCTGTTGATAATCCATTCTATTCTTCTGCAAATGGAAAAGCAACAGCCTACAAGCCAGGTCTCAATAATCACATGGGTCTAATCTTTGGGTTTCCACATACTTTCAGCCATGAAATGAAAAATAGGATTTAAGCTGTTTTTAAAAGATAGATGATAATTAATATGCATGGTGATAACAACCTTACCTGATAATGGAGTGGTCTGTATGTGGGAGTAATTGGTGATAATAATACTGCTGAAAGCATTTTCCTCTTTTGCCTTTTTTATAATTGATTTGTGGCTGTGAACTGTAGGTTGTAGATTTCTTCATGAGCGGAACAGACAAACGAGAATGGGGAGGGTGCTTCACCTTTATCAGATGTGCTGTTGGGTGTGTCTCTTGCTCTATGCATCCTAGATCACAGAGACTGAAATGTAGCTGTACTGTGTTTAGGAAAAACTAAAGTCAAGTGTTGTATATAGATTGTTGGTTAATCTTAGACTTTACTCTAATCTCATCTCCTTAAACTATGCTGTGGCATGAGCCAAAGCAATATTGCCCAGATTCTTGCTTATCCACAGGAATCTTATGAAATATTTGAAATCAATCTCAATTAAAACCATCACAAGCTCCTTTCTTTCTATACAGTGGTTTAATGTTCACTGTCCAGCCTTGGGAAGTAATAATAATGGTTTTTACATTATGCTATTTTCTATTCTACAAATTTTAAGACAAATGTCGTGTTGGGCAGTTAAGAAGATGAATGACCAGTTAGGTAAAACAGGCAACTGCAACCTACAAGCTTACCCTAATTTTCTTGAAAATATGCACCACTAAAACACAATATTAACTGACATGATGCAAACCCCCTTAAATGACATTGAGACTCTGTCTTTGTGTCAATTTGTATTTTAATACTTTTATTATATCAGTCCTGTGTCTATATGTCACATATTGATAAATGTGTTTAATCAAATTACCACACAGCACATCTATACACTGGTAGTATCCCATCATTGAAAATCTGTACACAATCCACAGAGAGGACAAAAGGGGCAGCAGTTCTCTTTTGAACAAGGCCTCCTAGCAGGTTAATCCTGACATGACTAAAGGTAAATCCCAAAAAGAAAAAAACTATTGTTTTCTTTAATTTCTGTCTCAGTCAAACAATTGTCTTGTAAATGTTCAATTAAATATTTTTTTTTGCTTGCTTTCCTAAAATAAGTGCTGTCATATCTTAAATGAGAATATGCCTGTAGTATGAGGTGTTGGCCAGCAGGGGCGCCACTGCGCAGCTTCAGCAGGTACTGGGGGCGCGTCTGCAAAGTGGGAAGCGGGTTTCAATTTCAAACCCAAACAGTCCGAGGGACGAACCAGCGACTGGTGGGATCACGTCAAAACCAGCTAGTTAACAGCGTTTTAGAAACTGCAGCGTTGTACGAACACGAACCGCAGCCGTGTCGTTCTCGTCGGCCGCGGGTTGAGTCCACAGAATCCGGGGAAACAAAAGTCGCCCGCCGCGTCTTCGCTCCAGTTTTCGGCGCCTGGTTCATGTGGACAAACCGACGCTTGGCTGGTTCACTGCAGGTGTTGATCAACCCGGATACTGCATCACCTTAAAACTACCACTGTGTTTTAGTTGCACATTTATCTGACATAGCAAAAAAAGAAAGCCATTCCTGCAAGAAACATGCCGAGATCCAACAGGCAAAGAGAATACAAACCTGGAGACCTTGTGTTTGCTAAAATGAAGGGGTATCCACACTGGCCTGCGAGGGTAAGCAGCTAAATCTCCTGTTTCCAGCCTGAGCTTTGGTTTTAATTTCAGTCTGTCTCCATGCCTGCTTCTATCACTTGTTTACCTGTGAGGCCTGTAACAGCAGTTAGCGTTAGCTGCCATGAGTTAGCCTAGCTCGATCGTGTTAGCTAACGTTGCCCAGCATCCACACACAAGCTAGCAAACTGTGGACACATTTCTTTCGGGTGATTCATCCTGTAGCCACACACCTCAGGACCGGCTATAACTAACTACGACTGTTGTTGCTAGCTGCTGTTTGCCACCAACCCTGCTTTTCATATCTCAAGAGGCCCGTTAGGCTAATGTGAGCTTTTCGTAATTTAACCATTAAGAATAGCAGGCGGCTACAAATGAATGCTAACGTTTGTCCATTAGCAAACGTTAGCTTAGCGTTAAAGTTGTGCTGTCTGGGGACACGCAGCCACGTTGTGAGTTATCTAAGTGTTGAATAAGTTTTGAGTTTTTTTTCGCCTATTAACTGTTGCATTATAGACTACACATGGCTGCTGGTGTGGTCGTATGCTTTTGGTGCTTTGTAAACATGTCTGTCTGCACACACTTGTTGCGACAAGTCACGCTGTTTATGCCTGTTTAATTACTTCCATTACGTTCAAGTTTGGTCCAGGCTAATAAAAACAGTGCTATACGACCATAACGTAATGTCTACCCGGCCCATAAACACACACAGGAGGCTAACATTGCAGTCAGTGTTTCCTGATCATTCAGCAGGCGAGAAAATGTGAACTAAGTCAAACTAGGTTAAGTTTACCTCTGAGCACAGCTTCACTTAGATCTTTTAAAACAGTGTTATGAAGATGCTAAATAAGAGAAAAATGTGTGTGTAAATAAGCAGAAGAGTTTGGCACATTTCACTGCACAAGAGCCAAAACTTAAAACGGAAAAATGTGGAAACAAAACAACCTCTAACCACAACTGGCCTGTACAGTTGAAAAGGAAACACTGGTTTGCAGTTCCAGTCAGTGTTTGTTTCTGTTTCTCATATACCAACCATTCATGCAGTTGAATGATAAAACTACTTTCACCCATGCAAAAAAACTAAATTAGTTTCTTGTGAGTGCCTCTCGATAAGAACTAACCAATCTGACTAAATAGTGAAATTGGTGTCAGTGTTGATCTGTGTCTCTTCCCTCCTTTTTCTCAGTCTTATCAGCCGTGGCCCATGTCAGCAGGCTACAGGCCCTGCCCCACCTATCCCGGCACAGTGGCCCTATCTGGGAATGCCAAAAGGCCTGTCTGCCAGTGGCAAATGGACGCCACGCTCGGCCATCATAATAGCGCTTTCCTGGGCCTCGCTGTCTTGCTGTGCCCTTTTTTATAAAAGCACAAATAAATTTTGGCAGAGTGGTGGAGGCTAACAGAGCACTGCTAGGATGTTGAACATGAGAAGTGAAGCAGAAATTGAGTGACCCCAGTTCTCAGTGGGCTCATTAGGGATTCACATTAAAGTGAATTTTGCTGTAGCTGGTAGGACATCATCCAGCAGAGCAATACATTAAAGAATACCTCTCAATTAGCAATGAAGAGTACTTCATTGTGTTGCATGACTGTCTAGGCCTATGAGCCTAATTTAGCATTGAGACCCCTACTGTGAAACAATTATTTTATAAGGCATCTGACAGAAAACAGTCTATAATTACAAAAATGAAGTAATTGATGAAATGGGATCTTTTGGACTGATTGTCTGACAATACAAGCAATTAAGTCCAGAATAAAACAAATTGCTTAGCTGCTGGTGTTTGATGTGGTGAAAGAGCAGCCGTCTTCAGAAAACATTCACATGAGCTTGTAAATGACATCACTATGTTTTCCTGCTCTTTTTAACTCATGACATCATTCTGAATACAAATGACCTCAGTTAATTTGATGCTGTGCTCATGTGTTTCTCTTTAACATCATTTTAACATCTTTAGAGCTGCATTGATTTTCAGATTCATCAGCATCCTTTCTTAAGAAGCCATGTTCTTAATTTACAGATTGACGAGTTACCTGAAGGAGCAGTGAAGTCTCCCTCAAACAAGTACCAAGTCTTCTTTTTTGGAACGCATGAGACGTGAGTGTTGTCAATCTTTTTATTAAATAATAGCAGAAGCTGGGAGCAAACTAAGAAATAGTATTTTGCAGTGAATTTTCATTGTCGCCAGATGATGCATCATAATGTCTTGACTTCTTGTCTGTCTTATTTTTTTAAATTGATAAACAATTAAACCAAAATTTCAATTTACACACAAGGAAAATAGAACAACAGCAACATTCTCACTTTGTTGTTTGCTGTGTCTATCACATATAATTACAGTGACTATATAAAACAATAATTAATCTTGATCCACTTGATAAACAGCAAGTTGCCATTGATTAATGTGTGTTGATGAAGTAATAATTGACTAATCATTTCATCAATAGAATGTGTTGTCATTTATATGAATCTCAAAGAGCCTTCTCAACAAATAACAAATTTAAATCTACGTGATTGATTTAACCCAACTTAATTGAAAAATCACTGCATTATATTAATACGTCTGTTTGACCACCACAGGGCTTTCCTGGGGGCCAAGGATCTGTTCCCATATGATGAACATAAGGAAAAGTATGGAAAAGCAAACAAGAGAAAAGGCTTTGCTGAGGGACTCTGGGAGATCGAGAACAACCCCACTGTCACGCATGAAGGCTATGAGGTGTGTGATTCTATGATAGTGTTTTATTGTCTTATGAGAAATCAATTATATTTTTCTGAACTCTGTAAGACCAGATTTTGGATTATTCCCCCGGGAGGTTTATGAAATGGAGTGAATCAAGAGAAAAAGAGGTAGCTGTAATGAAGTGAAGCCTGAAATGGCAACTACAGAAGACTTCTTGTTTTCAAATTCAGCTTCTGTTGCTGAATTGTTTTTCCACAGGCAATACATCTTATCACGTGACATTTTAGACCAGTCATGCATTGTGTGTGTGTATAGAAATCTGCTTGTTTAGCCAGCAGGCGCTAAACTTTGAAGTCTTGATAAACCTGGTGAAATTAGTTTCTGCACCATTTACCCTCTTTATCCTCTTTGAATTTCAACCGGATATTTTTTTCAAACGCATTTCTTTTTTCTGTGTATATATATGTATATATAAAAAACCCTCAAAATAATCAACATTCTCTTGTAAACACTTAAAATTAATAGGATCGTATGCCTAATGCTGGAGGACTGCATGAAAATTCCTTCTTTTACTAACACAAGACAACTGTAAGCTTTGTTTCCTTGGCTTTTACTAACGTGCTGTTCTGCCATCAGTCGTCAAAGAAAGACAATGCGTCTGAAGGAGCAGGGGATACAGGTAGTTCGGAGAAAGCAGATGCTGAAGGCAGCAGTGATGAGGATGAAGGGGCCCTGGTCATTGATGAGAAGAACGAGAGGGGAGGAACTAAACGAAAAGCAGAGGAGTCCACAGAGGTGAGATTTACTCGTTGAGTCTGCAAAAAAAAAAAAAAAAGTAGAGAGCTTGATAGTCCATTCTTACTCTCTCACACTTGTCAAACCTTTAAAAGGCATCTCCCAAGCGGCCGAAGGATACAGAGGCAGAAGGTGACTCCAAAGTAGACAACAAGTCGAACGCAGAGGCCAAGCTCAATGATGTGGCTGGAACCAAGGCAACTGCTCCCTCCTCACAGAGCGAGTCAAAAGCAGAGGCCCAGGAAAACGCTCCAGCAGGAGGCCAGCTAACAGCAGATAAGGTCAGACACATTGTTATTAATGTCTTTTACCTGGGTTACATCAAGCTGTGAGAACCATTTTATGTGTATGTTGCACATCAGCGACATTAACACTCAGTAATAATTCCTCTACTTGTTCTCTGCTGTTCTCCCTGTAGCCTGTGACAGACAGCGCTTAACGTCAACTCACAGAAG
The DNA here is from genome assembly GCA_037975185.1 of Centropyge bicolor. Lineage (NCBI taxonomy): Eukaryota > Metazoa > Chordata > Actinopteri > Pomacanthidae > Centropyge > Centropyge bicolor. Next base: position 10,666,427 of record JBBMOC010000005.1, read on the forward strand.
AAAACCAAGAACCTTTGATGCTTTTCTCTGGAATTCAAGCATCAACATGATTACCTGCAGGATGCCAGATTTCAGCTGTTTAATTAATAGGAGAATTTTAAAAACCTAAGTGTTTGTATCGAGAGACAAACATCCTCATGCCATTTTTGGGATATCATATATCCCAGAAACAAAAAAAGTTTGCTAATCTGATTTCAAACAATTGAAATGAGCACTTTAAGGCTCATTTATAAATGGGATTTTGGTGTGTATATATTTTTTATTTCTAAGTGCAATTACATAATTACAAAGACTGAATGCTAGGTGTCAAAAACATTTTTCAGTGTAGAGGGAATAAACACTGAATATATAGTTAAAAAAGGAGAACATTTAAACCACAAAAAAAGATAAATACTCTGATTTGATGGTTTTAAAACTTAGATATTGTACAGGAATAAGAACAAATTTTTCACCCACGCTCTAAGCTTTAGTTCATAAATACAACGTTTTACTTCCATTTGTTTCACCTAGCTTCTCTGCCTCATTTAGAATTTCTTTGCTGCCCTGTTAATCATTGTCTAGTTGTATGACGTTTTTATGCAACACAGGTTTTGTTGCTTTTGTGTCGTGTATGCTTCATTGCAGGTGACCAAATTACGTGATTAATTTTCTCCAGGTTGAATTATGTAAAGCCCATTTAGAATTAAAACAAGTCACTTTGTAAACTTTCTTTTGATGACTGTGCATTATTAAAAGGAGAAAGACATTCCTGAATGTTGTTGTGTCAGAGCTCGGTCTTGAAACATTACAAGTCGAGGTGGAGCTGTGGCATTTGTTGGGGGGGATTAAAAGTTATTTGTCACCACTTTGTTCTGGAGAAATTATCTGGCAAACTCTTTCAAATCCATAAGCTCAGCTATCGATTTCATATTATAATTTCTTGATTAGCTCACATTAACGCTGCCATTGCTTGATACTGGAGATGTAATTGTGAATTGCATTCAGTCATTGGTTGTACCAAATATTTTTCCTTTTCAGCTCTGAAATGTATCGCTGACGGTGTTAATGCCAACATATGATCAACACAAAATGAGAAGAATCTACAGACTGAATCATCTGTAAAACCTTGGGTTCTGACATTTTTGTTTCCAACCCATCTTAACTGGAATGAGTCTGTTTTACTTCAGTGGTCTTATTATTTTGGCTGTGAAAAAAAAAAAGTTGTGATGTTTTAAAGATGTGTTTTATTTCAACATTTGTTTAGACAACATGTTCCAAAATGTGGTGTTGTTATTTTCTCACTATAGGTAATTTCTAAGGTTTTTACAGACGCTAGACCTGCTCACAATGTTACTTGGATGTCATTGTCATCGCTTCAGTGTTCTTTCCTGTATTTGGCAACATGAGCCCACAGCTAATCAAACGATGAACCTAAGGGAAATCTCAGCTTTGAAAAGTGAAAATAATGACTGCTGTGTCTGTACCCACCTACACCACACCACTGATTTCAAACTACAAAATAGTCAAAAGTTGCCCACACAAATCTGGAGTTAATTCCAGGGGTATAATTTGGCATTAAAGTGTAATTCTTGGTTTAGCTTTCTCTGTTACTTTCGGAAGCTGTCATTCATTTAAATCTGCTGCTTAGTTAACTGTTGTAGTTGCCAGTCCATTTAATAAACATGTCGATTCCAAAAAAAAAGCCTTTGTTTTTGTCATGTTTATATTGAGTAAACCCTGCTTGCTTATTGTAGATTATCCACATCCTCAGCCTGGAAAGCACCTAAAACAATCAGATCTTAGTCTTGGTTTCTTTTTAACCAACAAGATTATTTTTTTGTTTTTTTAATTCATCCTTTTGAGGGCTGAAAGTCTGGTTTGCAAGTTTCAAGTAGGAGAAAGTCTACTGTTACTTTTCTAACCAACCAGACCCAATTAATCATTTCATGTCTCATTTTTCACTCTTACAAATGTATGAAACTAACGATGGCACCTTTTGTGTGTGTGTGTGTGTGTGTGTGTGCACTTGTCACAAATAATTTGCTCCCAAGAGAGCCTCGTGGCACAGTTTGGGGCTTTAGGCTGCCATAGCTGAACTAGTTTTGGTGTTATGTAACATGTCCTGACAGCTTTGAATTTGTCATGGGGTTTGGTTGAGTATGAGTTCTTTAAATACGTTGTTTGGATGGAGACATAATGTTTTAAATGCATATTCATTTGTCCTTCCCATGATATCCAGGAGGTGCCGGACCAAAAGTTCTTCAAAGCATTGATTTGAAAATGTTCTCTGTGGCAGCTGGTATGTCTGGTTCACAAGATTAATGACTGCTTACATGTGCAATTGCAGGTTTTCTCTTGTCTTGTGGTATATGGGTGCTATAAATATCTCAGTCTTGTCACAGTAACAATACAGTATGGCATGTAATAACTCACCGTATCTGCTTCCATGGGGGCCCCCAACATTAAATCAGGGCCAATTTCAACAAGCAGCTTTACAGATGAGTGAGCTGTCGTGGTAAACACATTGATTTGTGTAAATAGTTTCACTCAACACTTAGCAAAAGCATCCTGAATACAAACAGGATGTGGCAGTTAAATTGCAAATGAGCGTGAATTCCTTTGATCAAAATATATTTCCATTTTATTTATCATAACACACACAGTAAAGGGGGGGAAAAAACGGCAACAGCCCGTTCCTTTCTTTCAGGAAATAGAAACCATTAAACCATGTTTAACCAACCATCTTTTTAAATTTTCCCTTAACTTCCACTTAATGTTGCAGTAAATCCTTCATTCATATCAGGCAAATGATAAATGTGATCTTGCCTGTTCTGTATTGACCACAAAGTTATTTTATTTAAAACACTAAACATCATATTCATCAGGTTTATTTATATAAAATACAGTAATACTATAGTAATACTGCAAAGCAGGAAATGATATAAGATTAAATCGCAATTTACAGGTCTGAACCAGAAATGAATGAAATGAAGGGTAAACCGTTATACTTGCAAAACACATTTCACTGATTTCCAACAATATGAAATTCATGCTGATAGACGGTGCTTGTGTGTTGCTGTATGTTAGGACAGCGTTATGTTTTTAAAGGTAAGAATGTGTTGAAGTCAGTTTTCCTTTTTGCATTCAGAGTTTTGCACAATCAAAGTCTTGTAAAAACTGAGCCAAAACAATAATAAAATGCTGCATCTTCAATCATTTTCCTCTTGAAGTGATCTGTGTGCAATTCATTTAATACATCCCTATTATTTTATTTTGACCTATAAATGGTTTGTGGTTTGATTACACTGAAGTGTACAGCTAAAATACAGTCAAGGTCATCTTTCTGTTAGCATGCATCCTGCCCACAAATCAATCTCTCATCTCTGCAGCTGTAGATGCATTATTTGCCACTGCGCATGCGTGCATCCTGGCCTTACCCTCCCGTCCACTACGCGGCGCTGTAGACTGATGCTTGTGTTGGTGTCAGCGCTGTTACATGTGACATTGACATCAACGGAGGGTAAGGGTTCCTCTATGTTATGTTATTAACTTTGTTATAAAAGCGTTTTTTTATTTGACAAGATATATGTAAGTCTGTTTAAGATTTTGGTTTGTCTTGAAAGATAGTGCGTGTTTTTATCCGCTGTAACATTAACATTCTTCTGTTCAAGCTAACATTAGCTTAGCTTATGTTAAGACAGTTTAAGCTAATTTACAAGCCTTGATTCATTTCGTCCCTGCAGCAAAATGAGGCTGACCGCTGTCTTGTCGATGGCAGCCAGGGTTGTTATACCCAAAGACTACCGCTACGGCACCAGCAGACCGTGGACAGAGGCTGCGAAGAGGCGGAATCCTCTGGGGAAGAAGAGGAGAAAGGTGTTTGTGGAGCCGCTAGCAGCGGAGGACTGGTCTGTATTCAGAGGGGACAGGGTGAGTCACTCTCACAAAGCTCAAGTCCCAAGTCTTCATGAGCAAATTGCACGTTCTCTGAATAGTCTCTGAATACTAATTCAGCATTTTGTCCAGACAAGTCTTTAGATGGCCAAGTCACATGTAGCTTCATTTAAAGTCTACACGTCTGAGATCTTTGCTGGCTTAGTACCAGTGATACAGGACAAGGCATCAGTTACAATGCATATATAAAATAGTGCATTAAAATTCTGTGCAACACCTTAATGTAATTTTTCTGGAAGGTACCAGCACTTAGCTATCATTTTGTGAGACTTGGACCAGCCACAACTTTTAAGTACAGCTTACTTTGGTCTCTAAAAGGAACTTTTTTTTTTTTTTTTAAGAAAATGTGCACTATAAGTAAATTTTCAAGCTCCCACCTTTTTACTTTTACATTTGTAAAGTGAAAAAGTGTTGAGCCAACTCTGTTTTGAATAAGGAGTTAGAATTTATACATAAAATTAGATTTTTCCACGCTTGGTAATACAGTGATTTTGGTGTAGCCACAAGTGTGCTAATATCTTGAGAGGAAATAAAAGTTTGTCATAAAGAAATGCATGAGGATTACCCCATGAGAACCTGGTGGATGGTGCTGTAAAATTTAACAATTTTGATTGAATCTGAGTTGACAAAAGCGATAGATGGTTAAAAAACAACAACTTATGTATGTGTTTTGTCATGTGTTTCTCAGGTTGAGATTCTCGCAGGGAAGGACAAAGGAAAGCAAGGAAAAGTGATCCAAGTCTTCAGACACAGAAACTGGGTGATTCTGGAGGGACTGAACACAGTAAGGACGTGATATTTATCTCAGAGAAAACTAGACAGACATGTCATATTTTACTTATAGGACATCTAGTTTGTATGTCTCCCATACCCACCACTTCTGTTGTTTTTGTTAGACAGCTTGCTGTTTTCTAACAAGAAGATTAGAGGTAGTTTCAACTGTTGTCAGTACATTACACCTACTCTCTCTACACAGAGTGCTGATACTCCATCATACGCTTAAACTCTGGAGGCACAGAGATAATATTGCAGATCTCCTTAGTTCACCAAAAATATTGAAGTTAACAGTTAAGTTTTAATGGTCTATATTTTGGACTAGTTTAAAACACCATGTATTACTTTTTAAATCCACCAGATGGAGCCAATGTCTTATGTCAAGATTCAACTGCTAACAAAATGCACTGAAAAAAAGCTATTTTGAACTGTGAGAAATTGTTTTCTGTCTTAGCATCACAGGGTTGTTGGAAAAACTAATGATTTCCGTGGGATCTACATTGCCAGTGAGGCTCCTCTTTTGCTCCATAATGTCTCCCTCATTGACCCCACAGACAGGTACAGTAAACCTGCCAACACCGCAAGATTGAAATGTGCACATCCACCTCAGGAACTTAACAGTTGGTTTTGTAACAAACTAGTAATGACATGCTGATATTTATCTTCCAGGAAGCCCACAGAGGTAGAATGGAGATTCACAGAGGAGGGTGAGAGAGTCCGAGTGTCTCTCAGGACAGGTCGAATCATCCCAAAACCTGTTGTGGAGCGACGAGATAGCATTGTGCCACAGCAGTGGAAAGGTGAGAGTGTCTGTGTGTGTTTTGATTGTAGGGGGATTCTTTTCAGTAACCAGTTTATTCCATCACGAGCTAAGAGTCAGCACATTAAACTGGCTGGCATTCGTTTTTCCATCCTGTGCAGACTTGAATACTAAAATTATGTCTCTGAGTGATGCAGTTTGATTGTTTTATAGTGGAAGAAACAGATTTCTTTCTAAACTAGAAGACACATGGGAAATGTAAACCTTTACCAATGCTGAGCCTAACCCTGCATCTTGTACTGCCGGGGTAAGCTTGAAACCAACTTGTACGTGTGACCATATCTGAAAGCAACGATGTTTATAGGTTTTTCGTGCTCCACACTCATGGCGAGACTAAATGAATTGTTGAAATTGTGCACACTTTTGGATTGTTTCTCTTTTAATTGTAATTGTGATGTTGAACTCAGCTTTATATACAAAAATAGTCTGAAACAGTTGTTTGAAGAATGAAAATAAAGACTGAGGCAGAAATTAAAACCCTGCACACTCTCTCACCTCCACACACCTGGCCAAAGGCTGCATGAAGCGTCGAATTGTTCTCTTTGGAAGGGTATAAAAATTGTCTGGGGCTGGGGTGTTTAGACCAACCGGCTTTCATTTTTCCACCCTTTGCAGACCTGAATTCCAAAAATAGGTTTCAGAGTGATTTGGTTTAATTCTTTTACAATGGAAGAAACATGTCTATGTAAGCTAGAAGACAGATGGAGAGTGCAAACAGTCCTCCAGTTTGCTTGGGCACCCTGACATCATTCCTGTTTTATATTAAATATTTCCCCTTATGTTGACACTTAGATATTTCCCTAAGATCTGGAGTCTGTCCAACAAACCCTTTGACACTTAGATTGTCATTGCTAAATTTTGTTTCATGATAAAAAAGTCTCAGTATAGACGAATGTTCAAATGCATGCACTTTTACGATATTCAAGTTTCTATATTTTGGCATGTGACTTGATTTTATGTCTGCCCTTACAGATGGTCTGAAAGACACCAGTCCAGAAGACACTCTAGAAAAGACATATGTACCATCTCTGAAAACCCTGGAGGAGGAAGTCATGGAGAAACTGGGAATCCAGGAGAACAGAACGCAGCGAAAGTCCTACTGGTACTGACCAGGGAAATCAGAGACACTCGGGCCCCGACTGAGCTGTCCTGTTTTCACATGACCTCAGGAGACGCCATGTTTTTGTGGGAGTCGAACTGCATGTTAAATCGAGACCATGGGAGGATGACATGAGTAAGGCTTATGGACTGTAAAATACTGGTGCGACATACATATTATTAAGGAAATGATGGCTTTGTAAAAATATGAGGAGGTGAGACAGACGTGCAAACAAAGCTGATAACAGATGGAATTTAAATGTTTCCTGAATGTGCACAGCTTCATTCATCCTCTATTTACCGTGCTATCAGAGTTTGTATTATGTTCTTTTCTTTGTAAGTATGAATAAATGTCACAGATTAACCCATATAATGGCCTTTATTTTGCTGTATACTGAAAGTTAACGTTCTATTTCAATAGAATGATCATGGTGATATATTAGTGTTGTTTTTGATGTGCTGCCCACAAGTGGCCAAAAAATCAATTAATGCAGGTTTAATTAAGGCTTTGACTTTGCATCAACACAATCAATTTTTCCCACAGCAGGCAAATACTTGAAAAGTTTTCACTGAGCAGGAACGAAACATTTTCAAATAGAAAGGAAGCTTCTGAAAGCAGCAGCTCAGCGAAGATGACAATGTTGACTTGTATTAGGTCCAGCATTTTGAGAACAGCAGCGACTTTTAGTTCAAAAAGACTGTAGCTTCTGTCCCAGAAAGAATTAATCACTTGACTTAACACTGTTGAATGTTTCATATGTACTGTTCAGTCTGCATGATTGGAAACATATTCTTGTATTGGCAGGGTTAATGATGGTAATCGCTGCAGCCTGATTGGATAATTCGTAAGGCTGAAAATAGTCATATTATTTTACAGAAGCCCAGACATGCTGCTCTCCTTTAGACAAATGAGTCTATCTTTCCAATGTGTCTGGGAAAGAGAGTGCAGAATGAAATGGCTTGGGAGGAGACTACACAGACTGGATAGTTTCAACAAGGTTCTCACTCACCTCATATGACTTTATACACTGGCACTGCATGTTATTATAGGTTTTGCATCAGGTTTCAAATATGACCTCACTCTTGAATTTATGTTTGAATTTATTATTTGAATTGATATTGAAAATTTCCGTTTCACAGTTGTTCATAAGTTCTCTAAATGTCAACTCTAGTATCTTTTATTGGTTGTGATCTTTTTGTGCAAAGGTCTGAATATAGGTGGCTTGTAGAACCAGTTAATTCTCCCCAAATCAATCCAAGTAGTTATCAAAGCAAAGAATGCCATTTTTTAAAACAATTGATGGGCTGCAATTGTACTTTCAAAACATGTCCATCCTTGCTGCTTGCAGATATCCTGACTTGTTTTAGCAGAGTGTAAAATAAAGTCATGGCTGAATTCCATTTCGATGCAGGCCTGGTATTGTGCCTGCTTGCTCAATGGCAAACTGAGATAAATGGAACAGGGCCATTGTTAATGTTATTAGTAACATTTACAGTTACAGCTGATGTTTTACTTCTACAACAAGTTAAAGAGTCTGCTTTGAAAACAGTGTATTGAGGGACATCTTTATAGCAGCTGTTGAAGAGGGAGAGGGATAGTTTTTCACTGAAGCCACTTTCCAGCTGGTCGACACATTGACACCGAGGTTGAAATATGTTTTATTCGCTTCAGTCATTTACTGTAAAGGGCATGGCTGTTTGGGTTAATGTGACCACAGAGAATCTGTCAGGTGGTGGACAACTTGTCATAGTAGGAAAAGCACAAGTGTTACCAATAACTTTAACAATGGCTCTGTTCTTTAAGTGTGTGGAAGACCAGGATCCTGAAAGTGAAGCAGCTAAATGGAATTCAGTTGTTGTTAATTTGATTATTTATACTTGTGTTTTTCCTACTGTGACAAAATGTCTACAGTTCAAAAGGTTGGGAGTTTGAAGATTTTACTTGAGAAGCAGTTATATTCTGTAATTATACAAAATATCTGACTGGATTCAGTTTTTCTCCAGAATTATATCCTGGGAGTCTGGAGGAGGCTTTGAACCATCATGTAGAGGAGTAACATACACTGAAAATCAAAGTGAACAGTTAAATAAATCTGACTTTTATAGGCTTTTTTTTTTGGGTGATTGGTCAAAAATTTGAGGGTTGCACAGAGAATTTGGGCTCATGACTTGAGTATTTCTTAAATCCTGGCTATGGCCTTCCTTTAATTGTGTTTTTCACTTTGAAGGGCTGCCACCTCGTCGAGCAACAGTCCAATTTTTACCTTAAAATAGCCCTTTGTAGCTATAAATACCCAGTTTTATCTGTATCTATCAAAAAGAAGCTGAGTCTTCTGCACAGTGCATTTATCTGTGATATATGAAGGAGGCAGCATGTGAAGCGTATGAAGTCTCTTTTTTTCCTAACTGGTTAACCACCAGTATTGATTTACTGAAAGACTAAGTTTGCATGTTGCCAGATCTCCAGCTGTAGAAGCAACTAACTTTGTAGCCAGGCAGCGACACAAAAAAAACGATGTGTCACAGACAATATAATTGCGTCAAAATTTCACAGTGGCTCTCTATACTCTAATTTCTGGTCAGTGCAGTAACATCATGCAGAAAGCATGGCAAGTCGTTGGTTTGGCCCGGTGAGTGGATGAGTGCAGCAGTTTTCCCAGACCCGTCCCTCCTGAACCAGTTTGCCTTTGCCACTTTGCATCCAAGAGGGAATAAAAGCAGCCAGTCAGCGGAAACTGGGTTTTTGAGGTTTTGCTTTTATGGGAGGAAAAATGATTCAAAGGCTGGTCGTCTTTCCTGTCGCTGCACAAGTGTTGCATGGATTTTAGTCTGAGATGACAGCAAGGTGAAGTGTAGTGGAACCTCTGTATCGCTTCATTTGTCTTCATTTTTTTCCATTCACACACACACGCAGAGATTTATGGCCGTCTTAACTTGTGCAGGGGAGAATGGGTTTTTAAAATGCCCATCTTGTAATTTCTACTTCGTGGTAAGTTGACAGCATTTCTGGTAACCCAGTTAAATGAAACCACAGAACATGACTCAAGCAGAATTAAGAATACGTAAAAATAAACTGCAGGCTCTGTATTTCGGCTGAGTCACATTTTGCTTCTCAGCCACGTAAACTAATGAATACCACCTGGTGGTGTAGGTTGCACGTGTCAAAGTCGAGCTCACTAACAAAAGTGCTACTGTTCGCTCGTCCAAAGCTCAGATGACAGTATGCAGCATCCTTTAAAAGTAGATCAATTTGTTTTAAATAAGTACTATTAGTCTCCTGGGATCTTTATTCACATGATGGTTGGTTGCAAGTTTGCTCTTCAGATTTTAACAATAAAGAAATGCAAATTACAGAAACTGGTCTCTGCCACACAAGTCTCATTATAATGTCCTTCGGAGGAGCAGAAAGGTTTATGATCACTCGAACATCTCCAGAACATCTGAAGACACTTTAAAACTAAATTTGAGTGTTGCTCTTGACTCACTTGATGATCTAAGCCCAGCTACAATATAATGATAGTGCCTAATTACAGGCTGGTTGTTTGAAGGCTGCTGGAAAATGTAACGTTAGCTTGTATGCAGGTCTGAGGCATGGCTTGCATGCATGTTTAACTATGTTTGGTCTAATTTGGTCGCTCTCTGTAGATTCTTGTATATGACCTCAATATGTTACGGTTAAGAGCTGAAAAGGAAGGTAGAACTCTGCTCTTACTTTTCCTTTTGGACTTTAATTCCCTCGTCCAGACTTGATTTATGGGTTTTATGTACAGTTTGATTAATAGACTTAATTTACAAACATGTAGTTCACCGAAAAAAGTGAACATTAAAATAGTACAAGCTATTGCATAAGACATTTCAAATGAAGTTTATAAGACAATGTCAAAAATTGCAACATATATATATATATATGTGGTAAACAGAAAGTAACCAACATGTCATACTGGAAATGATCCTATAGTCATAATATTAAGTGTTAAGTATAATAAAATACCACGTAATAACTGTTTTGCATGAAGAATGATGACCAAAATGCTTTTTATTAGTGAATGGATTCTCGTGCATTTACTTGAACACTTACTTTGTCACTTCATAAATCCTCCTTATTAGCAGTGTCTCCACTGGCATCAAAGCTTTTTTACACCACTGGGATGTGATGGAGACACTGAGCAAACCCACCCTTTTTTTCTTGAGGAAATGAGAAAATGTTTGGCCTGTGTGAACTTTCTCAACCTAAAAGAAATTATTATTTTCTGACTGTTTTTCTCTGATTGATTGATACAGTATTTTAGGTCCATAATCACATGATCTGTCGACAGGGTTTGCCCAGTTCTCATATAAACTGCACATGTTCAAATTTTCCTCTTTTTTCTGAGGCTTCTCCTGCACGTTGGTCTAAAGTGAAACTATATAACTTTGGCTAAAGCAGCAGCCTGTGTGGCCACAAGAGGTAATTACAGGATAAAGGCAAACTGAATTTCCTTTATTTCCTCAACATTCTCCGGTCAGATGCTTTAAAGGCATCATAGGTGACCTAAGTGAGCTAAAATGTTGAGTAACACAAGAAGAGAGTGGCCACGAAGACAGACTGAACTGATGCAGAGATTTACACAGAAAATAAAGTTTGCTAGGAATAACCAACATAAGCTACTGCTCATACCAGACCAAATATGGTTGTACCAACAAAACCACTGACTGAGTTGAACTGAGCAAGAGTGGGGCTTTTTGTAGTTGTAGTCTCTGGTGTCTATGAACTCCTTCAGCGCTCAGTCGTCTCTGTCCTGCTGCTCTTATAGTCGTCTGAACTGATCACAGACCCTTGACTCGTTTATGGGCTCTTCTCTATTGTTGCACGTTTAACCCATTAAGATCTGGGGCTGATGAGAACTGTACAATGAAGGCCGCTTAAATGAGAAATATTAAATAAGCAATGATATTAGATTAAAAAAAACAAAACAAAAAAAAAACTGTCATTCTTATCTTAAGATGTGAAGTGAGGCAAACAGCATAGTGTTGAGAAAGGCTCTATTCCAAGGCTGTGTTTTAGTTATTAGCGTTGTTTATAGCATCATCTTATCACAAGATGTATGTCAGCAAATAGGTCAAAGGTCAGATGTTGAATAGTACTCCTGAAGTTTATAGAGGTCCCTGAAGATTGTCTCTTTCTATCACTGAAGTTTCTGCTTTGAGGATGGCCTTCCTTTCCATTATACCGTCCTGCCGGTGAAGACAAATGACAGCAGGGAGGATGACGTCTGAAAGCAAACCGCTGACTGGACTTGAATCAATCTGGGTCACTGTGGCAGTCATATCAAAGCTGGAACATACAGTTGGACCGAATCTCACCTCTGATCTTCGTCTACTCTCTGAGCTTTGACATTTCCCTCTCAGACAGTCCTGCTGGTACCTGGGTGTCAGATTCCTCAGGTGTGAAGCACCAACTGCTGCTGCCGAGCCACAGGACGACCACCACAAAGCACCTTTCACGCTGTCCGACTGGGGAAAGTGGGCACCTGCTCCAGAGCTCCAACTGAAAGGGTGGTGGATGGTGGCGATATGCTTTCAACAAAGTGCTGATCAGATTGTTGAACAGTACCTGAACTCACTTCCTGCTGCAGTTTTTCAGGTGTGCAGAGGTGAGATGGTACCATGAATTGATTTCTGATAAGTCGGAAAAATAACAATAATGTCTTGTCTGCTCTCTGACACCAGGCTTTTTGATCCTGCCACCAGTTTTGAATTTTGAACAAGTATTACTTAATAGATCTGTGTTCAGTTTGTTTAAAGACGACAGGATGCATAATGCACATAGAATAAATTAGGCGTAGTTTGATCTACAGCAATGCATCATGTTCTGTAACATCATCATCTGTCTTGTGAGAACCCTGTAATCTCTAAAAAGTTTTCATGAGTTCTTTAAAAAAAAAAAAAACAGCTTTGTCACAAAGAATTTTCCTGCTAATCCAAGAAGGTTTTATTTAGCTTGAGAAGTAAGAGAATTTTCTCAACCCATGAAAGGAACACTTAATCCTTCCATTTATCACGACATTTGGAGATTGACATGAAAATTTGTAATCTGAAAAGTAAGTAGTAACTGAAACTGTTAGACAAATAGTGAAAAGTCTAATATTTGCCTTGTACTGGAGTAGAAGTATAATGTTGCTTAAAATGGAAATATTCTACTAAAGTAGTGTACAACTACCTCAATTTACACTTAAGTACTTGAGTAAAAGAGTAAAAGTACTATGTTGCATTCCACCACTGCTAATCTGTGACATACTGCATTGATTTTACTGGTCTCTCAAGGAATGCTGGTGTCAAACACACCCTGCAGATTGAAGTAGTAAATGTCAGCACACAGCTGCTGCTGTGGTCTGTCACACAGGGACCGTCCCTCTGCAGGATGCTGCAAACTGTTCATCACTCCACTGGCTATGTTTGCAACTATTCAAGGTGATTGAAGAAAGCAGTTCAGTGATGTGGTGGAGGTGGAGGAGTCAGCTCCATCACCCTCCTTCTCTCTGGCATAGGTGACTGGTGCTGCAATATCACTACCTGCAGCAGCATCAGCAGCTTGTTCTCTTACTGCTGCTGACTCAACTCACCCTCTTTTATCCAAATGACGCTCGATGCATTTGTCATTTCCCTGCAGGAGACAAAAAAAAATACAACACACACACAGGCCTAAATCATCTCCCGAGTGCACGCTTCACTCCACAGCCTATAACATCGGTTATTTTAGATGTCATCCCTCCCAATCCCCTCCTGACAGGCATGCGCAATCTCCCGTCCGGACTGTTGGGTGAAAAAGTGGGCAGTTCAGGATTTCATATGTGGCTTCACTTTCTCTCAGCTCCCTCCTTTCTCCCTGAGCCTCACAGCGGGTCGGACAGCGCAGCTCCAGCTCCTTCATACCTGCACACGCGCGCGCGCGCACTCACACACACGCACACACACAGAGAGAGATCCAGGACAGACGCACTGCAGCAAGCTGAGAGCAGCTAACGGAAAATACTTTTACAGCCAAGAAGTCTGTTCATCCTGCAGCCCTGCATCAGCTGAAATGCTGCTGAGGAGAATCCGGTATGTTTGTTTTTTATTTGTTTGTCTGTCTTTTTTTTTTGTTTGGTGTTTTTTTTTGCGTTAAAGATGCGCAGTGGACGTTCAAGTTCTTTCAAATTCGTGATGTCATGTTTAATTATGGGGTCATTTAAGTAAATTACCCTCTTTGACATTTAATTGCATCTGCTCTAGTTGCTGTCCTCAGAGGAGGTCCTGAAATTGTGGCCACTAGAAAAAAAAATGTCATTATGAGAAATTGACGCACTTAGTTAAGTATAACTTTTTTTTGTTGTTATAGGCTCCCCCCCCCCCTATTTTTGCCTTTCTTGCACCCCATGAACCCACCCACTGTGTTCTAGCTGCTTGATGTATCTCAAGGGCTTTTGTTATTGTGGAGCATAGTAACAATTTTTTCTCATACAGGTGAGCATGACGGAGGAACATGAAAGTGAATGGAAAACAATGACAGCTACTTATTTTTTTTATTTATTTGAATGTTATTTCTTGTGGAATTCACTCATGGATGAATTTCAGCTCTAAAATGTTGTTCCTGTGTCCTGCAGGGGACACAAGAAGCTGCCTTTTGTCTTAAGTGCACACTTTGCTTCTTCTGTTTATTTTCTCCACCTCAGGGCTCAGGTGAACTTCCTTAATGGACAGGTAGAGAGAGAGAGAGAGAGAGAGAGAGAGAGAGAGAGAGAGACTGAATGTTAAAATGGCAGACTTTTAAGAAACTCATCAGTCTCAACTACTCGAAAGTAGTCTGGTGCTCGTACTCAACCAAAGTAGATGCACAGTAAAGTGTCTCTTTATTATTTGCTGCATTTCTACTATTCAGATGCAAATTTTATTCATAACCACAGTTCTAATATAAAAGAGCAAATGTGACACTTTGTAATTCAGCCCGTCTTTTATTAATTGGTGAGATGTTGTGTTGCATGTTGTACAGTGGTATGAGCAGGGGAACATATGTAAATAGAGTGCAGGTTATAGATATGCTGATCGAGAAGCTGATGATCAAGTAGCTGAAGCTGGAGTTGAAGATGAGTTGCACCAATAGGTTCATATAATAGGTTCTACATCATAATTTGAGCAAATGTTCAACATTAATAATTAAATCAAAAAGGTGAATAAGGTTATCCTTTCCGCTTTCTAGTCTTTGAAACTCATGAACCAAAAGCTTGTGAAACCATGGACATGCAACACTCGGTGGATACGGGGTTAATAATTCCATAAAATGAGTTATGCAGACTGTCTTTTCCGGTCTATAAAAGCTGATGGACTTGTGGTTGGTTCAAGGACTTGTTGAGTCAGGTCTGAGATCAGGTGTTTGTTTGAAATGTCTCTTGACTCTTTCCCAGGCACACTGGGTGGTGACTGGTCTGGTGGGTGGCTTTTCCACAGCAGCCATCTTGTTGACAGACAGACAGTGGGTTTATTGGAGATGTCTGCATACTGTAGTTTGGGATGTGAGGGCATCTCTGAATAAGAGCAACTCATGGGATGTGTGGAAGTGTTGAGTGAATAGTCCCTGTTAGATCAAACAGTGGCAACTTATTTTACTCTTGCTGAAATGATGTTTAGGTTGCTGTCCTCAGTAGGATGTTTAATTATTTTACTGCTTCTATGTTGAGTAGTATTGAACTTTTTCTGTTGTTAAGTGTCTGTGGT
The DNA here is from genome assembly GCA_037975185.1 of Centropyge bicolor. Classification (NCBI taxonomy): domain Eukaryota; kingdom Metazoa; phylum Chordata; class Actinopteri; family Pomacanthidae; genus Centropyge; species Centropyge bicolor. The sequence continues at coordinate 10,681,782 of JBBMOC010000005.1, forward strand.
CTGCTCCATGGATTGCAAGTCTGATTACTAGACTGGTGTCATCAGCATAGATGAGTTTGTGGGATCTGGTCTTTGTAGATAAGAAGCACTAACATACCATTTTACACCAAAATTATCATGTATGTATGGGTTTTTTAAATGTGGTTAAACCTGCCAATAAAAGGCGACTGACTCATAGCCTGTGGACGACTTTCTGTGTTTTTTCTGGTGTGTCACGTTTGACGTCATGACCTCGCTGGAAAACAGAGCAGTAGAAAGCAGCATGGAGGCCGGTGACAATGTTCCAGCTGTTACTTTTTTAAATATAGTTTTTCAGTCTTTCTTTCATCTCAGTTTCATTGCTCATTGTTCTTGGACTAAACATCCAGAACTTTAACATGCATCATAGCATCTCATTGGAAAAGGGGCGAAAATTAATATGTCAACCCAGGAAGTGCAGAGTTATTTGACCTGGGAATGAATGCAGATTGTGCCTTCTACCACTGAAGACAAAAGCCAGATATTACTATGTGTTCATGTTTTTATGTCCAGTGTTAAAAGGGGTTTAAGATAGAAGATATAAACGCTGTAATTAGCCAGTTATTTGACAAATGACAACATGATGAAAACCGGTACTTATTTAAATCAAAACGCTCAAGTTGGCTGATACATGGGAAATACCTTTTGATTTAGATAAGAAATGTTAACAGAGTATTTGATGAATGGGTAAGAATCCTGATGGACTGATGGATTAGAAAATTGGAGATGAAAGGATTGTGAAAAAACAGCAACATCCCACTTCTGAATTTCTACCTTGCAAAAACTCATTTCCTGTCCATTTTCAGATGTACAGCAGATCTCTGCTTTATCATAGAAAGACTCATAGGCTCATCGGTGGCAAAGCCAGCTCCGGCTCAGCACTGCACAGAGCTTCCATCAGCCAAACCAGTGTCTCTGCATGTCTGACCTGGCTGAACTGGGATCAGCAGTCATTTTCCAGCTTGTTGGTGAACACACGTTCTGCCTGAACTGCCCTTGATGCAGAGCACTGCAGAGGCCACCCACCAGATGTAGTGAGCAAGCTTTAGTTAGTCAGACTGCACTGATACCAGCATCTGATTTAGTGTTACTTCTTGTATTAACTATTGAAGTTGGCAATGATACTTTCTCCCTGATTTTCCAACATGTTAGTCTGCAGTTGCTTACTGTACTAAAGAGGATTAGTCTTGCTTGTGGATAATGCACTGGCTGCACTTTCTAGACCTGTAAATGCAGTGGGTGGCATCGATTTCAGCTTGACGTGTCTTCGTCGTTACTCTCATTAAAAGGAGCAGAGCTGCAGCGTGACTGGTGACAGTGAGGAGAAGGAAAATGTGACCTAAAAAGTCTCAAAATAATCAAGCAGCAACCCAGGATTTTTTCTCCTCTGTCATCAATCTGAATGCACAGAGTCGTATATCAGCACACTCTCACATCAGTTCGCCCATGTGAAGCAGTCTGCAGTGTCTTATTGTGGCTGTTCCTTTTGTACAAAGCCGGCCCCAGAATGATTCTTAGTGGTTTAAAACTTCCCTTTCCATCCTTGAAAAGAGCGACAGAAAGGAAAGAGAAAAATCAAGCAAGTGTGCCAGTGCCCCGTCCTTTAATTTTCCCCCGAGGCCTTTTGTAAGGGACTTAGTATGAAGTGAAAGCACAGTGTGCAGCTGTCCTCCTGGCCCACTGCTCGCTTTTTGTAAGACGTTTTCTTGTCAAGAATACTAATAGTGATACCAGCCCCGTGGAGTCCGCCCAGCTGGCGAGGAAACAGACAACAATTATTCTGCCATCAAAGAAGGCCATTTAATTTGACGCAAGTTATTGAGCGGCGTTTGTGCCGACACATGTGAAGGGCGTGTTTGATATACAGATGCAGACAAGACAACTTTATCAATGCTTGTTAAACTTGTGGCTCAATTCTGCGGCTCTGACCTTTGTAATATTCTTTATTTACTAGATGCTTTATCATCTTGACTACATGTATTCTCTATGTTCTATATGTCTGTTTCATCAATCAGTCATTTTTCAAGCAGTAATATCAAACTTATGTTGGTTCCAGCTGTTGCCGTTTGACTGTTGGTAGAGCAAAAGAAGCAATTTGAAAACATCAGTTTGGGCACTGGAAAATTAAAATATTAACTAAACAATGATTCATGAATATAATATGACCTAATGATGTCAATCTTTATTCTAAAAAATTCTTTTTGCCCTGTAGGCAGTGGTAGAAAGGACTACACTTAAGTACAATTTTGAGGTACTTGTACATTCAGCACTTCCATTTTAAAATACTTTGGAAGGAGATGAAAAGTGCACTTTTGACTCCACTACGCTCATTTCACAGCTGTAGCTACAAGTGACATTTCAAATTAAGGAGAAGAAATGCTCTTCATTCTTCTTCCACCACTGCCTCCAGGCTGCATTTGTATTATCAATGATGACTACTTTTTTATTAAAAACTACCCCTCACAATTTCCTACAGCCCTTAAAGTTAACATCTTCATTGTTTCAACCAACAGTCAAAGCAAAGATATTCAGTTTACAATCATAAACAAGCAACCCTGCAGATATTCACAATTTAAAGCTTTATGCTTGGAAAATGACATCAAAGATTAACTTATTGAAAATTAAATCAATCCCAGTATTGATTAAAGGACTAATCATTTCAGCTCTCCTGCCTTATAATCTCCTTGAAAATTAAATGAATGAAGAATTATTTTGCGATCTTACCTGGATTCATGCATTATAGCCACGAGTCAGTCAATTTCAAGAGATTATATGTAAAACACTCGCATCGTTTCAGGGGTAACAAGTCAAATTCAGTTGTAGACTTACTGTATGTACTATAAATGTGGTAGTAAGCAAAATCCATAAATTGATGTAATCCCCTGAGAAGCAGGCATCAGCATAAAGATTGTGCCACATTTCTCAATTCTAGGCACTTTTGACTCTGTCAACCCTGAAAAGTAATTTGGAGCTGGAGCGCTGCTCTTTAATAATGAATGAACATTTGCAGCTTCATCATGGCTCGGGCCTCAGGAGGTTGTGTGAGGTCACTGCGAGCGTCCTGCCATGCCTGCTGGGTTAATAACAGGGCCAGACTGGTGACGGAGAGCTGGCAGGATGCCGCCGGGCAGAGACGCCGTGTCATTAGCTCCCGGAGGTGATGAATGGCTTGTGGTCAGGAGCCTGTGCTCCCAGCTTCGCTTTGAAAACCAGAGAAGTCGCTCTTTTTATGCTTCATAGCTGAGCCTTGAGATACGTTTTTCAGTAACTTATGGGACTTGTTTGCTGGTGTTTCACAGATATTCTGCTCCAAAGTTATGATGTCTATAGAACAAAGACCCTTACTGACAAAATGAGTATGTTACCACAATTATCACCAAATGTACAGTATTATATATACACTCACTTACCAGTTTATTAGGTAGACCCTGCTCAAACTAGTGAAGTTTATTACAACAGTTCTGCAATAAACCTTAATGAAAATTATAAAGTTTTTGTTGAAAGTGCTAATGTTTGGTTGTTGAAAGAGACATGTTCATTCAACTTTATATTCATTTTCAGGCCATTAGTCTCTGTTGCTGTTGTATTTAATTGCATTACACTCAGAGGTGTTTTTGATATTAATTTATAAGATATGTCTGTTTGTTCAATATTGAAGAAGCCCTCTTAACATCTGCGACTAATTTTGACTCATGTTGATCAATTGTCCCTGTAAAATAATAACTATTAAAACATTTTCCTTGCCATTTACATCACAGAGAGGAGACTAAATATAAATCCCTTTTTGTATTAGTCTAATGCTATTTTCTGCCTTTGTCCACTATATAATTATAGGTATAATCATTATTTTTATTTTCCACTACTTTGTCTAGACTGAAATCTAAACAATGAATTAATGGATTGCCATGAAATTTTGTACAAACATTTGTGGTGCCCAGAGGATGATTTAATGACTTTGGTGAACCTCTGACTTTTTAACTAGTGCCATCATGAGGTTGACATTTGTGGTTTTAAGTGAAAATTTTCAACAACTGTTGGATGAATTGGATGGATGCGTCATGTTGTGTGACTCATTTCGACATTTTTATTGTGCCACAAAGCCTACAAAGAACTTTTGTTTCTTCTTTTTTTCTTATGGCAAGCATTTGTAGTGGTAGAATTCAGCTCTGAACAGTATTACAAATACATAATACAGCAAAGCAAATCAAATCAAAGTCAGAAAATTACATAATACAGTGTAACCTTGAGTCTGTCTCTTCACCCATTATGCATGTGCAAAGCCTAAACTGCAGTGTGTGGATGCTGTAGTGAGCAAATATGTGCAGGTTTGTTACCTTTACAATAAATGAGTTTGCTGAGATCAGTGGAGCGTGTCTCCTGACAAGCCGAACCGACACGAGACATGACTTTCAATATCAGAAATCACTCTGCCTATTAAAGGTCAAACATGTGTGAAATTAGAAACTGGAAATTGGAAATGATCTGTGTTATTTTTGTGTCCTTTTCTGTCACTGAGTTTACTGTAGGACTGCTCCTTTATCTTTTTATCTATGTGATGTTTTGTCTAATTTCAACTCTTTTCCTCTTTATCTCCATAGACATGTCCAAATACTTCCACTTCTCATTGCAGTCTGCCGTCTCACTCTGGCCTTCCCCACCCAAACTCCATCTGCATTTGGTACGTCTACATCTCCCCATTATTTCTCACTCTCAGTACTCATTCACCTTCACTTATACACAGACGACAGAGGTGAATTTCAAAGTAAGGCTGTGATTCACTATTCTCAGCACATTTACAGCTGCTCTGTTCTTCACGCTCCGTATCATTTTTTTTTTCCTGCAGATGATGTCCGGCAGCTCCAGGTGAACATCCCCCACTCAGGTCCAGTTTCCGCCCCACTGGGCAGCTCCATCTCCATCCCCTGCCTGGTGTCTCTGTCCTCCACGCCCACGTCCTCCTCGTCCTCCCCTCTCGCGCCACGGGTCAAGTGGTCCGTGGTGTCCGGCGGAGTGGAGACGCAGATCTTGGTGGCGCGGGGTCAGAGGGTGAAGGTCAATGAAGCGTACAGAGACCGCGCCGCCTGGCTCAACTACACTTCCTCTCCTGATGATCTGTCGCTGTGGCTGGGAGATTTACGCTCCAGTGACTCGGGTCACTATCGCTGTGAGGTGCAGCAGGGCCTGGAGGACGCCAGCGACCTCGTACAACTCAAGGTTAAAGGTAACAAAATTAAAAACATGGATAATCACCAACTTTTATAAGCAAGTATATAGGTGATATATTTCTCTTCCAAAATGTCAGATTTTATCATATTGATGGGCAAATTTTACAGACAGAGCACAAAGGGCAAATTATCTCATTGAAAGGGTTCTTTCTATCCAGCAAAACTGATTCACATGGAACCGAAAACCAAATGTCACATAGTCTCAGTTAATATTAATTTGTCAAATTTTGTTACTGTTTTTTTGATTATCAATGGCTTTACTGCCTTGATTTAAGAACCTTCTGTCTGCAGGGTCTTTGAAACTAAAAACCACAATGTTCAAGACGGTGATGAATAATATATGTAGCTGGTTCCACATGGTTAATATTTTGGCTTCATACTCTGGTTTCTGTTACTGTAATGTGAAATGAGATCAGTTCAAAGATGACTGATAAATCAACTAATTACTGATGAACTGATAACTGATCCCTTTACTTGTTTTTTCCTATTGGTAAGATACTGCTGTTCCAAGAGCATCTTTCAATCTGAATATAATGTGCTTATGTGTGTGTGTGTTTAGGGGTTGTCTTCCACTATAGAGATGCTTTGGGCCGCTATGCGTTTTCCTTCCCTCAGGCCCAGACGGCTTGTGAGGCCATCGGGGCTCAAATCGCCACTCCTGACCAGCTGCTGGCAGCTTATTATGACGGCTATGAGCAGTGTGACGCAGGTTGGCTGGCAGACCAGTCTGTCAGGTAGCTCACCACCCAACATTAAATTAAACCTTTATGGTGGTCACATTCAGTGGAACCTTTGCTTTCAATGTGTTTTTCAACCTTTTTGTCACATTTCCTCCCAATTTCAGTTTGGTATCTTTGGAAAGTTCAGCGTCTGCACTAGAACTTTCAATCAAGTTTGCAAAGCTAATTTCAAGAAAAATGCTGATTGTTTCCATTCTTGCAGGTACCCAATCCAAGTGCCCCGTGAGGGCTGTTATGGAGACATGGATGGCCAACCAGGAGTGAGAAACTATGGGACAATGGATCCAGATGACCTGTTTGATGTTTACTGCTATGTGGAAGAAACTGAAGGTATGAATAATATTGCCTACACAACAGCAATAGGTTTTTTAGGCCTATTCTGATGTCAGTATTTGAGAGCTTAAAAAACTACAATAACAATACAGGATATCAGACTTTATTTAAAATTTGAGGATCCTTTAATTTCAGTTATTGTGAGAATATAAGTGTGAGAAATGTATATGCCACAAACAGAAATATCTGTGATAAGCTAAAATTGGCCAATTTTTTCATGTATCTCTTGGGCTATATCTACATATAATCACAAGAAAATTTGTGTTGCAACTGAATGAATATTGTACACAAGGTCAAATGAAATAATAAAACTAAAATATTTTGTATTATTTGTAGGGGAAGTGTTTCATGACTCCATCCCTCAGCAGTTTTCCTTTGATGAAGCCCAGTCATACTGCAGAGCCGCCGGAGCAGAGTTGGCCACAACAGCACAGCTGTACTTGGCATGGAGTGAAGGTCTGGACCGTTGCAGTCCTGGCTGGCTGTCCGATGGCAGCGTCCGCTACCCTATCATAACCCCCAGAGAGCGCTGCGGGGGGCCTCAGGCAGGCGTCAAAACCCTCTACCGCTTCAGCAACCAAACTGGCTTCCCAGAGACATCCAGCCTACATGATGCTTATTGTTTTAAAGGTGAGTATTTTGTGCTTCAAAATGTTTTACATGAAATATAATTAAAATGCAACAGATATGCATGCAAAGCAGTAGTTATTAAAAGTAAAAGTAGTCATTTACAATGTACAGGCATGTAATTAAACTCTGAGGTCAACAAAATAGTTCAAGTTATGAAAGCAAAAGAAGCTGGTTTATTTATTTCTTAAGTGTGATTTTGAATCACTGATCTGTCCTCTACAGATAAAAGAGATACTCATACCGACTCTCCCATGGATGATATGACCACAGAGCCTGAGGACATTGGACAAGATGTTGTTATTCTTATGGAAACAGATCAAGAGCTGCAACTGAACCAACGTGCAGAACAGGTGGAGCTCAAAGCTCAAAGGGTGGTCGAATCTTTTCCCCTTTTCTCCAGCCCTTCCACTGAGGAAAACCTGGTTGACACACACCCAACAGTTACACTGGACACAACAGAGTCTTCCCTCAACACCACACCTACATTGAGCCTCCTCCAGGCATTTGACGAACCTTCATCTCCTACAGAAATGAGCTATGACACCCAGCATCCTACAGCAATGATGAACATCACTATCAGCACCACAGAGAGTTATGACTCCCCACAAAACACATCAATACTATCCAGCTTTTACAATGAGACAGATTCCCACCACAACTTGAACTTCACCTCTCACGAGTATGAGCCTGAAAGCACCACAGATTTTCCAGAATCATCATATGAACATGACACACATAACCAGACAGTTACGGACACATATCCTGAGGAGACGACACAACCATCCGAGACACCAAAGGATTCCCAAGAAATAAAAGTGACCAACTTGAATTTTGACAAATCACAAGCCAATTACAGTGAGACAGACAGCAATCACACTCAAGAGAAAGGTTTCTGGGAGGTGACCCTTGACCCCATGGTTCAGGTGAAGCTGGAGGAGGCAGCAGTAGAAGATCCTGTGGAGATTTATCTCTCAACTCAGGCCTCAAAAGTAGAAGAAGAGGAACTTGTTACACAACCAGCACAAACTACACAATCTTCTACTAAGGAGCTTACTTCACTGTGGACACCTCTGGATGGGTCTGGAGATATTTTACAAGGTATGTCAAGCATAAATTTGAATTACAAAGTCTTACAAAAGAACAAACATCAATATATTTATTCTCATTCTTGCCAAGAGATAGATGAGAAGATGGATACCACTGTAAAATGTAGTGTAACAGTGATTGTGGTGTTCGAAGGGTTTATGTGGTGGACTTGAAGTTACTGCACCTGGCCAAGAAATAGTGTGGCACCCATAGTGTGGTAACCACAACTTATTTACACATGCTTTTTTCATGCTTCAGCTTTGTATGGACGAATCAAATATGTTTATTAGTGAGCTTTAGACATGCTGGAAGGCAGATTTTGCTACCTCTTGCTGATTGTAGCTTATATTATATTTACAGATAAGAGTGTGATGTCAATCTTCTCATCTAACTCTCAGCAAGGATGCTATTCCTTTAGTAGATGTATTTACAGCTTCAACAATGCTTTATCTCTCTCTTTTCTAGAAGGTGATCTTGATGTTGATGCAGTCAGCTTCATCCCCACATCAGAGTCTTCTACTTCCAGTTTCACCTCCCATCTGTCACCTTCTGTTGTTAGCGGTACTCCTGCTGAGTCTCAGACTGCGCTCCCCAATCTGACCGTCTCATCTGACAAATTGGACGTGGACATCCTCTCCACAGAACCACAATGGTGGGAATCTTCCATTTCCAGACAGGAGGGAAGTACAAGCATAGAAGTTGAAGACACTGTCACTATGGAAAGTGAAGACAAACAGCTGCACCTGACAAAATCTGAAGACAACCTCGTTTCTGGAGGAAGTTTGGCTACCACTGAGAAACCAGAGAAGTCAGACACCTCTCCGTTGCCTACTGATCCCTCCACAGCACGGTATCAAACATCAGGTTACAGGGTTTATTTGGATACTGCAACCACAGGGTATGAAGAGGCAAGTGGACATGAACCTAGTACAGTTACTGCAACCCTTGGAGAAGATGTTAAAGTTGCTCCAGCCATTTCGGAGGATGTTAAAGTTAGCCGAATCAATGAAGAGGAAAATAAAGTTAACCTAACTCTTGAAGAGAACGTTACAACTACTCCAACCTTTGAAGAAGAAGAAATTAAGGTTTATCCAACTCTTGAAGAGGAAGCAGTATTAGAGGAAGTAGAGGAAGTTAACATTGCCCCAACCCTTGCCCTTGAAGAAGGAGAAAACATTGTCCCAACCCTTGAAGAAGGAGCTAATGTTGTCCCAACCCTTGAAGAAGAAGAAAAAGAAGAAGAAGAAACTACATTTGAACCAACCCTTGCTCATGAAGATGAAGCTAACATTGCCCCAACCCTTGAAGAAGGAGCTAATGTTGTCCCAACCCTTGAAGAAGGAGCTAATGTTGCCCCAACCCTTGAAGAAGAAACTAACATTGCTCCAACCCATGCCTCTGAAGAAGAAGCTAATACTGCCCAAAACCTAGAAGAAGAATCTAAAGTTGACCAAACCCTTGAAGAAGCAGCAAATGTTTCCCCAACCCTCAAGGAAGAAGCTAGCATTGTCCCAACCCTTGAGGAAGTAATTAATATTGCCCCAACCTTTGAGGAGGACTTTACCGTCTTTCCTCTCGATTCACAAACATCTAACTGGGCTCTACTAACCACCACAACTGGACCCCAAGAGTCTCTAAATGGTCTAGAGTACAGCAGAAAGACCTCTTCCATCACCTCCACAGCAGCTCCAGATCCCTCCTCAAGTACAAAATCCAAATCTACCACAAAGACGCCTACCACCACTATCACGACCACCACACATTGGTCCAGACGCACTTGGAGCCCGACCACTTCAACGCCAAAGGTTTTCCACAAGACAGCCGAGCCCAAGAAGGTGACAGCCTTCATACCACCAGTGGATCAAGGTCTGGTGGATGTTGAGTTTAGTCTCACCCAGCCGCCCACCCTGCTTATCTTGCCCAATGAGAGGGCAGCTGTAGGCGGTACAGGGAAATCTTCAGGTAATGTTAAAGCCACTCTCATCAGCCTAACCGTCCTCCTCTTGCTACTCGACGCAATGATGCACTAAAATCCCTGGTCTGTCCTTTGCCCCAACCTACCTTTACTCCATTTTCTGTAAAACACCTCCCCTCCTTTTTCAAATGACTTCCCACGTTTGTTTCACTTTTTGTCTCAGACAGCCCACTCACCCTTCCGACTCCTCCCGCTTCACCTTGAAACTCACTTGTCTCCTTGTGACCCCACCTCGCCTTTGAGATACTCACACTGGGACAGCTCCCATTTGACATTTGTCAAGCGTCCAGTCTTATTGTGCATGATGTTTTCTTCCTCATCCAAAGATTGACTTCTGTGAAGTACTGTAATATACTGGTATGTTTATGAATGAGTGCTTCTTCTACGATGATTTTCCGAAGAGTGATGGTAATTGGTAAACTTTTGCTCAGCATATTCATTAGTGGATTTTATTTGCAAATAATACATCTCTGCACCAAACAAGTGCAAATAATTTTCTTCATCAACACTTTTTTCTTGCTAACAGTGTTTTTTTTGCAGTAATCTGGATGTAACTTGATAAAAGACTTGATCTTTTCCTGGAATGTAACCACGATTACATTGAATGCAACAGCACTGACCAGTGCAGCAGCAATAATGTTTTATATTTAATCCATAACTGTCAGGTCAGCATGTGTTAAAACTTTTCTCTTCTATTGCTGTTTTAGACACTTTAGTACCAGAAGCACAGAATGTTATTATGTTTTTAAGCACAAATATTGTTCAGTGTTGATTTGTTGTGAGTGGTAGCACCTTGTTTTTAAATATCCTTTATGGGTCATTAATGTTTCATACTCAAGTCATGTTCCATTGTTTAATCATGATGTGTATAGTATTGTGTTTTTAGGTGTAAGAATGATAAAATCAACTAATCTATGTTTTGTTTCTCGTCTCACCATCAGTTGATGAATATATTATTTTTCTTTCTTCAGCCTGAAATGTTTTAGTTTAAATGTAAAATTATTTAGTTCCTACTTCTGAAATGGCAGCTGCATAGAATTGTGCATTGTATGGAAGTCAATTTCTGCCAAGAATAGCTTAAAAAACATGAAAAGTTAGGCATGAGAAAAATAAAAAGTCTCATGGTAAGAATTTTTTTCCATTTACTAATTCATTCTTCACAACTATGAATTAGTAAGGCCTCAGACCTGAAAATATACTGCCCCCTATTTTTTGAGGTTTGAAAAGGTGGCGAATTCTTCCGCATTCATACTTTAGATGTAAAGCACATGCACCTTTCACTCTGTGAAACATTCATTTATTATGACAAGCTTTCAGACAGAGACCTTTTTTTTTTTAAATGTCTGAAAATTGCACAGATCAGAGCATGCAGATGCTTTTTCTATTTTTCACTTTTTAGTTCAGCTAGAGCACCATTAAACCTTAATTTGACAATCTTATAGAGCGAAGGCCAGAGAAAGCCAGGACTCATTATTAAACTCACATTATAACCCACAGAGAAATTTATTGTTGTCTGCTGTTTGAAGAAAACTACACAAACACAACAAATCATGCAGACTTTTCACAGAAAGGCTGAGAATTGTGCAAACCTGAAGAAATGAAAAAAAAAGAAAAGAATGATGATTGTTAGAGATGCCAACATGGGTCACAGCACAAGATTTAATTATTTTATACTCAAATCCAGTTGTATATTTTTCAGCAAAACTGAATGATGGTTTTAGCGCATATGATTCTCATTTGACTTGTGTAAAGCAGTTATTACCTTCCATACACACACAAGAGAGAAGTATGTGAGTGTGCAGTATAATGACAGACACCACAGAGTTCTTGTTTATAGGGTGTCAAAGGAAACAAATAAACGGAATCCACTTGTAAAATGTTTAATTTCAGTTTGGACACACATGCCTCCATTTTGCCTCCTTTTACAAATTTAGAAAATTAGGCTGGAACTCAAACTGCTCTTTTTCTTCAGGACTTTAAACAAGGCTACTTTTTCTAAGGATGCTTTGCCTGAAGCACAGAGATATGTTGCTTGTGCAGTGTTATCATCTATACAACAGTTTGACAACAGTAACACTAGTCAATTTTCCAAATAGGTCAACACAAAAACTTCAGTGATGGGAAATTACATGAACTTTTTCTTCCAAAACTTTCTTGAAAATTGTAAATAATAGTCCTGTGTGTGCTTTTTAAAAGGAAAAAAGAAGAGATGCAAGTGTTAAAGAAAAAAACTTTTGAATAAAGGAGTAATTTGTGGAGGCTGAAACATTAAGTAGAATTTTGTGAAACACATTTCATCATCATCAGAGCCTTTTTCATAGGAAAGACCCAACACCGGTGTCTTTATTAATATGCACTAATGTGTTTGTGTCTGACATAACTGACCAAGGTGAACAATTTCATCCTCTTGCACAGAAACAAACAGTTATTTATCAAACCAGATTACATCAAGGTTTGTTGATTGTTCGTTTGGAAATGAGTGTTGTTGAGTTTCTCCAAGCAAAATGTTTTGGCATTTTAAACCCAACAAACAAGAACAAGACAGAAAGTCTGGAAACACCTCAGAAAGTGTCAGAGAGTCAGGAAGACACTGAAGTTTGTTCTCTGCTGCCATCTGTTGGGTCCTATGGATCCTGCACTTCAACGTGTCCTTTAATCTGAAGATGTGTTCTCTAATATGTCAATATTATTATTATATTAGCATATATCTATCTACCTCTGTCAACATGTATAATTCACTGGCACACATTTGAGATTAGTGCATCCTCAAACTGCAGCAAATCCATTCTTTATCCTGATACTTTAAAACTTTAATAACATAATACACAGACTGTTGGGAAGTGTCATCAGCAGAATCATCTGAACTGGCCTTCTGTTTTGTTTCAGATGCCTGCGTGACCGACCCCTGCCTTAATGGAGGCACCTGCACTGACCGAGACGGGCACATTAAATGTCTCTGTTTGCCAACATATGGAGGAGACCTTTGTCAGACCGGTGAGGCCTTTTGAGTTTTTCACTTCTGTCCAACATCATAGTTAAGATCTGCTGCATATAACCTGTTGAGATGTCCAAAGACTGATAGTTGTCCTCTGTCCTCCTCTGTGATATTGTCAGACCTGGAGCAATGTGAACCAGGTTGGGACAAGTTCCACGGTTTCTGCTACAGACACTTCAGCCAGCGTCTGAGCTGGGAGGTCGCAGAGCAGCACTGTCGCATGATGGGAGCTCATCTGGTGTCCATCATGACCCCTGAGGAGCAGAGTTACATCAACAGTATGTTCAAACCACCATGGTTTGTTTTATATTAGTGATTTATTTATTTATTGTCTCTTGAGGACTGAGTCTAATTCCCCTCTGTCCTGACCAGGCAACTACAAAGAATACCAGTGGACGGGTTTGAATGATAAAACCATTGAGGATGATTTCCGCTGGTCTGATGGCAACCCGTTGGTGAGGAATATGAGAGGGGGGGTGTAGCTGAGCTCATAGAAGACAAGTCCACATAGATGTTTATAGTTTTTCAGAACATCAAACATCATTATTGAAAGAATATTGAGAACTTTAAAAGGGGTATTCCACCAATTTTACATTTAATTTTGTTCTGTTTGCAAAATGTCATGTAATTATTTCTTTGAAGACATATGAAACTAAATCACGTACTCTCCTAATAGATATTTAACATGTTTTCATTTTAAATATACTTTATATTACCAAAAACAGAGCTGAATTAATTCAAAATCAAGTGGGTTGTGCCACTTTTATATGATCCACTCTCATATAAAATAGGGGAAATATGTAGGAAGAACAATATTATTAATATAGTAACAGTTTACTTTTCCCAGTTATGACAATTAATTCTTTACATGTAAATTGTCACCTCTCTCCCTGCATGAAGCTGTATGAGAACTGGTACAGAGGACAACCAGACAGCTACTTCCTGTCCGGTGAAGACTGTGTAGTGATGGTGTGGCATGATGACGGACGCTGGAGTGACGTCCCCTGCAACTATCACCTTGCATACACCTGCAAGAAAGGCACCTGTGAGTGATCAGAATTAGAGACTTTGAGCTCCTCCTTCCTGAATTCAGCTCCCTCGTGTGGCTGCTTTTAGCTATTACATCATCATACATTTTCTATTGAGGACTTAACTTCTCTCAACTCTTCAACAGCCTCATGTGGTCCGCCGCCCAAGGTCCGAAACGCCTTCATATTTGGAAAAGCTCGACAGAGATACGAGACCAATGCAGTTGTGCGTTATCACTGCGCTCAAGGTTTCCAGCAGAGACTAAATCCTCTGATCAGGTGTCTGTCTGGAGGCAGGTGGGCGAGGCCCCAGATCCTGTGCACCCCTGGTAAGATAAGAGATGATCACAACAAACAAGTCTTTATTTCTTAAACATCTTTTAGCATGATGATGACATTTCCCTTCTTTTCCATGAACATGAGTACTGTAGTACTGTATATACCACTGAGACACTGGATTAGCTCATATTTGGTTTGTTTAATACACTGTTGAACGTGACTTTTGAATGACCTTTCAGAGGCCGGAGCTCCAACCCAACACCCTGAAGTGATGTCACCGACCAACAACAACTTTGCCGCCGCTGAAAACGAGTTTGAAGCCACGAAGGAGACGCTGCAGTACTGGGACATCAGGTTTTAAGAGCTGGGCCGTGCTTTCCTCGTCTTCCTCTCTTAAATTCTGCTGTTGTAACGTAGCAAGGTGACAAGAATCAAATGCTTTTACCAATGAACGCTCAAACAGGACAAAGTGAACCACAGATGCATAAAGACACAGAGTTTTCCTCTTAGCCAAGATGCCTGAGTGCACACACAGGCTTTTAAATGATCCTCTTTTTAATATCCTTTAGGATATTTTCCACTGTATTTTGGTCATGAGATTTTAAGGTTTTAATGTACTGACTAGTAGAGAAAAAAAGAGGTTAAAGTAATTTGTTCACAGAAAGAAATACAGTAAATGTGTAAACTCAAAATTATTTGGCCAGCTCCAAATCTCTATTACAGTTAAGAGTTGTTCTCTTTAAAATGGTGCTAATATTTTTTAAGACCTTTGTATTGAACAGTGTTTTGTTTTCAGTGTGATGTAGGAGTAGAGAAAAATCCTAGCTTTTTTCAAAGAATCTAACAATTCCAAAGCACAAAGTCAGTCCTAACAAATAGTCAATAAATACTGTACATATATTAGTTTTCACACCTGTGATTGCTATCCGCATTTTTCTGAGAGAAACCTTTTATTTCCAGCAGACACAGTTTTGTTCGTCGGCTTTATGTTGTAATAAAGTTTTGTAGAACAGAACAAAGAATAAATCGTTCTCTTATTTTACCCTGAGCACTGTGTGTGGGCTTCATTTCATGTTTAAGTGGACACAGACTGACTTACAGGCCTTTAATTGTTTGGTGAATGTGTAACAGAAAACGGTGTTTTGGAGAGAGAAACGGTGAGAGAAAAAGGAAGATTTTGATGAAATCCTTGAGTGAGAGAGTGTGAATACCTCACCAGAATCTAAAACAACCACATTGGGATGTCGTTCAGACTAGACAAGTGTGGTCAAATGGTGGCAAAAAAGAGGAAAGGTGGTGAGGACTGAAGGGGTTTAATCACCAGATAGGATAACAGACACACAGGACAGTGACACCACAGTATCCCACAGGCCAATGGAAACCATGAGGATGAGAATGAGGTAGGTCCTGAGGCAAGTCCCAAGTCAAGTCATCAGTCATCATCAGGCCAAATATAAAATCCACAGATATAAGGACATGGAAACTCTTCACCAGATAGAGAGAGTTACATGGGGACCAAGGGAGCTTGATGATGATTGATGAAGATGTGACTGATGCAACACCAGATCAGCTGAGTTGTGGTCAACAAGGAACAGAGGCATTGATGGATGTAGCCATGCTGAGTGACGGCAACATGAGGAAGGACGTGGACAGAAGCTGGAGAAATACTGAAGGAAGAACTATAGATCAGATGTGGAGGGTGAAATCCAGAACCTATCCCTAACCCTAACCCTGACTGGGAGAGGCAGGAAAAATATTGCTTATAACTATTTAAAAGACAATAAATAAACAAACAGACTTTGTTCTTTTAAACATAAAAAATAAACATCAGTGATTATGTCTGACAGCATCTATCTGTAAAATTAATACAAAATGATTCATTCTCATTATAATTTTTCAAGGAGAAAGTGAAGGTGTCATTTAATAAAGTTTTAAACTACTATTATCAATGTCTGGTCTATCAAGATATAGCTGAGGTCAGATGACCCACGTGATTGTGGGCACGTGCGCCTACACCTGTCTAAGCGGCAGAGATGTTGCGTCACGATTTCGTCACTCGGCCGGAAATTTGAGGAAAACTCGAAGGAAAACAAGAGGAATGTAAGTAAGACCATTCATATTTTATAAATGTGTGTTTGTAGCAGCTACAGTTGTCACAGTTGAGGGTGAAATGTTCAGAGATACGAAAGAGAAGCAGGTGAACATGCCAACATACGAAGTGAAGTAAAACTACCTGACTCACCTGACAGGTGAGTGAGCTTCAGGTTAGCTTCTTGTTCAGGAGTGCAAAAAGCTTAAGAAGAAAAAAATGATGCCCTCTCGACTCAAATCATTTCTTTTCGTCAACAAACAGGCTGTTAAAGATTTAACAGTGGCCCTGTTGTCAGTAAATTAAATTAACAGTAGTAATTAACAGGTTTCTACTTGTTGTGTGTGAGAACAGCAGGAACCGCTATTCTGCCACCAGATGGCGTCATTGAGCCATGATTGGGTGGATGTGTGGAAACTGGCTCCATGTCATCAAACAGTGGCGTGTTTGATATCACAGCTGAGTGCATGCAAAATATTTTGATGACTGCCACATGAACAATCGAGGCTGAAACAAAGCTGCTGCCAACAGTGACTGAGTGAGATGTAAACACTTGATCCTGATCATTTTAGGAGGATGAATGTCTGTTGCCTCTGTTGTTTGGATACAGCTTTGACTTTTCAATTCTTACTGCTGGCTGCATGTAATGTTTCTCATTCTGTGCTGTTAAATGAAATCACATTATTATACAAGTGGTCAGTACTTTGCACTGCACACTTCCTTCCTGCATAATATCTCCACTTACTTACTGCACTTGAATGTTATTCTCTATTGTGTAGGACATGACACATGCTGTAGAGTTAGTGGCCTTTACCTTTTATCTACACCCACTCTGTGAATACTTCAGACAACTATGCATATGATACAGCGTAAGACTTGTTAAAATCGCTGCAGGCAAAAGGCCATAAAAAGTTACCTGTAGGTGACACTGTGCTATTATTTTGTCATAAGCCATTTTCAATTCCATTAATTCCTGACAAGAGAACACATAAATGCATGTGAGTGAGTAAAAATGAAACCTTTCCACTGTCAACAACTCAGAACGTTTAACTAAACAGGTGACAAAATGTGTGTTCACTTCAATGTAAACCTTTATTCTCAGTTAAGCTTTGACCCAACTTGTGCTTCCGTTGTTCACTTCAGTTCATCTTAATTGATAAGCAGCACATATAATCAACAGTAATTTTAAATATTGAATTAATCTTATAGCAATAGGTTATTTATAAAGCAAAAATGTTTAATATTCATTTCTTTTCTCTGTTGTGTATTATTATGGGTTGAATATTTTGGGGGTTTTGGATTGTAAGTCAGACTAAACAAGTGACTTTCAGACATCGCTTTGACTTCTGGGAAATTGTAATTCAACGGATTAACACCCAACATCATTTTTAACCCTGAACGTCCAGTGTGTTTACTGTGGTAGAGGAAGCAATACCATGCTGTAGAAATACCAGTACAAGTAAAAGCACAAAAATATTAGCACTGAAAATACACATTAATGTATATTACATTATTGGATTATAATTATTGGTGCATTAATGTGAGTGTCACTTTAATATGTTAACTGATTTTAATGGATTTACATATTGCTAAGTAGCTTGTGAATTTGCCCCTGGGGATCAATAAAGTCTCATATTAATCTATAATAATACATCATATTTTATTGTATGATACTATTCAGATTATTAATGAATGAAATGAAATGAAATACCTCAAAAGTACAGTACTTATGTAAATAATAAATAATAGTTATAATATGATAGTGAATAATAAAAGTTAGTTACTTTGCACCACTGGTTTAGAGTAATGTTATAATGACATCATATGAAGGTAAATGGGAAGCGCTTTTGTTCCCAGTTACGTGCCATTGAAGCATTTAGCCCGAAACAGATCCACATTAGTGCTGCTCAGTGGCCAAAAATACAGGATCATAGTGGCTCCAGGCAGCTCTCCTGGTGTGCAGGACATGTGTGCAACCTTTCTTCCTTGTGGTCCAGCTCAATTAAAAAAAGACTGATCCATATGATCAGACCTGATCAGAGGGCGAAGGTGAATTCATAAAGGTGGGTGGATATTCAGAGAGGTGTCTCTGTTGGAGCAGGACTGCCGTTCTCAGGCCTTCAATAGCATCACGCAGCTCTGCCTCAATGCAAAGGGCTGCTGTCCGTCCCCTTCGTCATAGAGCCGATAACACAGCTCCAGATGGGAGTGTATTGTGGCCTGTGACCCCGGGGTCATGGGGTCAGAGCAGAGTGAACAGAGGCCAGTCGTTAAGGACTCCTCGTGGAGTTCCTCTTTCTTGCACAGGACGCGTGGCTCGCTAATTGAGGGCCCACCTCCCTAAACCCCAAGTGCGAGGTCCTTGACACCAAAAATGACCGCTGGTGTGAACTACAGGGGGAGGAGGGAAGTGCAGGGAATGAAAAGGACGGAGTTGTAATTATTTTGGATGTTATGCTGGAGTTGCATCTAATGATTTTTGTAATTATGGATTTTTTTTTTTAATGGTTATTTTTTTAGATGTATACATGATGTTTTGTATTTTTAACAACAAAGAGTCTATAAGTGGAACTATTGATCACTTTTATTATCAATTAATTAATTAGTTAATTAATCAGCCACTTTTTATATGAATCATTTTTGCGTATAAAATGTCGTAAAATATTCAAAACTGTGCAGACAGAGCTCAAAGCGACGCCTTAAGATTGTGTGCATTGCTTGAACAACAGTCCAAAACACAAATATAGTAAATTTAAAATGATATAAAACATAGAACATATAGAACACATTTGAGAAACTGGAACCAGAGAATATTTGGCATTTTAGCTTGATTTACTTGTAATGTAAGTAATTCATTTATTAGCGCAATTCATGATTTTTCTGTCTATTCGATTCATTGACTAATGGACTGAATTCTGTGTTGCCCTATTCATTGTTTAAAAAAATCGTTAAAAGAAACATTTATTCCACGTTCTTGACCACATGAGATCAACAACATATATCAAAATTATCTTTTCCCCAGTGAAATTCTCTTCGTTGCAATGTGTGTGTTGTATGTGTCACACAGTTTCGGAGAATTATTTCTGAATGAACATATCGGTAATAATTGGACAACAGCGCAGGACTTCACAGGATCTGTTGGTCGGCTCATTGAAAAGACAGAAGGGTGAGGAGAAGTTGAAAAGGCGTGCCAAGTTGGCTGGGAACCTCAGCAGTAAGCTTTCCCCACAACCCTTCACCCCACATCACTGCTCACTGGGATACAAACAACCTTTGTAGCTTCTCTCCTCTCACGACTTCCAATTTGGACAAATGCAGAGTGTTTTGTGTGTTTGGTGTGTGAGCGGCGTCGCCTTCTTCCTCTGGTTTTACTACTACAATATGCAGGCATTCACTCAAGGAAAGTGTGTGTTTGTGTTTGTGTGTGTAGCCCGGCTTTATGAATTCAAGCGGAAGTCTTCACCAATCAGTCAAGAAATCCAAGACTCCAGCATTTACATACAGCTCTTATAAAGGCCATGAGATACAAAAGGTTTCATTCCCCTCACGAAAATCTAGAGAAAAAATCTACCATGTCACTTTTCCTACACATTTTAAAAGATGAAATGATCCGTATATATTTTAAAATGAAAATCTAGTAACTTCATATTTTTGGACTTTTGAATCAAGTTTATTGTTTCATGACAGTAATAAGATAAATGATGTGAACTTTTCTGCAAAGTTTCAGAGCAGGATCTTCTCAGTTTTACTTCAGATCTGTTCGTTATGATCATCTTTTTATTTTTAGAAATTTAGAGGGACATCAATGGAAAACCTCTGTGCCGCTTTGCCCAAATTGGAACATTTGCACACAGTATTTAAAACACCTCCTCTCTGACTGAGAGTGACGACCATTTATAAATTAAGATTAAGCTGCAATATTTGTTCACTATCTTCTCCACAAAAACAAACCTGTACAATAGACGATGAACATTAATACTGTGTTGATGCTGCATTTTACTTTTCTCATTCCTGATGTCACATGTTGAATATTAGTAATACATGAAACATCTTTTGCTTCTTCATATTTTTCTTTACTGTATCTAATTAAGTTTTCCTGAAGCTACAACATTCACGATAGCTCAAGCGATACAAGATCAATATTGATATTTTAGACTTAGAAAACCAAATAAGGATCTGGCAGCTGATTATTTGTCCATAAACACATAAGATAACACTTTTGATCAATAATACATTTGTTTTAAAGAACTGTGACTAAAATCTGAACTGAATAGGACATGAAAATTCACTCACACTTTTTCTAACTACTTCAAACATAATATTGGCATTTTTGTACTTGGCATTTATCGGCTGCCTCACTGTGATAAGCTAATATTAGCCAATTGATTGATCGGGCTCTAGCTCCTTTATTCTCTAAAAAATGGCCAATAGTAAGTGCATTTGTGATTTAATACATTTTATTATGTTGAAGACATCTGAAACTATCCAAAGCTTTCTTCTTCTTCTTCTTCTTCTTCTTCATACAAAATAATGAGTTACAGCTTACATGTAAGGTTTTCAGCGGAACTGATTAATCGGTCTACTGTGAACTAATATTTCACCCTCTCCTCTTATTGGGCCATTCTGCTGAATAAAACCATCTCACAACACCAAATGTATCATGTTATTGTGATGAAGTGCAAGTACAAATCCTGATCATTATATCAGCTTCACAGCTCGCTGTTTGTACCATGAGGAGCGAGCTGTGTGTGAGTGTATGTGGAGGCTGCAGCAGCTGTATCAGTTTCCCAGCGTGATAAAAAGTGTGTGCTGCCTTCAGTCGGCGGCTCAGCTTTCAGATCAGCTCCACTGATATAATGGCTTCTTTAATCCGAGCCAATTAGACCCACAGGGCACAGGGAGTGGCTGTTTTCACACTGCACCAATTTGCGCTGGGGGTGGGAGGACTGATTGACAGGCAGCCGTGTGAAAACAGAGAGACAAAATAGGTTATAATTTGAACCCATGGAGAGGCAATATGGAGGACGCAGCCTGCATGGGAAACAAATTGTGGGAGTATCACTTGCTGAAGAGTTTTCTTACTTCAGAACCATTCGATCAAACCAAATGCAGTAAATGAGCCGGTTGGACCATGCTGAGAAACACATTGACAGTTTCTTGGTAGTTCTGTAAATTTTATACACAAGAATTGATCATTTTACACAATTGCTCCAATGTCGTACTTCCAAATCGTTTTGTGTTGTGACCTTTAAAATGGATGCTCTGACCAGTTACCAGATACGTTTATAAGCTGTAAGCAGAGCAACAAAGAACAATTCTTTTGCTTTACTTTTTGGGTGGTTTCATAGAAAAATATATTACAACCGTGCAGAGATCAAACTACATGGGATTCCACAAAAAGCAGTAATTAAAGACTGAAAAATAAGATTAATTTTGTTAAGCAGATATTTAGTTTTTCTTCCTCTTTATCTCCTTAATCACTTCATTAACCCTCAGATTAACATTGACCACAGGTTGGGAGCCACTGTTTTAATATATCCTGAAAATAGGTGGCAAGATAAAGCAGAATTTCTTATTACTGTTACTGTTAAAAATACTATTGAAGCATTTCCTAAAGGTCTTGTTTGATGTACCTAGAGGCTAATTTGCTATTAAAGCATAAATTGGCTGTTTTTGGTCCAAAAACATTTTATTTGCTCAAATTTCAATTTCTCCAGCATTTCCTTTAATCAATGAATCAAAGCATCATAATCATAACTAATTTCTGTTAAACGACCAAATAAATGACAGAAATCAGCTTCAGGTTGAAAATAGTGCAGATCTTTTGGTTCAACATCTCGATACTGCTGTCAGACCTTCAGTCTCTGCAGTGCTGCAAATCTCCAGCTGGGGGCGCTCTGAGCTGAAGTTGTACCAGCAAAATGACTGCATGGGAATTACCTCCTTCTCAGTATTCATCCTCTGTTCCAGTTACTGCGATGGGACCATGTGAGCAAAACTCCTGAGGATTATTGTTGAGTGTTCTTTCATGTTTCTCGTTCTCACAGCTGTTCTTCTACACTGACCATTGATTATCCATCCAAGGTGTGTGTGTATGCGTGTGTGTGTACCACATGCAAGCCCAGTTCAGTTTTAAGATGGTGATAAATTATAGCTGTGATGATTGAGGAGAATAAAATAAATAGATCAGATTTGTCATTTGTGTGATATTTCCGTAGTTTCTGGTGAGATGTTGGTGTTTTGTTTTAGCATTTATAATGCCTGGGCCTATAAGCTGGGACAGTGATTACGTGGTCAGTCACTTAAACTCCAGGACACAATGTGATGTGTATTAAGGTCTCGCTGCCGAATTCGAACACTCAGCTCAGTGGAAACAGCTCACATGTCTCCAGCGTTTTCAATGTCTTGAGGTGAAAATGGGAAAGAAAGGACTGTTGAGGCGATCCTGTTGCCTTAATAACCACTGTCAAACAAATAATGTGACACTGAGGGGACATGAGAGGCAACAGTAGTTGTAATATGGAAAAACCGGACGTTGCAGTTGTAGTATCATAGCGTAAAAATACTAAAAGTTCTTCTTACTTTAGAAAAAAGATAAGTATTATCTGCAAAATGTACTGAACGTTTTGAAATCAAAAGTAAATGGTCCTGTGAATATTATATGATGATATATAATAATAATATTGGACAATGCCAATGCACTAATCTGTAAGCAGCATTTTAATGTTGTAGAAGGTTGAGGCAGAGATAGACCCATTGTACACATTGTTGGGTATTTTAATCTATAACAATGATATTTTATAATATAGGTTTATTTGTAAAACCTTAATTTTCACAATAACTAGTAGCTCCAGCTGTCAGATAAAAGTAGTGGAGTGAAAAGTAGAATATTTCTCTTTGAAATGTCGAGAGTAAAAGTAGCGCAAAATGGAAATAATCAAGACCAAATACCTTAAAACTGTAGTTAACCCACAGCACATGAGTACAGGTACATAGTTACTTTTCATCACTGTGTATAATGAAGCACACTCAGCTTCTAGGTACCTCAATTAAATAAAAATATAGAAGATTTTCTCCAAAGCCAAATATGACTTCTCTTGACGTTTTGGATGCAGCTGGTTCATCATAATTGTCTCTACCATCTCATTCATGTTTGCTCTTGTCCATATTTTCATGTCACTTTGAAGGACATCCCCAATTTTAAACATTTGCCAACCCGGAGTCCTTCACCTCCACCAGTGAAGAAGACCCGTCCATCAAATGTGCGATTGTGACACATTTAAACAAACAGTGTCCTGACAACGTTATAATCACCTCTCTATGTTGTTCTTGTGCTGCTCTGAAGCATTAACATGTGAAAGCCTCCAGTTCCTGTGAACTTATTTGACCTCTGACCTCTCCTCTGTGCCTCGCAGACAACAAATAGCTGCAGCTGCGATGGAGGGCTCCCGGTTGGTTCTCACCCACAGACTCCAGTTCAGATTGACTGGGTCATGTCTGCTCGGAGGCAACAATGAGTGAGTAAGAAGAAGTGATTATTATAAGTGGTTCTGACTTGTTTTGACCACGAATGACTTATTGAGGTGCATTCTTCACTCTCTTATACACTTAACATAGTTTAAACATACTGGCAGCTAAACCAGTGTGACCATGCATGCATACAAATTAACGCTCATATTTCATACTTTGAAGCAGCCACCTGATATTTGATAACCTGCAGAGGGTGCTGTCTGGAAAATGAGAGGAAAAAATATGACAACAAATGAAACTGAAGTGTGTGAGAAATCATTTTGAACCAAGCATGTCACGTTGGCTCGTTGGAAAAGACGTAAAAGATGGAGAGAACAGCCCTCATTAAGGACATATTGTTACTGCTGAAGGATGTTATTCATCACAACCACCTTATAAATTATGGTGTTATTAATATTTATTTAAGTGCATTATCGCAAATATGATTGGAAGTCACTGGAATCTAAACAACCCAACAAGCTTCGCAGATAAACAACAGTGTCATGTACATCCTGTAACAAGCTTGGCAAGTATTTAGGTACATTTTTTTAATCATTTTTGTATCTCAATTACTTTTTCAATTTAGCAGTTTGTATTCTTAAATGTGCAATTGTTAGGTATGATTTAAGCCCCGATGCTCCACTTTTTTGTTCCAATTCAAAAAAGGTAAAGAGACGGATAAAACGAACACCTGACACACGCAGGAATCTTCTTCATCAGCTGCCATCGCTTTCACAGATTTAGGTGTTTATCTGTTTTTGCGCTCCGCCGCGGCCGAGAATCACAAAACACCTCTAACGCATTCACATGATTACACAAACATACATGTGCCAGACAGACACATTCCTCCACGTAGTCGCAACGCAGACCTGCACAGCCGAGACTCAGACATGCAAACGACATGGTCCACACTTTCTCACAGCTCTATCCAGACACACACACACCCACAGTGAGACACAGACAGTTTGAAGGGCCTCATCTCGCCTGCCTTTCTTTGCCTGTCTGCTCCGTCTGACCCAGCCTTTTTATATGTCTAATTAAGAAGTCAGACCCTCCAGCGTGCCATGACATACTCATGGCTGATTTCTAGCCATGTTTTGTGCCTGTGTCTTCGTCTGGATGGATCGGTTTTATATCGTAATCTATAAGATATTGTTTTCCCATCGAGCTCGCCGCCCCACTGTCAATGGCCTGGGAGAGTTGAGGGATAATTCACAAAATGTTCAATAGCACCCACTAGACTGTTTTTGTGGGAAACCAGCGAGCGGATGACTTTAAACAGAGGACGAATTTTTTAGACAATGTTCGTTTGTGTTAAGAGGTTCAGCTGAGCATTCCCATGTATGATCTTTGCCATGCATTTATGAGCCAAACAATACGTGGTAATGTGAGAAAAAGGAGAAGTCAAGAGATTCATTTCAACACTGTGTGGTCAGTCCGTATTGTTTCTGCAGCAGTCTGTGCATATTATTATTAATTAGCCGTTAAGTTTGGATGTGTGTCCGTCTGTGCACACGTGTGTGGAAATAAATCTCCACGGTCCGCCGGGGATGGACGACACACTTCTCCTCCTGTCTGGCCGTCCGTGGAAGACTTCCCCTCGACCCCTCCTGACTGAGTCACGACCTCTGAGCCTCTCATCAAACAGGAGGCCAAGAGGTTAAACTCAGCAAACCAGCAGGTCAACAACCTCTTTATCCTGCCTTGACACCACCCAACCCATCACCGGCAGTTTAGGAATGAACCCAGGAGCCTGTTTCTGGTGTTTAACATTTCCAAAAAAAACCCTGTTTTTACTGTCACCAAACTGCTTTATTTCATATCAGGCAGGCTAAATAAGCAGATGCTTTGGAAGCCACAAACAAGCTGGGAAGTTAAAATTTGTAAAGAATATCAAGTAAAGTTGTAACAAGAAAAGATGTGGAAAGAAACAAGTACATTTACTCAATCACTGTACTTGAGTGTTTCCTTTTTATGCCACTTTCTCTCATAATTCAGAGAGAAATAATGTACTTTTTATTCCACTACATTTATTTGACAGGTGTAGTTACTGCTTTCTTTTCAGAGTAACACTTTACAATATTAAAACCATAGTACACTCATAAATTATAATCTACTGTTAAAGTTGAAACATGTGATTTAATGGCTTGTGTCCCTTCACATAAAATGCAGTGAGTAGATGGGTCCTTTGTCACATTCTAGATGTCTATGTTGTTGCATGTTGTTCTTATTTAAATAACTGGCTCAACAAGGTCAAATGATCTAATGTTTTACAAGTTTATGAATTGAGAAAAGTCCTTTAAAATCAAAACAAATCTGTGGCACAGAACATTTTTCTTCTTTATTTCCACATTATTCATCTCGCAAACACTCAGATTTCTCTTGGGATCCTTTGGAGTGGCCCGACCCTTAGGTTGAAAACCTGGACCTTTAACTGTATATAAAGAAGATGAAGTAGCTCCAGCTCAGCCAGCTACAAGTGTAAAATGGTCCTCACACATTGATGCATCAGTATTACCCATCTAATAATGTCATGCATTTATAATATCATATAAGTGTCGGGGGACCTTTTTCTGAATCACGAATGATACATTTACTTAAATTGGATTTTACCTGCAGGACTTTTACTTGTAACGGAGTATTTCTAAATTGTGGTATTTGTACTTAAGTAAAGGATCTAAGTACTTCTTTCACCAGTGACTTTCCATTTCGGTGAGAATTCATGTTATTAGATCAGGAGGGTGTGACTCTATAAAAACTAACCAGCAGGGTGTCACAGGTGTCTTAATGAGAAATCCCAGAGGCCTGTGAGGACACACAACAACAATCAGTGGGATTAAAGGTCAAGCAACTTGTGGATTTAAAGGCCATCGAAGAGGGTCACACAGAGCAGCCTCCTACGCACACACACACATACACACACTCTCTCTCAAACAGTCAATTGTGTGTAGCGAGGTGATGAATTAGGGAGGAAGTGACCATTGTCCGTCTGCCCCGAGGTCAGATCTCTTCATGTCACACTTCATTTCTGACCTTTAACAGACAGAGGACCATAATTTATTCAGTGTTTCAAGAGGTTTGTTTTTCATAGTTTGATTCCTTAATATATACAACATGGGTCGGACATTATATACTTAAATACCATAAAGAGGATTATGTTGTCTGCTGCTTAAATCTATGTGTGATGTGTCATATTAATGATGAAGATTTATGCAGTTTCCTCCATTTAATAATGCATTGTATATGCCTCAATATCATTGCTTCACTTTTAACAAAAAAATCAAAACTTTCTGGAAGTCAGAATATTTTATAACCAGACATGTTCACATTTGTTTCGTGAATTAACCTTTTTTCAGACTGGATGTTTGTGTTCGCTTCTACCAAAGTTTTAGCACAGTGCAAATTCCAAAACAATTTGAATATCTCACTTTGAGAAATAGTAACATGTGTTCCTATAATCGCCCTCTTTTTTAATTTAACACAAGGAAAAATGATGAATCCTGTTGGAACAAAAACATCTTTTCAATAATTTTGCCTCAATAAGATGTTGTCTAACGACATTTAACCACAAATAAGTTGAAAAGTCAAAATTTAAAATTAGTTTTCTGGCAAATGTTCCTCATGCAGCAGTTCCAGCTTTTCACTTTGTGACCGCGAATATAATCTGAATGAAAATAGTTGCAGCCCTACATTTCTTTAATTGTCAGTGGTGTGAGTCTGAATTTCAGTATGTTGCTTTCAAAAGACATTCTACATGAAATTTGACCTTCGTACTTCAGATTAAGAGATAAAATATAAAGAGCATTCATTTGGTTTTATAGTGGAATCTGAGGTTGTGAGTTTTACAGCAGTGACAGGTAGATTTAGACAGAGGTGGGGGGGTGGAGGGGGGAGTTAGTCAGGACATCAACACAGTTCAACTCAGACATGTTCATTTCGCCTTCATCTCCTCATCATGCAGACCAGGGTTTGCCGTTGAACTTGAACCCAGTTCCCTCACACCGCCTGATTTCACAGTGGCAGCCTCAAGCCCTCCAGCACCTCCCCCGTCCTCTCCCCCCTCCCACCCCCAGCACCGTGCCCGTCTTTGTGAAGCTGTCTTCCTTGACTTTCCGCATCCCCCGTCTGGCCCTCCGCAACCTCTCTTCCATCTCTGCCCCCTCCCCTCCCGTGCAGCCATTCTTCACTTCTGGGTCGGGGGGCTCCAGGAGACGGCCCACGGGGACTCGCAATACAGAATGCTAATCAGGCCCTCGGCGGCACTTCCCACGATTTTCCTCCCAGACATGAGCTTTTGTTTCGTTATTGATTCCATTATAATCAGACGGTTCTCGTAACTTTCCTGCTGTCTGGAGGCCGGTCTGCAGCGGAGGGCCTACCTGTCATATGGCCTTTCTCTCATTCATTCAGGATTAATGTTTTACCTTAGCAAAACAATGCAGATTCTCGTGTTTACAAGATCTGCAGTGGAGCTTAATGCTGGCAGTGGGATTTCACCCTCTTTTAATACACTGACAGTCGAGGAGGTTTTGGCTCCTGAAAAGTTTTCATTTTTGTTTAAAACTTAAGAAATATTATTTTGAATTTGCCGCAAATAATCTGAAGGGAACTGAGACCCTGTCGTAAAGAGACCAAATATAACTCGACATGGTCTTGATCAGTCTGTAATTAGGCTCCTGTAAGAGACAATATACTGTATAATTTGTACAGCTGATACCAGTGCTGTGTGTTTTTCACACTGGGAGCTCTGCCAGGTCCTTTTTTAATCAGATCTTTTGACAGTTTCAACATGTAATTTGATTCAACATTGTTCATATTTATGTGTAAAATCTATATTTGCACTGTGTTAGTTGAGCATAACTGCTCTTTTACAGTAATGTTAAGATTCTAGTAAAACAGCCGATGACAAGAGCAGAAGAGTCAATAAAACAGAAAACTGGCAACAAATAAGGTTCAGGCTCAGTGAAAGCAATCAGAGCTGTAGATAATGATTTATGAGAGCGATCTTTGAGTCACAGAAGAATAGATGTGTTTTGTGTTTAGGTGAGATTATAGATTATTCCACGAGACATCTTTTTTTTCTTTTTGGCAGTTTTCTCTTTAAGACCATCTTTCCTTTCTAAGAGTAACAGAGCTGACATTTCTCTTGTGTGATGACTGCTCAGTATTTTAGTGCCTTTTTAATTGAACCATACCTACTAATCGTTAAGCTCTTGAATTGAAGCTTACTAAGGCAGAAATGTGGGAAAGGTCGGCTGGTTGAGTCTCTATTTGTATTATCTCTATTTTCCACATTATAAAACAGTATTTTACTTAGTTTGAATATACTTGTTATAATTAAGGGCTTTTCTAATTATGTATCCCTTTTTTTAACATCACTAAATTCACTATTATACCTAATGTGCACTCATATTTTCTAACTTCAGTGCATTTAAAACAAGTGTAGTTGCAGTGATAACAGCATTTGTGAGTTTTAGAAGCAAAACAATAATGAAATAAAGTAAACTCCCAAAGCTAATTTTTTTCTTTTTCTTTTTTTCAATTATTCACACTGTCTGAAGGCAGTCTAACACAGTCTAATATTACAAATGAATGAGGTCTTCTTGTTTGGAGTCAGACAGTGCGTCAGTACAAACACTTCCTACAGCCAGTGACATATCCCTCTTATCTCAACAGTTGTGACACAAATATCCAAACTGGAAACGGTCATTTCAAAATGCTAAAGACAGGTTGAGAAAATAATAGAATTGTCTGTCATTCTGTCAATTTTGGGCACCGTCACTGATGGACTTCATATGTTAACACATTCAAACTTCTGTATCAGTTTCTACAGGAGTTTAAACTTCAGTCACTTTCAATTTCTGTACCATACAGTGAGTTGTGTAATACATATGCTTCAATGATTTGATGACCGCTTCCTTCACGTATTATCTCGTATTAATTCTCGTATTATGGGTGAAACAAAAGCTCAGAGAAATTTTTCCTGTATGACACCTTTAACCCCAGTATTTGTGGCCTGAATGTGACTCATCCCTCCAGATGTTTCCCGGCGCTGCGTGCAGCACAGCAGCAGCAGCTGGATCCCCTGGCAGCTGTGTCACACTGTCCCACACGCGACACATCATCCAGATGTGACTCGGATTTTCCTCTGCAAGTGTACAGCGCGTGTAAACATTGATTAGTGATCGTGTTTATGAGGATATTGCTCTGCATTGCTCTTGCATCGTTTCTACCTCAAAATGTTTCTAATAAGGGTTTAGTTCAAGAAGTCGGTCAGTTATCAATTAAGTACCTGTACAGTTGTATTAGTTTTATTGGAGTACTGTACAACTACATCTTTCTCCTGAATTCATACATAGACAACGAAGCTAGCTCAAACTCCAAGGATAGTTTAATGGATCCAATCTTTATATTCTTAAATCTATTCTAAAGCACAAAGCTTGATGTTGGTGCCCCATGAAGTAGAACATGCAAAGATTTAATCCATATCACATCTGAGGTTTGTACAGAGCTTCGTCTTATAGTCTGTTTTTCTATACTTTACATAGGTCTACATTTTTGTAACGTCAGAACGTGGACGATGTGCTGTAGAACAAATACTGGATTTTTGTAAATATGGACATGATTGGAAGGTCCAACAAATTTGTGAAATAGTGATTGTGTTATGGTTGATTCTTCATCATATGTAATGTACATTTTAACACACACACACATAGGCGGTTATTGTCTCATTGTAAACATTAGTACTTTTATTGATTTACTGCAGAAGAAACAGTTGCATAGTACAAAAATTGAGCACATTAGTAGCAGCTCATGTGCAAATCATGCTTATAAGACACAATAGTTCATAGTGCATTATATCAACTACATGATCCTCTCTAAATAGTTAGTCGCTGTATAAAATCTATTGCACACATTCACATTGAATCAAAACGAAACTCTATGTAGCAAGTATTCATGTTAGACAGTCAGAAGAGCTGATTTGACAAATGAAATGTGAAAGACAACCAGATTTTAGTCTGATGACTTCTGCTAGTTAGGACAGTATTCATTGCTTCTAATCAAGGCTACTGAAAATCAAAACAGCAGAACACACACATTGCACCGGTGCTCATATAGTGCACATTAGTAAACCCTCACAATTCACCACATTTCTCTCACACTGGGCACAAACTAAACCCATATATTTAACTGCTAATGTGCAAACATAACAATACAATTCATGTGCAAACACTAATTCAAACAGTGCAAACGTAACAAAATCTCCTTCTCATTTCTTTTGCATAGGTACAAAGTAGAAACATATAGTTTTAATTGCACACAGCTCTTCGTGCAGTGAAGTGTCACTTGATTAGATATGTGTACTAAAAGTACAACTAAGATTTTAAAGGATGCTATGAAATTATGCTCCAAGCTTAAGGTACTGTTATACACAAAATAAAAAATAATAAAATGTGATGTACATGATTGGAACAAAGATTATACAGCTGTTAAAAAGAAATGTACTGAAACTGAAAAAAATTGCTGTGTTTGTCGAAAAACAGTCACATCATCTGAAGCATTGATATAAGTTTCATAGTTGATGGATTAAGTTCATAAAACATTTTTGACATTGCACTAGAAAAAAAATTCAAACGTTTCAAGTAATTCAGTCACACAGATTGTCAACAATTTGATTGAAGAATAAAACATAAGAAGAAAAATTGAAATTTTACATGAGACAAATACACTAACAAATACACATTTAATCACTAGCTCAAATAATTAGAAACAAATAGGAGTCAAGAGATAAGTGACAAGAAATGGAAAATTAATATGCAAACAAATACATTTAAAATCATGTACTTAAGATCTAAGAATAAATTGTTGAACTACTTAATGAATAATGATTCAAAACACGACAGCATCGTCATCTAACCTTTTGTTTTCCTTCTCTATAAAATGACTGAATCTCAAATGACTGTGTGTGTGTGTGTGTGTGTGTGTGTGTTAGAGAGATCGAGATAGAGTGATCTAAGCTCTGACCTACATGAAAATCTAGCGCAGATGTTTCCTGAACAGCTGTGCAGAGCAGTTCCCAAGAACACAGTGTACAACACACACACACAAACACACACACACACAGAGTCCACTTTGCCGTCCTTTACTCTCACATTTTCAGCCTCATGATGGCCAAATGTCAGTCTGTCCACTTGTATCAAAGTCCTCTGTCTTCTGGTTTATTTCTGTCTTCACTCAGATAAAGACGCTCATCATCAGAAAGTGGTGAATTCTGTATCCTGGCAGTTTGAACTCCGTCCAGTGTCAGGTTGTTAGAGGCGACCGCTTTCACTGAATCCATGTGTTTCCTCCAGTATATTGGAGGTTAACAACGTGGTCCTGTGTGTAAGGAACATTGCTGGATTCAAAGTCACAGTCCAAAGAGCTGAGAGGCAAAGATCAGATGATTCCCAACTCCAGACTGATCAGAAACCTTAGAAGAAGAAACAGAGGAGACGTCCATTAATAAGACGAAGCACATTCACATTATATACACATGCAGTCTTTTTGGATTAATTCCTCACTAATTATGCAATGCAGTATGTGGAACTACAGAATATATGTGTGTGTGTGCATTTTTAATACTGTATTCAAATGATGTTGGTGAACCAGTCGGCTCAAATCCCCCACAATTCCCCAGCTGCTCTGATTCTACTGTGTTCAACTTCACTGCATTTACATTATAGGACTGGAGACAACTAAAAGATATAGATCCCAGGGGACCATCTTGGTTAAATAAGGCTCAGAAGTCCTGCATCTACACATGCAATTAATAATCCAACACATGAAACGCACAAAACCAATATTACTCAGGAACAATCAGGCTTTTTGGACAAAGCTCTCTAAGTCTCGAACAGCCAGATTTTGAGTAACGGATCATGTGCACAGACTCAAAGATTTGCCCGACTCTGAGCTGAGCCATAAGGCGCAATTTATCACAAAGCTCAGAGTTACTATTTACTGTGTCACCTTCTCAGTGGCCTCGACCTACACTTTATTGTAAGCTCCCATTCACTGCCCATAGATGGCACACTAATAACAGAGGGACAAACTCACACACACACACAAACAACCAAGACAAATGAGGTAAAAAAACGCCTTCCCCCCAACCCCCCCCCCCAAAAAACACCAAACTCCTAAACAACCATGTCTGTATTTGCCAGTCTAGACACAAGCTGCTCTCCCAATCACCAACATCGCACCTCCTTCTCCTTCTCCTCCTCTTCCTCTCCTCCTCTCACACACCCCCCCTCCTCACCCCTGCTATCATTGTCTGAACCACCAAAGTGTTTTTTCCCACGCTTTATTTTTCTCCGTCCTGTTTGCAGCCAGGCAGGAGGAGGAGGAGGAGGAGGAGGAGGTGGTGTTGGGGCGGTAGAGGGGTGGAGGGGGGATGGTGGGGGTAAGAACTGATGGGGTCGCCATGGCAACCCCACATTGGCATGCCCCTGATTGGACTATGTGGTGGCTAATTATTCAGCGCATATGCTTAAAAAAAACAATAAAGTAGGACGTATTGAAATGCAGAGCCGAGCATCGCATGGTGTGTGATTAACATATGAGCCCAGCGCTGCTTTTGAAGAAAGACGCCTCAGTTCGCTCCATGTAGAACTTAAAATACTAACTCAAAATGTTACATTTATTATTATATTTTATGTGCATGTTAATCACATAAGTAAATATTTTTAGAATTTCAACTGTAATCCTTTATGTTCATACAATTGACAAATTTTGTTTGCAAAATCTGAACTTTTAGTCAAACTTTCTATTTTTGTTTGAAAAATCTATTAGATTAAATGTATGTATGCAACGATTAATAATTCACATACATGCCAAATTGCATGTGAGGATCAACCCAAACTTTACACTGAGGCTGTGAAAAACAAGAGCAGCATGCTAATGGCAGGCCTCTGAGCACTGGCATGACAGACAAATTGTGTGTGTTTGTGTGTGTGTGTTAGAGGCAGTAGGGATGGAAGGTCTGCTGTGTGAAAGAAACCAGTGGGGTAGGGGTTTGTATGTGTGTGTGTGAGGAGGGGGGGGGTTACGTTAACAATGGCCGGCATTGTTTACCAATCTCCCTCGTCCATTAATCAGGACGATCCGGGTCTAATTGGAGTTTTGGTTAAGCTGGTCTCCAGACCCCCGTTCCCTCCACTGGCCTAAATAATGGCGTTACGCCACAAGTGCCGCCACACATTGGGGAGGACAATGTGCCGCTTGTCTGAGGGCCCAGGATAGGATCCCCACCCTCTCCTCTTAGCCTCCTTTCTTAGTGGCCCCTGCACCCCCCAAAATAAACCTCACACAGAAACACAAAGAAGGCCTCTCACTATTGAGATCTCACTGTCGCAGGCTCCCTCTCCTTGTCTGTCTACCCCCTCTCCTTCTTCCCACCCTCCTTCCTCCATCCAGTCTTTCTCAGTCATTCACTTTTTCCTCCCTGAACTCATAGGTGGGTCCCGCGTTATTAGTGGTCGTGGTGCGAGTTCAGTGGTCAGTTCAAAAAACCACATCGAAGGAGGTGATCCTACTCACTCCTTAATCCCTGCATAAAGGTCGGCTAAATTGCTGCTGCCGTATTAAAAACCTCTTAACTCCAAATGACTGGAATCTTAATATTTTCACACCAGCTGAAGGATTGCATGCTTCTCTAAAAGTTAAGACATTTCTCAGCATTTTAAAACCTCTTAAAGCCAAATGGTATGTGTCGAAAGATCATGAACGTAAAGCTCAAAGTCGGCCCACAAAAGTTGACACAGTGGTTTTAATCCAACAGCAACAAAATGAGAAGTAACTGTATGTTAATTTTGGTTATTTCCAGTTAAATCCCGAATTTTAAATGTTGCTTTGATGCAGAAATCGTTGAAGTTGATGATAAATAATTCATACAGGAACACATTCCCTTCTTCATGTTTTCACACCAACCAAAGGATTGCATGCTCCTCTTAAAGATATTTATTTATTTATAAAGTCATAAACTGATCTCTTGGACTGTAAAACCCTTTCAACACCAAATGGTTAACATAAAAAATACATGAGCATAAAGCTGAAAATAAGGTCAGAAACTTTGACCTACTGAAGACACAAGATTCTCAACAGTAAGGGAGAGGTGTATTTGCTGAGACCTTTTAAATATTGTTTCCAGTAAAATCACAAAGTTTAGACGTTCCTCCAATTCAGATATAAGTGAACGTTAAAGATGTTGTGTGAAATGATCCATAAGGCAACAAATATTCTTCTACAAGCCAGATAGGACGTGTAATGCACATGAGAGAAAACTAAGCGTGATAACAAGCAGAGATTTATGAAGACCACTATGTTGCTAATTACGGCTCCTTGTGGGTGTCAGGGAGCATGTAGGTATTTTTTTTTCTCACATCATCAAACGAAGCCGTGTACACGCCTGCAGCGTAAATATCGTGTGAATACTCCATGTGCACGTGAAATAATGCCAGTATAACCACCCTTTGTAATCGAAAACCCTCGGAATAATCTAATTAATGTCCCAGAAACCAAGCAGTTCGAAAAACAGTTTTCCAAGCATCTGTGGAAATCCACAAAATGGTCGACCGTCGGCGTCTGCAGCGTGACGACGGGCACAACGAAAGCGACCGCAGCTGCCCTTAAAAATGCCAGCTTGCCGACACTCAAAAAACCACCGGCTCTACGGTTTCCTCCTATCTCATCCCTTCCCGCGTGTCTCTTGGGGCGATCTCTACAATTAACACACTGGCAGTAATTAACACTGTCTTGAGGCAACCAATGGCGCGGAAATGATCGGGGGCCAACGTGAAGTGGGGGAAGGTGCAGCGCTGGTTATCCACGCTCCCCTTTTTCAGCTGCCATTTTGTGCCAGTCTTAACACCTAAGATGGTGGCAGGACTGTGACTTGCCGTGTGGGAGAGGAGGACAAACTGGCAAGGGAGGGGTCGGAGAAGAGGAGGATTATGGGATTGAGGAGGGAGTCTCTTATTTTCATTCTTCTAGTCGGTACATTGCTGAACGGTTACCAAGATGTGGGGGGGGGGAGGCGGAGGGACAGAAAGAGGCATGATCGTCAGATTGCTGCCCTACATGCACCACAAATAGAGGAGGAATTCTCCCACACATGGACGCACAAAGACACACACACACGCAAACACACACATGTCAGAGAGGAAGAACAAAGTGTTTATACAGTGTGGGCGCGAAACACAACACCCAGTGATGGTCTGTTTGTGGGGAAAAAAAACGTGTAATTTACATGTGCTTAATATACGCCGCACACATACGAACACACACATGTGCCCAAGCATGAACACACACACACACACACACACAAACAACCAACACAGCCGTTCTCATGGTATGGTCTGCCCCTGAGCATGCAAATGACATTCATTATGCAAATGCATACAAATCAGAACCAACCATCTGAGAATCCAAGCTGGGAAAAAAGGAAAAGAATAAAATTAAATGAATGAGGGGAAAAACACTGAAAAGAAAGAAGAAGCATGTTGGAAAGTGTGTGTGTGTGTGTGTGTTTGGGGGGGGAGTACAGTGACACTTTAAGGTGCAAAAACAGGGTGTGAACATGTGGTCTTAGAGACGCTTAGAGACGGGTTTTTTGTCTACGAAAAAATAAGGTTTGAAAATATAAAAAGCTTGATGAATCTCAACTGTAACAAATTAAGCTGCAGGCGTCAGCAGTGTGTAATCAGATGCATGAATGGGAAGCTGAATTTATGAGTTTTAAGATCAATTCAGTACATTAAAAAATTCTTACAGCCTTATTTTCACTGATGTTCGGGGACTTTTCCAGATGAATACACTTTGTGTTACGCTACACCACAAATAGCTGTGTGTTGACGGAGATTAAAAGGGTTTGAGAGGAGGATTTTGCTGCCCGTTTTTAAAGATTTTTAGTTCCTAGATAGTATTTATGTTTGCCAAAGTTTAATTAAAAACAGGAGATGACGCACAGCATCTTCTCTCGCTGCCTTGTTGTGCCCACACAGTGGCCTTGTTTGTTCAAGTCTATTGAGTTCTTCAGCAGGAAAAGCAGCAAAATCAACTGCAGAAGAGCATCAACTGGAGGGGAGATGCTCCAAATGATGGCAAAGTGCCGCTAATTGCCTCTCGAGGTGTTCTTTGTTTTGCTTCACCTCTCTCACCAGCACGTCTTCTGTAGGACATGCTCTCTCCAAAGAGCTGCACTCACATTAACGTCCTTTATGAATCATCCAAACCTTAAAACTCCAAACCAAAAATAGAGGAGGTGGTTGTGTATTTTTGCTCTCCATAAAAAAGAAGCTGATGACGTGGGTGGCTCTCTTGCTTGGTTAGTAATTTTGGTACTTCAGTGGATAAAATACATGTAAGAAATGTAAAAATTATGCGAAATCACCGTCTGCTTGTCACAGTTTTGAATGTGTCTAAAGGCTGCATGTTTCAACCATGTGTAGTCACACGTCATCTAATGACTGAAACAACAACAGCAGATTTCCCTGCGAATAAAGAATTCAGGCAAAAAAAAAAAAAAAAACTGTGCTGAAACCAAAATTTTTGCCAATTATCTGGCAGTGATGAAAAGACAAAAGGCTAATTAGAAACAGATTGGGGCCAAATTCTTACCCAAAACAAAGTGCAATTAGACAAAGAAATTCCTGAGTGTGCGGTATGTGTTCGTGTTTGTGTGTATGTACAGTGGCCTGTGTGTGTGTGTGTGTGTGTGTGTGTGTGTGTGTGTGTGTGTGTGTGTGTGTGTGTGTGTGTGTGCATGAGAAAGAGAGAGGGTGGAAGGGAGAAAAAAGAGGCCTATGACGAAAGGGACGTTTAAGGATTTTCCCGACTAAAGTTTATTTTAAAATCGAATCAGTGTTTTTGTTTTTTAAGCACATTTATTTCGACGTCCTATCCAAACTCTAAACTCTCTAGTTCTTCATTATTAATCACTTCATTATTCACAAATTTGTACTTGCCATGATTTTTCAGAGACTTCAATAGTGTCCTCATAGGAAACCTGATTTAATTTGATTTGTGATCAGTTGTAAAGGAAAAACAAAGACTGGATCCAACTAGGCCAAATACTCATACTCACAGCAGACACTATCTGAAATGTCCAGTTTTGGCTGCACACTTTGGTCTAATCTGGTGCGCTGAGCAGATTAAAAGCCTGAGAACAAACTTGAAAATAAGGCTGGTCCTCGAGTGTGTACGTCAGCTGCTTTGTGTAAAAGTCAGACATTTGAATTTGGCCCCACAGTCTGTTTTCTTCAGCGAATCACTACAGAGACTTATTGTATTGTACTTCATTTCAAACTAGTAAAAACAAAGGGATGACATTTATGGAGAGAAAGGCCGTTCATTTAAAGAGGTGGAGGCAACAAAATTTCTCCAGAATCTGCGACCATGTTTTTGGTTGGACTATTTCTGTGAACACAATAAGGTCACCACAGAAGATTCTCTGTTTTCCAGAAGATAAAATGCATTCATGTGATCTGTGTGTTCTGTCATTTTCTGCAACATATCTTTAAATAGTAGCAGGTGTGCATATTTATTTTCATCTGTATCTGTTATTTTGCATTTCAGTATGTCTTTAACTGCACGTTTGGGAAGAAAAAAAACCTAAAATGTTCCACTTATCTGTTTCATCCACTTCAACCCCTCGACTGGTTTTAAATAAGCCGTTCACACACACACTAACTCGCACACTATCACAATTAGCACAACATGAACCCACACAACAGCACGAGCTATACGTCACTACTGCAGTATTACTGTGGTTTGTATGTACATCAAGCAGATTTGATGTGTTTTGTGAGAATGGAAACATTTTGTCCAGTTACAGTTCACATATTATTTGTGTTGCTGATCTACATTAGATGCTCTGTGAGAGACCCCCCCCTCCCCTCCCTTTTAAAATTACCCCTTATGTAACACAGCTTCATACCTTCACGTCATCGGTTGGCATCGTCCATGGTCCGAGCCCACTCCTCTCTGCTGGTCTTTCTTTATTTAGTTTTCTTCTTCCATGCAGGCGTGTAATGGGATTCTTGTTACTTTCGGTTATCTAGCTTTATGAAGAATGTACGTCACTCATACAGCTAGATAACCAAAGATAACAGACAACCCCTCAGGCCTGCAAACGCAGCTCCGTGCCAGCAACACACAAACACACACAACCTCCGACACACCTGTAAGGACAAACGATGACAGGGAAAAATGCTTAAAGGTCTAATTCACCAAAACAAAGCTAATTTACTGTGCTTTGCAACATAGTCCAGAGGTGGAAATAATGACAATAATAGTCATAAATCTGGATGATTTATCACGTAGTGTTAAAAACGCCTCAGTGAAATGAGATGAAAAACAAGCATGACTAAAGATTCACAAGGGATACTGCTGGGAAAACACATTTTCCAAGCTATTAAGTGTTTTTATATGACTGAAATGTGAATGGGTTCTTATAGGAATTCAAAACAAAGCATTATAGCCGAGTATCCAGTGAACTAAAGACAACAACGATAAAGATCTTTATGAGGGGCTTTAGAAGCTGGGGATAAAACAGCACTGAGGGGAATAATTTACACAAATAGTCCTGTAAAGAAAATATTACAGCAGAATGCAGATAGGAAACCCCTTGAAAATTTAGCACATGCACTCGTACAGTAGAGGTAAATACTCAATTACTATTTAAAGGTATTCGAGCTATTTATTTATAAGACCAGTTTGGAGTTATTTTAACTGTTCAGGCAGGAAAGATGCACTTAACATAATTCTTAAACATGCATTTTTGAGATACTGCAAAAATGTACATGTTTAAGAATTATACCTGTTTTTTACACCTTAAAATACTGCTCAACACTCACCCCAAACACTATCCAAACATAATTAACATAAAACTTCCACATCCTCAAAATATCCCCTGCACACACTGTTGTAAAAAATATCTTCAGCGCAGCATGTCAGCAAGTTCAGATGCAACACCAGCTGTAAAGGAATTAGCCTGATATATTGCTCAGAAGGACAAATGTGGAAGTGCCAGGAGACTCATATCTTCACCTAACTGTGCAGAAAACTGATTAGATTAGAGAATTTATAGAAATAAATGGATAAATTTGCAGCAATGATTGTGGATGTTATTAATTTAATTTCTAGCAGGAAGCAATATTTTTAGACCCTGACATGTTTATTGCTTGTTTATTTAAGAAGATCCTTTAGTTTATTTCAACATAATATATAATTATGTGACAATACTACATTATTTAGACCCAAATACATCACTGTGTGTGTGTCTATATTGATATATATAAAAAGGTTTTCTCTATTTTCTTCTTTCTGTAATCTGCTTTTTTTAAAATGGAGTTTGGTGAGAGAGTGATGAGAGAAGTGACGTCACGGGCATCGCTGGCTTTCAATTAGTGCGTTTGGTGTGATGCCTAATTAACACACACACGCCATCATGGATGTTCTTTCTCACAACATGGTGAAAATAGGCCACACTGCTGAATGAGCAGTGAGAACATTCAGGCTGCAGGTTGTTTACAGAAAAGACGGGAAAAACGCTTATATATAAATAGATTCTAGCCTCCATAGATAAATGCAGGTTTTACATTTTATTTCACAGCTACTGTCTGAGGAATCTCCTTTAAATTAAAGGGAGAGGAATATTGTTCGCAGGTTTTGGATTTTTGCCAAATAAAAAAAAAAACTCCATTAGACACACACGTTTTTACAAGAGTGTAAGGTTCACATTCACACCTATGATGTCTTGAACTAACATGCTGCTGTTGTTTTTTTCAGCTTACAGCCTTTGAATGTTTCCAGTTTGGTCATTAATAGTGTTTTATTCTCCTTTCTTACCAGCTGTGTGTTTATCTGTTCATTTTGTGTTGAGCTGCTGCTCCTCTACGAGAATAAATAAAGTTGCGTTGAATTCAATTGTTCATCTGGCTGCAGAATTTTTTCCTAGTTTATGAGTGTTTTTTATTTTTTTAAAAAGCTGAAATTATTTTTCAAGTTGCATGAAATTTGAGTGTTGTAGCTGATCTCTGCAGCTTAACAAAAATATATGTGACATAATCGTTTTATATAAAAACACGCGTGCGCATTTTTCTGTCCCTCTATATTATTATGTATATTATTTAAAAAATGCCGTAATAATTATTATTATTGCAAAAATGTATTTTATTTTATTTTTGTCTCCCTCAAGTGCTTATTTACCTTTTTCTTGATTTGAAGCAACTAATAAATACTTAGCTCTGCTGACTCTAATTGAACGACTCACAGGAGGCGACTTGTCCCAAATACTTTAAATTATTCTTATTCTATTTCTTTTAATTGATATATGATGCAGTTGGATGCAGCCAATGCAGAGACCATTATAAGTGAGAAAACGGTGACAAAAAACGACACTATAGGATAATGCATAGAAATAAAGATAAAGAAAAAAACTGACATTAGTTGCTTCCAAACCAACCCTCGAGTCGCTGCAGGGAAATTGCACTGAAGTTTTCCTTTAAGGCAACTTTGCAGAAATACAGTGAAAAATGTTCTACTTTAATAGATTGTCAGGACCATGAAAGGCTCCCGTAAATGCTGCAAAGTGTGAGCGTCCACAGAAAGGATCCAGAGAGGGGTTTAAAATGATTTCCAGGAGTAATCAATTAGTTCCACACAGCATGCTCTGCGTGTGTGTGTGTGTGTGTGTGTGTGTCTGAGACAGAGGAAGAAAGATGTTTCACTCTATGGATTTTTTTTCTATTTTTCTTGCATTGAGAGCTGTAAAGCTTGTTTAAGTCACACGTCCAGAGAAGGATTGATAGTGGAAAATAATCAATGAATTCATGATGGACTAAAGAGTGAGAGGATGCATATTCACCTGAAGGTTGGAGCAAGTCTTCATCTTCATTTCTGGTGCTTTTGGGTTTAAGTTACTGCAATAAAGAAAAAGAAAAAATGACTTGAGGATGTGAAAAAAGTCCATATAATTGTCCCATAAAATAAGTAGGCTGAGTAACATTTCACCCTCTCTCCCTCTCTCCCTCTCTCTCTCTGTCTCTCTGTCTCTCTCTCTCTCTCTCTTTCTCTCTCTGGAAAATCCCTGGAAACACCCTACGTGGGAAATCTGCCTACTAGGTCAGTGAAAGCCTCAAACGAGTCCAGCTTGTGTTGAGCTTTGCACCTGCAGCTTCTGTGACTCTGCAGCACTGAAGCTGCTGCAGACTCACAGCGGCCCCTCTGCAACCTGTCCTCTAACCTGGGATCCACTTCCGTGTTCCATCCACCGCCAATTTAATGGAGGAAGTCAGTGCACATTTTTACCTGGATGCACCTGCTCACTTTAAGTGCACAGTCATGTCTATTACACATGCTATAACCCCGAGTCATGCCTTCATTTTGCGGACTAATTTTGCGTCATCAGGCGCGTGAGTTATGCGGTGCAGGGCCTCAGTGATGAAGCAAAATACAGTAAGAAATTTCTTGCATGTGCAAAATCTGCTTTTGCCAAAAAAAAAAAATACAGGTGCAAGTCAGTTTTATTACAAAGTTCAAAAATATAGTAAATGAAACAGAAAAACTTCTCCAAGGCTTCCTCATCATCAGCTGCAGCCATCATTAATCCATTCACTATGAACATAGACTCAATGCTATAATAAATGTGAAGTAATAATTATAGCAGAGATGAAACAGGCATGAGAGGGAGGTCTGACTCCCCACTCACAGATTAAGCAGGCCTTATGTAAGAGCTCTATGCTGGCCCCTGTATAATCCCAGGCTGCAGACACTGCTGAGTTCATGTACCTACAATAATCACCTTTGCTTTTTTACACGCTTTCCCCCCCGATTAACCCTTTCAACCTGTAATCTGCTAACAGCAAACCCTGTGCACCACCACCCGCTGCAACAATGAAATCACACTGCAACTAAATCTACTACGAGGCTTTAGCATCTCTTCAGTTTGTGAACTAAACTGGTGGAAATGGTGCAACATGGATTTAATACCTGGGAATTATAACAATAGAGCATATGGCTGATCCAGGGTCAGCATGACTTCAAGGTTCAAATTTAAATTCAGCATTTGTTTCCAAAGCAGAACTTGAAGTAAAAGAAACTCATTAGTGTGTATTTTCTTGGACTTATTGTGATTTTAAAAAATAGAAGGATGAGAGAAGAACAGATCCTCTTTCTTTGGTACAATCTCAATATTAATACCAATAAAAAAGAAACTAATCAAAAGGCCTTGCAGGAGACAGGATCACCTCAGATGAGAGAACTGCTGCCATCTGAGCATGAGAGCATGAAGCCAAACTCCCCTGAACATGCAGCATCTGGTGCCAAACAAAAGTGGTTGCAGCCACAAGTGAAACTACACGTCTGTACTGCTGCCATCAGATGCTGCTGAGCCTTTATCTCGGATGCTGCTGCTGCGCATCCTAGACCTGAAGCTGGTCTGAGAGCAGAATGAGCATCACAGGAGGAAAAAATGTGGAGCAGATTTAGTCTCCAATCGGCCTCACTTGTTTCACAATAGGGTTAAAGGCATCACAGTGTGTTGCAGCCTGCACGCGCCTGCGAAGCCTCTGCAGCTCCGCTCCTGCAGGATTATAATCACACTCACATGCAAAAATAAAAAAAATAACACAAAATCTGTTTCTTACTGTGTCCTCCACGGGTGCAGCAGGGTGGGATGCACGCGTCTTGGATGAGCTCCTGGTCCCTCCTGACGCGCGGCACGCCAGGAGCCAAGTGCGCGCGTTCATGTGCGCCGTGTGGAGCTTTTTGTGGCGACGACGCGCGGTGACGTCCCCCCGGCTCCGTCCATTTCTCTCCATCTAACGGGTCCTCTGCTCGTTTCTCCATACTGTCCTCCTCATCCTCAGCCCCTAGCCCTCCCACCTCCCCACCCCTCTCTCTCTCACCCAGCCGGAGAGTTGGGGCTGTCCTCCTGAATGTCTACATCTCCAACCACCGCCGTCTCCA
This sequence comes from Centropyge bicolor, assembly GCA_037975185.1. Lineage (NCBI taxonomy): Eukaryota > Metazoa > Chordata > Actinopteri > Pomacanthidae > Centropyge > Centropyge bicolor. The sequence goes on from JBBMOC010000005.1 coordinate 10,725,696, forward strand.
AATGCTCTCACATCCCATTTGTCCTAAATCATATACCCGGTCCAAGGCCCACCCCCTTGTGAGTGAGTGAGGTAACACTGTTCCCACCCTCCCACCATGACATTTTTCATATTATGCAAGACGGCCGATGTAATTATAATAAGGACCTATGGCAGCGCCTCTCACGCCCCCCAACAGGCGCAGGCAGAAGTGCACATCATTCATTCATCCTGCAAACATCCCTCCAAGTCCTATAGGGGCTTTCACTCATAGTGCGTGTTTCATCTGTCCTATATGCTGCAAATACACATCACACTGACTTAGAGAGGGTTGACATACTATATGAGTCTTATCACCATGTTTGTATTTCTAGGATTGCAGCTTATTTCTAAGTCTATAGCGTGCTCATGTCATGTTTCACCCGAGCATCCTCATAGTCTCACTTTGAGCTATATTTTAGCCTATAATTCGTGCTGTCATATCCTACTATGCTATACAACCACCTTTCCAGTACCATTAAAATTTATTGTATTAGAATGTAGTGCATACAGGAGAAGAGGCACTATAATGTGAATTTCCCCACTGAGGGACGAATAAAGGAATATCTTAATTTTTAGATAGTTCAGTGTGTAAATTCATATGTTTGCATTTGGCTACTGAACCTGAATTGACACATCTCAAACATATCTGCAGCTGAAACTTATAGAGACTTGTGTTTTACCTCAGCATCATGAACATCGTGGTCTCACTTTGAGCTATTGCCAGTGCATATTTCAGCCAATAATTCTTGCTGTCATATCCTACTATACTATACTACTCCCCTTCCAGTACCATTTAAAATTTATCATCATCCAATAAGGAAATACAGGAGAAAAGACACTAAAATTTTTTAGAAGGTTCAATGTGTGAAGTCATATTTTTGTATTTGGTCTCTGACCCTGAATCTCAAACATGTTGGTGTCTGCAGCTGAATCTTATAGAGACTTCATGTTCATCACGAACATCACGGTCTCACTGTGAGCTTTCATACTTCATACTTATTACTTAGGTTATAATTTTTACTGTGATATACTACTACCTTTATACTACTATTTAAATTTTACTGTTGGCCAATGAGGTGATTTATGGATGAATATAGTGCACACAGGAGAAGATGCACTATAGTTTTCAGATGGTTTAATGTAATGTACATATTTTTGTATTTGGCTTCTCACCCTGAATCAACACAGCTCAAACGTGTTACTGTCTGCAGCTGAAACCTTCAGCATTGTCTCACTTTGAGCTATTTCCAATTCATATTTAAGCTTATAATTCTTGCTGTGATATACTACTACCTTTATACTACCATTTAAATTTTACTGTAGGCCAATATGGGGATTTATTAATGATGTAGTGTGTATAATTCACTGTAACAGGAGAAGAGGCGCTATAATTTTCAGATGGTTTAATGTGAAAAGTCGTGTCTTTGTATTTGGCTTCTGACCCTGAATTGTCGTATCTAAAAGATGTTGGCATGTACAGCTGAAACTTGCCAAGACTCGTGTTTTACCTCAGCATCATGAACATCATTGTCTCATTTTGAGCTATTGCCAATGCACATTTCAGCCATATACAGCAGTCATATACTATAGTACTACCTTTATACTACCATTTAAATTTTCCTGTAGGCCAATAAGGGGATTTATTAATGGATGTGGTGCATAGAGGAGAAGAGACATAATTTTCAGATGGTTCAATGTGTAAAGTCGTGTCTTTGTATTTGCCTTCTCACCCAGAATTGACACATCTCAAACATGTTGGTGTCTGCAGCTGAAAGTTGTAGAGACAGACTCGAGAGGGGCTCCGGCTTGGCTAATTATCATGATAATCACACCAGAAATCTTTTGAGTCAATGAAAGACGAATCCTCTCCAACGTTATTGTATAAGGTCTCAGTCTGTCTGTACGTATGTGTAGCCTAGACGTGCTTATCATTTGCATTCAATGAAGTTAACTCAGTCATGTTGAGCTGTCTAGACTAAGTGAGGGTGTGGAAATGCCTTCACACAAACTGTTGCATGTCTTTAGCCCACATACTACAAACATATATGTAAATGTCCTGAAGTTATGCTTCAAATAGTAAAAACAAATTTTAGAATACAAATAATTAGAAGAAGAAGCAGACAAGCTTATAAGGGGTTTACAAGTTGTAACTAATGGATGAATTAATGGTTAATAATCATTATAGATGAGTCATAAACCATTAAAAAGAACACATTATGGGTTACAACCTGGCAACCCAAAATCTGTTATAATTACAGACATGAAACTGATACGGAATCAGTAAATGATATTTTAACCTTTAATAAAGTCATTATTCAGCCTACAGCTTTTAACCCATCTATTAAAGGTTGTTCATTGGTGGTAAAGTGAAACTATTGTGCTTCACTAAGGATGCTTGCCAACATTTTAACATTGCATCAAAAAGAAGTTCCCTGTTAAGCTGTTGTGAAACATCTTGAAACAACGACATCAGAAACAATTGCCGTCCAAGTCTGTCTCGGTCCTGCCTGGCAGATCTTCTCAGTCAATGAAGGAACTGAGAGATGCTCGACGGACATTAACGTGCAGTGTAGCTGTTTTCACTCTGGAGTATGTGGGAACCAGATCCAGACCTGTTTATCAGTTCAAGTTCATATAACTCAAGTTCACTATCAAAGAAGAACCTCAATCAATATGAGCTTTAGCCTTGATGGGTGGAAATATGCTGTGAAAACCAACTGGTCACTTTTATTTCAGGATTCTTTATAGTGTAAAAAGGCAAGTTAGATTTATTGATAAAACCCCAAATCACAAGTTTTCTCAGAGGACTTTATAAAACCCTTAGAACATCAATTTGGCAGCTGGGAAAAACTCAAAACTGCTAGACACCAACAGAGGATGGATAGAGACAGAAAATCAGTAGAATTACAACACAGAGAAAAAACTGTATACAACCAAGAACTAGGCTCCGAAGCAGCACAGAATAGCAGAATGATCCTATACAAGCTGAAAGAACTGCAGTATAACCAGAATTACAGAAGACTTGATGAAGTACATGTACATCCTATCCTAGTAGCTGTAGACTATAGCCTGCAGTAAGTCTATCAAGGTTAATGAGATTCAGTACTCATGTTATAGAAAGTAAGTAAAAGTATAGTAAAATCCCAAAAATAGTAGTTCCGTATTAGAGCTGTCATTGAATACATTGGAGACTGGACTATTATTTCTGATGTATTGATGTGAAGGCTAAGCAGCATTTAATTATTGTGTTTGGTCAAGATGGGTAGTTTAATCTTTATGAACACATCATATTTTACTTGATCTCTGAAATGTAGGATAGATGTAGGCCTGTGGGACTATGATAGTACAGTGTATAGTACAAGAAGGCTGCTTGTATGTTTCAGAACAGTACTTTATAGTGGCATGCCAACATTTTATTCAAGATTGAATAAAAAATTGGCGCTGTAAGCTAGTGTGTGTCAAAGTCCATTAAGAATGTGTTTAACTTCATTGTGACATTTACACATAAAGCTATTTTACCTTGGTAACAACAAAAGAATCTAACTTAGAACCTCTGAGAAAATAAAGTTTTTCCTGTTGAATTTAGTCCCTACAAAGTCACAACAAAGTGGCAAAAATAATCGCTTGTTGCCCTGTTGGTTATTGTACACAGGCCGTGAGAAGCAGACAGTCTTTTGGCTGGTGGGTCACAGTCTGTCTCAGACCCTCCGACAGCAGTAAAGCACCCTCACCATCCCTCCATTGTTTTACTGCTGCCAGCCCAGACACCATGCAGGCTTCACTGAGCAGACAGGCAGAGCACAATGCAACCAAACCGGCTTTCACGCACAAGCTTTCACGCACGTTTGCGAGCAACATATCTGTGCAATCCACGTGCAAAAACCCTCACCTGATGTTACTGTAAATGTGAGCTGTAATACTTTTGCATGACCACAAGGATTCAGTGTGTATTTGTGCCCGTGCATGCATGCAGGGACTTGGCACCCTTTCACCCCCACGTCGCGCCAATATTCAAATGGGGAACCTCTGATATGAATAGGAGCTTAATGAGACATGATGGTGCATAATAAATGAAAGAGGGGGTCCTTCATGAGATGGAAGGCAGAGTTATTTCAGAAATGTTGCAGGGCTTTGTGGAAATGAGAGGTTTGCATATTGTAATGCTTTTCTTTCTTAGAGCCAAATAATAGCCTGGGATAGTTCCTTTGACCCCAGCTAAATGCAAAAACTGGGAGGAATCCCACTGAAACCATAGGCTGTTTAGACATGCAGGAGAATATGTTTGTTGTTAAGATACAGTTTATTTTACTGTTGGATCAGTGTGAAGGTCCTACAGCCAAAACTCTTCCCTCTTTCCGAGCTCCTCAGATGATTGCCTGAAGTCAACCGGTGGTCTGTGAGGAGGACCACCAGCGAGCTCTCAGGGGTCAGAGGACTCCTCGTGTGAAATGTGCTGGAGAGAATTTACATAATGTAAACAGTCAAGTGAACGCAGTCATTGCATCGTGAGAAACTGGAGAACTGGTGCTAGAATGTGTAAATTCAATTCATCAGGAGGTAAAATGACAGGGTCACTGAGGCTGCCGACCTCGACATATTTATTTATCTGAAAGCTTTAATTTGTACTCAAGTGAAATTTTCAATTCTAGAAAATAAATTTGAAATATCCTCAAAGACTCCAGAAGATCTTTTTTTTTTTTTTTTTTTGGATTCTAACAGTCGCTCATAAGATACAAGGTTGTGACGTTTAGATCTTGGTGCTGCCTTTGGCTTCTCTCATGTCTTTTCCTATAGTTGACAGAACAAAATGAGACTTGTCTTCTCTGCTTGTGAACATGTGTCTGTCTCACCTGCTTCAGTTTGAACCTTGAACATGCTCACCTCCTCCTTCTTACTACTCACATGAGGCCATGTGTAGCATATTCTTGTGTATCTTTTATTGTTCATAAAGGATCGTAGTAACCAAACAAAGAAAAAATAAATGCTTTAATCAGCTAGTCTTCTTATGGTCCACATATAAGATGAGATTCCTTTATTAGTCCCACAACAGGGAAATTTCCACATGGGACAGTAATTACACTGAGCATATTAAAGAACGAAATAAAATTATGTTTTTATGTTTAGTGTGTTTTCAGAGACCTTTTTAAAGAACAAACTCTGATTATTTATCAGTCTGATGATGCTTATATGAACTATCTCCTGAAACTGATGTAACCACACAGGACTTCTTTTGAGAACTGAACATTGCAGAAAGGGTTTAGCTGACTGAACATATATTGCTGCCTTATACTGTATATGCATGTGTGGTGTTAAAAAGTGAAAGTAATGCACAAAACAAACAACCAACAATAACCTGTAGTGCATTTGAAAGACAGCCACTTATTGTTCCTGTATAAAAGCTGAGAGATACTGAATGGGGTATAAGACTAGATGATTGGACAGATAGACAGAGAGATAGATAAATAGATACAAATGAAATGTCAATATAAGCTATTTTGATGTCAATTTATAAATAAATAAAAAAGGTCTTATATGTTAAAAAAGACCATAAAAAGAATAACATGTGCATTTTATCACTTGTAGGTTATAACACTGTAAAATATAGGCTCACATGATTTCAAGTTCACCATTAACTTCCACTGAATAACATTGACTCTTGATTTTTAGTATATTAATAGAACAGTGGCTTTTTAAATTAATATGATAATATTAGAAAATGAATAAATAAAGTGAATTTGCCACAAAGTTGTTTATTGTAAAACCAACAGTACAACATTTTCACTTTATCACAAGTGAACAAAAATAAACTTAATTTGAATCTGGATATTAAATTTACACTGAAATAAAGCGGACAGACATAGTGAATGAATCATTCTCCATTTGCATTATGATTGGAGATTCAACAGTTGTTTTTTTAAAACTAACTTTGAGTTGCACGAATCAAAGTCGAGAGGACATTTTTAAACCATGTCCGTGTTTTTGAATCGACTCCAACAGGTGAACTTTAGACACAACATAGTTTAAATAAATACAGACACATTTTATTTCTCTGTATTTTACGGTTTGCGCATAATAACGTTAAAAAAAGCCTTTTTCTAAGATAAAAACGTTTTATGATAAATAATTATTTCTGTATGCACACGTGCCTCAAATGTTATTCATTAGAGCCTCAAAGGTTTTATTTCAGGATTTGATTGTTTGAAATGATTTCTCCGTTCAGGAAATAAACTCAATGCACTTTTTATTTTCTACTAATGATGTTTATGCACAACCGCATTTTCAACATCGACACTTTGAATAAATGTAATGATTTCCAGTTAAAAACCTGAACATTGTTTTGCTCATTTTGAGGCTTTTTGAAATGTTTTAAATTTCATGTTTTTTCTCAACTAACGCATTTCTGAACAAATTTCTCGATCTTTTATTTTGTATTTTATTTTGGATGTTTTTATTTCTCCTCTCTGAACCTTCATGGAGTTACAACAGAAAAGAAAATGTAATCAGGTGAATTACAAAGCTATCAAAAAGATTACATTCGCTTTATTTTCTTTTTTGGCTAAAATTTGTGATAATAGTTCAGGTTTTCAAATAGCAATTACTCATTTTTTGTCTTTATAGTAATTTTTTTATTGCACATTCATCATGCTAAATATAACTGTTGCTTCTAGCAAATTAAAAACTAAAATATTTCAGTCGTATTAAAATAAAACTGAGCAAATTTGGAGCAGTTTTTGTTAGATTTGAAATGAATGTTTTTAATCCATGCATTAAAGATAACGGGGTGTTAAAAAACAGTGTTTCTTCAAAAAGTAATTTTCAAAGCATTATAAGATAAAAAGTATTGACCCCAGCTGAGGAATCCAGTCTATTTATTTTTGCATGTTTTTCCATATTACGCTTCAGATTCAGCTGCAGATCTTCTGGGAAGAGAAGCTGCACAAATCTGGCTGCAGATGACAAATATATCTTTTAGATTTTTATACATATTATTGCATCCAGCTTTCAATGGATGTGCAGTTTGTTGTGGTTCACTGGTTACTGTGTTTTTGAGGATAAATCAGCAGAATTGGTTATTTCACAGCTCAGGTAGGCCTGATCAGGTGAAGAGGTTTAAATCCTTCAGTCCTCTGCTGCAGTTTGTGATGTGTTTGCAGATCAGCTGCCAGTAAAATCACAAGCTTTAACAGGTTTTTAATGAGGAATAATAGATGAATATGAGTGAGATATTTGTGGCCTCCTGGTGGATCAATGAGGTGTCAATGATGTTATTGGAAGCAGTCAGAAGCCTGTTTCTCTGTTCTCCTGCTGCCATCATGTGGACATTTTGTGTATTACATCCACACAACAGTTGATTATTGAATCTTAACCCTCTGCTGCCCCTTCTGGACAAATAGCGTACAGTCAATACTTCTCAATGACCTTAATAATCTTCAACCGATGTTATGCAAACACCAAACTAAGTACTCTTGCTCAACTACTGTACAAGTTTGAAGTACTTTTACTTTACTTGAAGTTGACTTCAGAGACATTGTACTTTTTACTGTAGTACATGTTTTATATTTGACAGCTATCCAGAGTTATTTTTCAAAATTTAAAATTAAGCTATCAAGAGGTTATGATTATCTTATAAAATACAATTTTAAACATTAAGCAGTGGTTGATCTAGTTTGTCATGTTGCAGATGTCTACTATGAGTTATTGAAGATGATAAGTTATTTTACTTTTGATACTGTTGACACATTTTGATTTTAATACTTCTTTACTTTTGCTTTGGTAGGATTTGAAAGAATTACTTTTACTTATAATGGAGTACTAATACATCATGGTGCTAGTACATTTACTGGTTTGTTTTTGTTTGTTTTTTCCATCATCAAGGCACATAAATGAATCAGTAAATGAAATTGGGAATCACTGAAATAATCTTTGAATTGTTTAATAGTTTTTGATGGCCTGTTAATGTTGATCTCACCTGGGGTTGAAGTGAGGGAATCTGGCGACCTCAGTGTATCCTCCAGATGTCGTTTCTGCCAGTAACTGCAGATACAGAGCAGAGTCAGAACATCGGCTCTTGTCTTAAGCATCCCTGTCATCTGCCGTCACCACCAGTTTATGATTGTAGCCCATGACTGCCAAAAATAAATACAAGCAGTCTGTGCTCAATTCCAAGCTGTGTGGCAGCATTTCTGAGAGGATGCTTTTAAATCATTGGAACAAATGCTTCCTACAGACTATAATGAAAATTACAGCTCTCTTTCAAACAGAACATGTGGCAACGTTTTGAAAACACATTCAGTATAAATGTGGCGGATGTAAAAAAGAAACACTCACATATTTTCACATTTTATTTTGTCATTTTATGGTTAAGTCACTGCATCTTGCCTGGATATATTTTACAGTAAATCTGATCTTTTGATGATCTTTTCAACAAGTGGTTCAAAGCCTTTTCTGTATTACCACACAATTAAAACATTTATTTAAAGCTATTTAGTTTAAAAATACCAGAATCTGCCTTAAAAAGGAAAAGTGTGTATTTGTAAGCTCCTTCTCTAAATTCCCCCAAATTTACAAAAACACTACTGAAAATTGCAGGTCTTTGTCCTGAGTGGCAGCTTAAATAGCCCTGAATGGTGAACACCACATAATTAGGTCGTATAATTTACTAATAAATGAAACAGTTGGAATTTTAATGGCTGTTAATAACAGTCATTGAAATCTGTAAGACGGGTTCAGGAACAAGTTCTTGATCCTGATGTAAACAGGAAACATGGAGCATGTAGTGGCAAGGATCTGTAATCACGCTTTTAACTGTAGAACTGACAATGTCTTAAATATGAAATGGAAAACAGAGCGATGAAAATAGGGCAAAACATTTCTATTGATTTTCGCTTTTGTCCAGTTTTTAAGTTGTTGTAAAGTCTTCTGTGGCTGATTTTCAGTGCCTATAGTTGGCAGAAGGTTCGAGGTCATTGAGGTCAAGCAGACCTGACTTTACCCGCTGCTACTTTTGCTTTCACACAGCTCTCTTGCCCTCAGGTTAGAGGTCAGTCCGTCAGCAGCTCAGTGTTTAACTCGTGGACACTTGAGTAGACTCTTCTTCCAGCAGCACTTCACACATTCACAGAGGAGTGTCGAAGCTTTAATTGTAGCTTTTGAGACAAATCACCAATTTTGTCTTGGCGTTTCTGTCTCTCTCTCTCTCTCATACACATACACAACAGAGCTTCCACAACAATTCTCAGTTCTTTAATTGTAATTTATCACAACAGATTTACTCCTGGTATTCTTGGTCTTGGTCCCCCATACTTCAACTAATTCAACTAATTTTGCCCCTGGTTGTTGCAAAGGGAGGGAAGACTCTTAAATCAATCAGTATATTCCTCAACTATACAGAAATAAATAAATGTTCCTCATCTCATTGAGAGGGATACAAATATAGTTAATCTTTGTGAAGATCTTCTACAACTTCCTTTAGCTTTTTCTCCAAACCAATGTTCTTATACATAAACCAGATATTTCATAACATTTTAATTAGTTAATCTTTGAGGCTGATGATATAAATGTGAATAATGTTTTTAATCTTCTACAAACATGTGGAATAATATCAACATTACTACAAAATACATGCTTGTGCTTTAGTGAGTATTTCATTTTGGAAAGGCTGGAGTGATTTTTGTTCCTGGTTTTCTTGTTAGTAATATTTTCGGTTCGTGTTATTTGGTGCATATTCACAGATTGCTCTGTGGACTGAGTCAACCTCGGCTGCTTTGTTCTGTGAAATCACTTGTAACTGAATCATGAGGCTTCTCTCTTTGTAGGTCTGCACTTTAATAGGAATATTTATCAGTGAAAATACATTTATGGAAAACACAAACTCCCTGCAGTAGCTTTATAGACTGAAGGAGCTATTGAATAGTGTCATTTGTTGGGGTCTCATTGCTCACACAGGAGAGCAGGCGACAGTCCAGAGGAAGAAAAGCCAGGCAGGGACAAAAGTGGAAATTTAAAATGTGTACTGCATTGTGTTAAACTGCCTCCTTCTCTGAGAATACTTTCATGTAAAACTGACATCAAGTGACATAAGAATCATGATCAAAGCCAAGAAACCTTTGGTCAAATTACTTTTTATTATATCTCGAACCAGCTCCGTTAGAGGTAACAACACAACATAAATGCATGTTGGAACAAGACCAATAAAGGCCTGGGTATGTTTACTTGGAGTTTGCAAACATACAAACAGTGTACACAAGTTAAAGTATTTGAAAATAAGTTAAATTGTGAGTCAAAAATATTTTGAAGATATTTAGACTTTGGGTGCTTAATTGTATATGTGCCCATAAATTTCAGTCTTAACTTTTAATTAGTTGTTTTTCCTAAACTGCATACATGAGATAAGTCATCACAAGTTTTATTTAATTCAGTACATATATTTTATCTCAGCACGACATTACACTAACCTATTTATCAGAAATCTCCAGAAATTGAATCAGCGCTAGAAAACACCCTCATGTGTAATAAGAGTGACGAGTGGCTCGAGTCTCCACGATAAAATGAGATCATAAAAGAGTAACATGATGGCAGAGTGGAGTGTGAGTGGGAGGCGGTGTGGAGTGTGAGTGGGCAGCAGAGAGGGGTCGACGTCCGCAGAGAGCACTTTGGCTTGTTTTTGTCATTACTGCAGTCACTGTAAAGCACATTTCCAGGCGTGCAGATGGGATGTGATGACCCCTCAGCTTTGTTGCGCTGCTCTCTGCTCGGTTTGCACATGTGAACCAGACTTGAGTTGAGTTTAATCATGGATAGCGATTGCATAACTTCAGCCTTTGAATATGTGCGGTAAACGTGTGAAAATATCCTGAGAGATTTGTTTTAGGGTAGAGTAACATGATATATGAGATGTATACTGGGAGACAATGTACATTTTGTTCAACTTGCTGGAAGAACCAAAAAACAGACATCACCATCTGGTTATTTTAGCCATAAACAGTTTCTCAATTGTTTTCAGAAAATGCACTTTAACACTGTATTAGAATTTCAATAGCTACAATTAAATATAATGTCAGAGGTTTTTATTCATTAAACCACTTCTAAGCTGACTGTTTGTACTTATGATCAAAGTTGACCGAAAACAGTAATTACACCGATGTAATTCAATTTAAGAGTTCTCTAATATATGCCATACTTGTAAATACTATATTTTTAAATATTTGTGGTGCTTTTTTTTTGACGATAATGTAATTTTTAGGCTGTTATTTGTGGTTTCACATGGTGAGGCGTTATCTGTCTTTTCATCCAGTTGGTAAAGCTCTTTGAGATGAGCTTCAGTTTACTCTCTTTCTTATAAAGAGAGTAAAGAGTCAGGGCCACAATGAGAATAAGTTTTGGACTTTGTTGCGTCGTCCTTGACATTTTGTAGCTATGATTCAGCTTCCTCGAAAGAAAACTTAAAAACCAAATATTCTATTAGTTTGGAGTCTTTGCTTCTTCACATCCTTTATCCTTTGCTGCAATCAGGTGATAATAAACATTAAAACATTGTTTTTATGAAGTTATTCTTTCTAGTGTTTGAGATGCTGAAAGCCTCCCTTTGTACTTCCAAAGTTGCTCACAGTTGCTAATTCTGAAATCTAATTAGTTTCATAAGAGTAAATCAATTTGGCACTAACATCCAAAATCAATCAATGTCTACCTCAAGGAGATCTTAAGAGAAGGGGCTGAGGATCAAACCATCAACCCTGTAATTAACCTGCTCTACCGACTGATCTCCAGCCACTATGCTAAATCGTTGAAATAATGTAACTATAAACTTTTATTCAGCTTGTGTAGGACATTTTACAGATGCCCACTCTGTTCTTTGGAGGAGCCTGAGGCCAGATCTTTGTGAGTTTCTTCAGCTGAACTCTTCCTTCCTTTGCTGCTGCTGATCTCTTTGCCCTCTGCACCCTCTGCATTTCATTTCTTATGTCTGCCTCTGGACACCATTATGCTACAGACTTTGAGTTTCTACTTACCGCTGGACTTCATTCAAATGACTTCTATGAACTTCTCAAAACTTACAGGTCATCACAGGATTCTTGCAATCCTTGACTGCCTTTCCTGGGGGCATTTAGGTCCCTTTTAACATGCTCTCTTGTCTCCATCCACAAGTGCAGACCTCTTTTTTTCTTATCCTCTGCTGTTTTAACTACTCTACTTTATCATTCTCCCGGTCAATAGTGATGTCCATGCCTGTGCTGGGTGTTGTGAAATCTGTCTATGACTCATCTTTATGCCTATTTGTAGCTTGCGGGTTTGAATCCAGCAAATCAAGCCAGCCTTTGATACTGTGTTTCTAATCCAAGATGTCCCTTATGAGGCATTTTTCCAAGATGTCATGTGTTTTATCTCTGTCAGCATCTCTATTCCCAGTAGTCCACAGCACTGGGTCTGATACAGCATTTGTTTTTAAACTAGGACACAAGTCTGCCTAGAAACCCAGAGGAAAGAGGAATGATGGCGGCACGTTAATAGAAATGCAATGTTTTTAAAAGCAGCAACTTCCTGGAGAGTCAGGGCACATTGATGTGATCTCAGTTATAGGGTTGTCAACTGTCATGACAGGGTTAACATATTTTTAAAATTTGCAAATGGAAACTTACTGACCTTGCCTCACCTGCCATCTGCATTGTTTATATGCTTTGTCATTTGAGGAAATTACTCTTATTTGCTTGTATGCAGAGAGTTAGATGAGAGGAGTCACTGTCTGAGCCGAGAAATAATTTTACCTCATAACTACCCATAAAAGAGTAAATTGCAGTTTTTACATTTCATATTTTAGGGAATAAACAAATAAAATATATCATGCCAGTCAGTGAGCTTTCGAGGTAGATTTTTTTGGTCAACTTTGGACCAAGTCAAGCCAGCTTTCCCTTTTTGTTTCCAGCCTTTATGGTAAGTTAAGATACCTGCTGGGTTCCAGCTTTATGTTTAGCACACAAACATGTGGACCGATCTTCTCATTACATTGTGTTCACAACATTTCTGCTAAATTATTACGTTTCTGAGGAAATACATCATAATGTGTCATTGTCTTCAAATCCAATAAATCCTTTCACATAAGCTCAGTAATAAAATGACAAGTATAGTACTACTAGATTTCTCTGAACCAGTCGTGCCACACTGTGGAAAAACTCCTTCAAAGTCCCTGTCAGCGTTTCTCATTGAAATGAATGGGATGGATTATTCTGCCAGAAAGCTAACAAGCTAGGCCTTCCAGTTGCCCGCTGCCTGCAGAACCCATTTGAATGAAATTGGGCATGCATGATAATGAGATGTTCTTTGGCTGACAAAGGCGACACAGACAATTTTCAGTATTGTCACAAACTGTTTGTTATCATCAAAGGTAAAAGCAGCTTTCTCTTGACGTGATCACAGCACATGCGTATATTCAGAAATAAATTAAAGCAGTGCACGTAAAACCTGCACCGTGAAAATCAGAATTTTGTTAACACATCCGAGAATGTTTGCTCCTGCTCTTTAGACTAATTACACATAACGCAGAGAACAAAGTTACAGGAGGATATACAGACATACAGCCAAACTACAGGCAAACTAAAACTTATGGTTAATATACAGGCAAGAGTCAAACAGCAAACTATCTGTGTACATGTGAGATTATCAGATAAGATATTGGATAACAGATTGTGGTACAGGTACAGCAGCTACCCTTGGGCACCTGGAGGCCACAGTTTGGAAATGACTTTGTGGTAATTTCTTTGGGAATATGAACCACTAAAACACAATATAGTCTGAAATAGTGAAGGCCCTATGGTTGCTGCTGCATTTCTGCATGACCTTGAACCTTGAGGCCGTCTTGTTGAGATATATTCAAGTTTAAATCCCTTTAATATAGTTGTTGATTTAACTTACATGGTGCATATTCCAAATAAACATGTGTGTAATCTTAATATTGAGAAACTAACTTGGGAAGAGGATTTGGGGTGGGTGGGTTGTAATAGGGGGGCACTAGAGGTCATTTTGCCTCAGGACCCTCTGCTGTGTTAATCCAACCCTGGAACAGATTATAAATCAGTTCACATATAAAGGTGATTTTGTGTGCACATAATGATATTATGTGCATGCTTTTTGCACAATGTGTGTTGCATTATAATGTATAATCCAGAGGACAATTGCATTGCAAATTATTTCATACATATTTTAGACCTCTCACAGCTGATTTGACTGTGCATGCCTCCCCTTATTTATTCTACATATGCACATTTCCATATTGCAAACATGTCAGCTGTGCATCATGACAGGACAAGTGAGAGCAGTTCAGGCTATTAAGGCCTCACATCTCCGATCATTTCTCTCTTCTGACAGCCCTAACAGACCTCAGAGGACGGTTATTCGGCTGTGGTGGCTGCAGAGGTGAAAAACAAATGTCCTGGCGGCTCTTCGTATGGAAAGCAGGCAGGACGCAGCGGGGCCACACTGACATTTTCCCCACATGCAAAATCATGCAAAAGGTAAATAGTGAAAGCGGAGGGATACAAACACTGTGGCAGAACATGGCCGTCACCTCCGTCATGTCCTCTCTCACGGACCGGCCCACTTCGATGACATCGCGCTGTGATTGGAGGAGAGGCTCGCACGTCGGCTTCTTATTGGATTTCCCACAGGTCAATCACGGGCTAATGTCAGTGACGCTGATCGTACACTGGGTGCGCTGTGTCGCCTGGGTGGACTGTATAGTTACTTCAACATTAAATGGAATAAAATGCCGTGGATTCATTTAAATGGAGACATTGTTTCGGCTTAATTAATTAACGCGTCTTAATCAGGTCGGGCCGCCTCTGGAGCCGGTGTCTGAAGGCCTATTTTCGGGTTTTATCAGCTATATTTCAGGGTAAGTGGAGTGATACATTTCCTTCCTGCGTCTTTATTCCTCGCACAGGATCTGCTTCTTTATTATTTAAATATATCAAACTAATGAGTAACACTGTGATTTAACTTATATTACACAGAAAACCCGTGTTTATTTGAATACAAAGCATCCTGGTTTGAAGTAGTACGTGTGTTCTTGTTCGCACAGCCGACTTATATGGAGAGAGTAAGGAAGGTAATGGCTGTCGGTCGACTCGTAACTTGAATATTGTGAAATGGCCTGTTTAGACTAGCTCGTCCTTTGCTCTGTAAATCAACCACTGTGTCTTGAAGGAGGACATTTGGTTTGTTAAAATCATCGCAGAGGATTTTAGCACATAGTCTCAGCTCCCAACCTGTCAAATTAGATCCAGTACGGTACCTGTCTGCCGTCAGTGGGCCTACTCAGTCTCCAGACTCCCATCTGTCATAATGTTTGGAGGAGACAGACATGAGTTTGCTTTAAAAATACACCTTTAATCTCACTCCAAATGCTTGATCTAACACGGTCAGTAGCTTAATGACATTTCGGAGAAAACAAGGTGAGCACAAATATAAGAGATCTATTATTTAATCCAGCTGCATTTTTTTCCCCCAACAGCCTCCAGAAAAATTATATTTTCATGCACTGGTTTAACTTTGTCTTGTGTCTTGCAAAAGACACCATATTATTAATGCTTATGCCAGATCAAGCAGTCAGTGCTCTTTGATTATTTGCATTGTTTTATATGCTGTACCTTTTACGTGCACATACCTTTAAAGCAACCCCACACAGCCTCAGTCAAATCAGGACATTGATTGTGCTTCAGTATGGGGTTATATGGTTTCAGTGGCTGGCCCGTGCACTGGAAATCAGCAGCCATGATTTTCTGTGCCATCCCAGGGTAGATGCCAAAGCTGTTGGGCTAGAAGTAGGCCAGTTTGACAGAGTGATACACCACTGTGTGCCATCCCTGCAGATGGATTCATATCAACATCTGTAGGTAGTACAGTCACCGTGATTGAGAGCAGAGATGACACATTTTGCCAGTTGGTCGTCTACCGCCAGCGTATTTATTTTAATGTGCAATATGTGTTTTGAATTTGCTGCTGAATCCTTATTTTTTTGAAATCAAAGTTAAGTTCTCCATGTCCCAAAATTGCACCTTACACACATTCCCATGTCCTATTTCTTTCTACTACACCGCTCTACATTTTTGCTGACCAAAAGACTTACTATTATCAACAGAGGTATTTTATTAATATGCTTAAAATAACAGCGTTGTTGAAACTTGCAGTTCCTATGGGTCGGACTTTGAGCTGACCAAGCTGGGAGTGACTGCCAAGATGAACAGAATTAACCCAACTGAGGGTCTCTCCAAGTCCACAGCAACATTTCCTTAAGACAGCATTCAGCAGGTCTCGAATTATTAGCATTGTTGTGGGGGTATGGGAATTTGAACTTTTGCCTCTCAGGTCAAATAATGCCTAACAAAACAGACAACTGATGTGGCAATTAATGATATTTGTTGATTTAGCACATATGTATTTTATAGAAATATATATATTGTATTTCAAACAACAAAAAATATTCTACTCTGCGACTAATGCAAGGAAAATCAGAGAGATCAGAATATATGAGATTTGACTGAAAATGTTAACAGAATCACACAAAACACATACATATACAGAAAAATGAACTGAAACAGGTTTTATGCTTTGAGGTAATTTTTTTTTATAGCAGTCAACTCATAATTTCTCTCCTTCCCAGCAATATTGTGTGTATCCATAGTGGTCACAGCAGCTTTTTATTCAGTAGAGACTTATTACACAACTCCTACATCAGAAATGATAATTGAATATGCTGTACAGTTCTAATATTCTTTATATTCTAGTAAAGTAATGGTTCAAGGTGCAATCAGTCAGTGGGATGTTCTGTGAAGTGGCATCTTCATACAAAGTGATAGCATATAGAGTTGAAATGAATAGTTTATGAATTGCAAAAATTTAATCAAACTTTTTTTTATAATTAAGTAATTTTTCAAGCAGAAATGACAAACATTCTCTGGTTTGTCCTACTCATGAGGTTTTGCTTATTTTTTTCAGGCATCTATGAGAATAAACAAAATATTTCTGAGTTGGACTGATGATTGGATAAATAAAGGAATTTGAAGATAACATAATAAGCACAATAATTAGTTATAGCTCAAATGCTTGTAGGTGGTATGAGTATATGAATCTTCATCACTACATGCTCCTGTTTATTGTCATGTTTAAGGTTGATGTAAATTCACAAGTCTATGTGAGTGTAATTCAATGCTGTCCATCTTTGGGGGAGTTGAGATTGAGACATTGAGGCCATTCTGAACCCCTGACTGAGAGCCGTGGATGGTCAAACCCCACTGCAAGTCACGTTAGAGGCTTCGACCATTTATCTCAGGGCTTTGGCACATTTCATTGGCTAGTGCATAATCCGCTAAAGGTCACAGCCACTAATTACACTACTCCAAAACAGACAGATGCGTACCCTGAGCTTGATTGTGCTCTCCTTCATCAGAAGAATATTCGAGGGTTGCGTAACCGTCACTTGGATGATTCGAATAACATGTGCATAGCTCACTTTTCACTGGAGTGACCAATGCCTACCCTCTTAAGATAATGAGGCAAACCTGGCCAAGCCAAAGTCATTCATTTCCAGCATTATACACTTCTATCTAGTCTTTTCGTGTGCGTCTATGTAAACTGTCTTTTCTTCTTCTGTGGCTGCCTGTATGTGACAGAGCAAGCTTGGTTTGGCTGGATGCAGGGCTCGGTTTTAGCCAAACGGCGACCTCATTATCTTTGGCGTCCAATCAGTCCTCTGGCCAGCTCCTAATTGAGCCATCAGCGCCTTAAGGGGGAAGAGGAGGGATGAACGTGTCAATTACAGTAATGAGGGGGCAGCCATGCAGAGGGCAGTCAGGGAGAGGGAGGCGAGACAGAAGCCTTGCAGTGCACCCCCATTCTGGTCAATTCACGGCTAATCAAAGATAATATTGTAGCTTGACGGTGGCAAAGTTTGTAGAGTCAGTAGAGAAGAGCAGTTTTTGATATTTCTTTTCCCCTCTAGCAGTGGGATATCTCTACATGTATTGTTGTGGTAATTGTTGGTGTCGTACCGTTGCAGCTAATGAATGATCAATGACGATGTCCTACACTTCTGTGAATGCAGATTTAATGTAAGAAAAGGCCCATCTAGGCACAGCACAAACCGCATCGTATATGATTCTATCTTTGGAGTATATGTTAGTATTGTAGGCTATCCCAATTTAATGCTAGTCTGTGTATGATGTTTTTTGATAATGGACATCATTAAAAAGAAAACTGTTTTCTAAAGATCTTGCAGCGTTTGGTATCTCAAGCATAAATGTATTTTTTTGACATGGTTATTTTATCCAATACACTCACCAAGTACATGTAGATCAGTGATTCCCAACTGAACATGCTTGCATTTAGTACTTCTACAGTTACTAACAGGGTACCTGGAAAAATTGTGTGGTATCTAATTTCAGCTAATAGAAGCTATGATATAGTGCAGAAACAAGTAGATATTTGCCAGAAAATGTATCAATAACTATATTAGGTTGTACATAAGTCATTTGTCAAGCAAAGTTTCTCTTGTTCTAGCTTTGCAAATCTTAGGATTAGTAGTTTTTCTCTGCTTAAGATAATTGTAAAATGAATATCTTTGACTTTTTGACTGTTGGACAGACAAAACACTACTTTTGAAGATGTCACATTGGACTTTTTGTGACAATTGTCATAGTCGTTTGTCACTTTTTTGGAAAAAATGAAATGTCTGAAGTCCATAACCCAAAGTTATTCAGCTTACTAATATATGACAATGAGATGCAGAAAATCCAGCCATTTGAGAAGCTGGAGACCGAAAATATCAAAATAATTGCTGGTTATTTTGGTTTCAGTCAACTAATGGTTTTAACTGTAGTTGTAGCTCTTATTGTTACAATAACAGCTATGATAGACTGAGTTCACAAGAAACACCAACACTAAATGTCATAATTGAGAAAAACAACTGTGGGTGTGCCGATCCAACTTTGTCTCTTCCCTAAACGTTTCTGATACAGGATATAGGAATGACTAGAGATAGTGAAGGATTTTTGTAAAGACGTGGACAAAGAAACCAGATTGGTCACCTCATGACCGTCACCCAGTAAGTACAGTATTAGCGCCAATACTGATTATATCGGTGCAACCATAGTGAAAACTAGTTAGCAAGCGGGCAGAAAAGTCAAAAGTATTGGATCTAATAGGCTGGATTTTATTACAGTGTCTGATTAATTCTCAAGCTGGACACTGTGAAGTGTTGAAATGTGGTTTGCGGAGGCCCCATGTGCACTCCACTGGCGTTTTCATTTTTTCCGTCTGGCCTAACAACAATCCCCAGGAAAGCACGGGCACGGAGGGTCAAGACTAGAGGGAAAAGTTAACACAATTGCCACAGGGCTGAGCCTATGTGTAGGAAGGAGAATGGGTTTTCTTTTGGGACCGTTATGTATTTAGAAAATGCTGCTCGGACCTTTCAACTGTTTGGGATCTGAAGTTGTGAAAAATGTGGAATAATGATTAAACTGGCTCATGGTCATTTAAATACAATTATCCTAAATGATGATGAAGATTGGTCAGAAAATGCATATGTGAATAAGGCCGCTACTAATCGTTATTTTCATCATCAATTAATTTGACAGTTATTCTAGAGTAATTGATTAATCATTTTGTCAGTAAAATTTCAGAAAATTGTGAAGAATACCCATTTTAATGTCTCTGAGCCTGAGATGGTATCTTCAAATTCCTTGTTTTATGGATCAGCCAAAGATGTTCAGTTTACTATCATATATCAAATGAAAAGCAGAAAATCCTCACATTTGAGAAGCTGAAACTAGGTCATGTTTTGCTGAAATTATTAATTAATTATTAAATAGCTGCCAATTCCTTTTTTTTCTATCAACTATTTGACTGGCAATAAATCAGGGAGGGCTTGATTCAATGCACCAGTGCAGCCTCCCAAAATGCAAAGCATCAGCATCACACCTGACCGAGTTTAATTATTGTTGAAGCTAGAGTTGTGATTATTACATGATTAACTGTGCAGCCCTCTTAAACTTAAATTACAGTTATACAAGTATTTAAACCTCACATCTCAGGAAGAATATGAGTCGCTGTATATTTGTATATTACTCTCAGTTAATTGGGATTGAAGGTTAAGTAACAAGTTTGTAATTCTGAATGCAGTTTCCCTTTGCTTAGTTTCGTCAACTGTGACATCAACATCATTATATATTGCCAACAATGCATTAGATGAATGGTGTTACTGCTGCTGTGTATTCATTTCTAAATATTTATCTATTTATCTCAGCCAGCCAGATACATTAAAAATACATCCATCTGACTCTGTAAGGAGACATTGATAATTTGACTCCAATAATCCCGACAGTGTGTAACATGACCGCGAGTGACTAGTTTCTTTAGAATTGAATCTGTAACTCATGCAGTGATGCTGAGTTCTCAAGGCTTACTTATTCATCATTTGTTCATTAGTTTCATTTCTTATTCATGGCTCGGTCCTTCATGGTAAGGAGGATTTCAAAGTATGGCTAATATAAATAATAAGAAATTGATGATTCAGCCTGCACACAAAAATGACTCGCAAACCTACAGTACGGTGTGCAATGATGTGTGAAGCTGTTATAGACGTTAATGTGCCACTTCATACCATACCTTCATACCATACAACTATCTAGTGACATTGAGGTACTCAGTCAAAAATGTTTTGATATTGGATTTTGTTCAGCTGTCCTTTAGGACCAAAATCCATGCAGGTTTGAGAGCCTTGTAGAGCAGTCTTGACTGTAGTTGCTTGACTTTCACTTTTACCATGAATATCTATATAGTCTCAAGCTGCACATACTGAGACACCTTTTTTTCCCTTCAAAGAATAATGGCATTCATCGTGTCACTGTTATCACTGTATGGTGCTAAAGGGGCTGAAGCATGTATAGCATTTCATCTAATCAATCCATTAATCATGTATAACATGAATTGCCCAAAGTGATATCTTAAATTGATGTTGATGACAAACAAAATGCAGAAGAAAAAACTAAAGAAGCTGTTACCAGTTTCTGCAATATATGACCGAAGTTCACTGTTAGGACTGTCATTGATTTGGTTTGTATGTCTAGGTGCATTTATCCACAACTTTTGATTGTAATCCATTGGAATAATGCAAATGCTATC
Organism: Centropyge bicolor; assembly: GCA_037975185.1. NCBI lineage: Eukaryota > Metazoa > Chordata > Actinopteri > Pomacanthidae > Centropyge > Centropyge bicolor. The sequence continues at coordinate 10,746,887 of JBBMOC010000005.1, forward strand.
CTAAATCCTATGCTAAATGTATTGCACTTGGTCAGTTTTTTTATGTCATGCAATGCTTTATAACAGCTTTGGACACTGGAAGCCAGTGAATTTAACCTGGTGTTGGCTAGAATGATACCTAAACTCTCTGTGAGCCCCTGCCCTCATAATCAGAAGGAATTGTCTTTGATGGTCCCAAGGATTATTTTTATAATTGTATTTCAATGTCTCACAACAGGAATATGATCATTTATTGTTTCATGAATGCACGACCCAATTGACAGTTATTATCGATTCATTTCCCTCATGCGCCTATTTCTTGATGTTTGTGTGAGCCGTTATGTACATGAGGGATGTTTGAGTAACCTTTCTGTCTCTCTCTCTGTCTCATGCAGGAGAGGAGTCACATCCTCCTCATACAGCAGCTGCGGGGAAGTTTGTCACTTTTATCCCGGTTGAACAAACAATGAACTGAGGACCTCCACTCCTCAACTCCACACATCTCTGCAGCATCCACACTGCACTCTTGCTGTCTGTCAGTAAAAGGAGTCGACGACATTGCCACATCTTGGCAGAGAAATGTGTGTGCGTGTGTATCCTCGGATGCATGACTGTTTCTGACTGTTTTTGGACTGAAATAAGAGGTCGTAGGCTGCACTTCCTCTCTCACCCTCTGAGAGGCACTTCTCCACTTGACTGACTACGACTTTTGGCTCCACACCTGCAAAGCAACATGGGTAGGAAAAAGATTCAGATCCAACGGATCACCGATGAAAGGAACAAGCAGGTGAGTCAAAGTTTTCATATGAATTTGTTTTTTGTGGCTGATTATTATGGATGAGGGCAGCAGCCAATGACTGTTTTTAATCATTCTCATGATTATTCTTCTGGTTAATCTGCTCAAAAAGGATTAATACAGTTATATATGGCAAGGAAGTGAACCTCAAAACCTATTTGCACCAGCCACAATGTATCTGCAGCACTGAATATAGAAAACTTACAGGTGCAAGGAGTTGGTATTAAATCATCATATTTGTAATCTTGTCTATTTATTCTTTAGCTCACTTCACCCAAAAAGAGACCTGTTCCCAGTGGAATAAGTTTGGTAACTTTGTCACTAAATCCATGAAATGGCTGAAGTTCATTGTCTTGTCACAGTGGGCCTCCTGTAAGATGAAATGAAACAGAATTTTGCCTATGATAAAGATTCTCACAGAAGCCAGCCTGTGGCATGAATGTTATTATAATATATGATGTTTATTCTCTGTAAGTGGACCTCTTGCTCATTTGGACAGACACAAAGAGACATGATTTTGATGTCATTGTTTTCCATTGTGCAACCGTCTGAAAAACATGCCGGCAATAAAAGGAATTGATAAGCTTGTGGCATACGATTCCTATTGATTGGACAATTTGGAACAGGTTCCCAGCTGGAGCTGGTTCTCGTTTCCCCAACTCCTCTGTGGTCATGAGTGATTTGAAGTCAAATTTAAAGTGAGAAACATTAGATGCTTAGCCATCTCCCAAAGTGGTATGATTTAAAAACAAACCAAAAAAAAGCCTCAATTCTGTCTCTTTTGGTGCTATCTGTCATTGATGAGACTACTATTACATTTAAGATTTAAAATATAACAACCTTGTAAGTGCTTAACTTACTGGTCCTGACTGCCGTTATAATTCTTTTTAAACTAATTGGATTGGGTTTGTTTTTATTTGTCATTTGTCATTCATTTTCTTTTTACCCAAAAACATGGAATATCAACACAGGAAACATCACTGTGTTTACATCATGTGTCTCCCTCCAGACTTGCCAGCACTTTCTTTGACATTTAGCAGTTTGTCATCTTGCTCTAGGTTAATATTATGAAGTTTAGCGCAACAAAATGGACACAAATTAAATAATGATGAAATGAGCAATTCCTTGGCATGTTCGTCTTAGTTAAGATCATTCAGAGGACAAGTGTTTTTAATCAGTAGTAAAAAACATTTGTGTTTTAGCAATCTCACAAGGGCCATTATTATGTTCTGCGAAGCTCTCAATCCGATCATGCCGAACTTTGTCTTATTATGATCACTGTGGTCCGATTAGGTGATTTGAGAGTCATGGATTCTTGCCGTGACTTGGCCAAGAGACATGACAGATGACACGTTGCTCCACGATCATGATCATCAGTCATGCTCTCTTTCACGACATGCATGATGTCATAGAGAAGGAGATGTTAGGGATCGACTTTTAGGAACAACAATGCAAACAAACGGTGCTGGTGTGCTTGATACTAGTCTATCTCGAAACACCCGATAATCCACTACTGAAGATGTGTCCCGAATTATGCTCATTCCACCATTCAACCCACTCACACCATCAAGTCGCAAGGCAAGTGAAAGTTAAGGGATTGTACAATCTCGTCCTAATACTAAACAAACATGGTCAGAAAAAAACGAATGCTCAAAGTTACTGATGTGACTTTTGGTACTCAGGTCCTGAGAGTTTTATCTTTTACTACCAGCCTGAGGAACCAGGTAGAGTTTACATGGTCTGGAAGTCACTCATAGATTTTGTATGAGACTCAAGTCATGACTTTGCTCTGGTTCTGGACTGTTTGTCTATTTCTGCTCTGTTTTGCCTTCTTGTTTCATTGTTCCATTCAAATAAACACATTTGCTGCAGTGAAAGGTCTCAAGTACTCAGGCTGTAAGCAGGCTGTCCTCAGGAATCTGCCTTTTTCAGCTCAATTTGTTGTTTCCTCACTACACGAGGCTGTCACCACACTTCACAGTAGGGATGGTGTTGGTTCTGCCAAACAAAGTGCTTTGTATTACAGCTGAAAAGTTCAATTAAGGCTTCATCGCACCACTGAATATTTTGCCTTATGAATCATGAATCATCCACTGTTTTTCAATATCCAAACACACTATCATGTGACATGTCTTTTCCATGAGTGCCTTTCTTTTAGCCCTTCTGCCATGTGGCCCAGATTTGTAAAATGCTGCATTGATTGTTGTTGTTATAGATAGATCCATAATCACAGCTCAGGGCTCTGCCTTGATCTCCTCCCTGTCCGAGATCTTTCTTGTTTTCATTTGGGTCAGATGAGTAGTCACACAAAAATGTTAATTTGGTATTTTTAGTTGTTTTTTTTTTTTTCAGTTATCACAGGTTTTGTGATTTTTTTATTTTTTTTTTTGGTTTGTTTTGTTTGAATTCCAAGTCCATCTCCTCACAGCTCTGATCATAAACTCTGCAGACGAATCCTGGAACCATTTATACAATAATAACTGAACATACTCCAGTTTAAATCATCATTTAAATTGTTGCGACAGAAGCCATTTAGAGGAATTTGTTTGCGATGTGATTTAGTCGATACTGTCACTAAAATATCATTAAATTACTCAAAACAGTTTGACAAGTTGGTAAAATATGCTTATAAGAGAGTTGCACTATCTGTCAAAACAATCACAATATGATTCTTTTTTGTTTGCATATCATTCTGCCCTAGTTAAGAGTCCACAAAAACAAGGAAGCTTCATTTTTGATGCTGAAACCAGACTTCACTTTGTTTGTTTCAGTGATTCTTCTGGCAGCCAAAGAGTACCAAAAAATTTTATATCTGTTTACTGTTTCTTGGAAATGTCATCCTTGTGTCTACCAGTAATAAGACAAGATAAGATACGCCTGCCTGCAGGTTTCCTACATTACTGAAAGGTTATTCACAGGTCATCAACTACTTCTTCTGAATTGTGAATTTCTTTTGATGTGCAAGTCTTTGTGTGTGGAATATTTATCTCAACAGCAGTATCTAAACCCTGTGAAGGAAACTTGAGATTGGAAAAAAAACCCTCAAAACTCAAGTTGTATACCTGAGTTTGTGACAGGATATGCGGCAATACTTAACAGCCCATAACTGTCACTCTTATTATTTAATTCCACTTAACCCACTCATTTTTATTTCATGTTTCCTCCTTCCCAACTCTCTCTGCTATTTTGTCTCAGGTGACATTCACAAAGCGAAAGTTTGGCTTGATGAAGAAAGCCTATGAGCTGAGTGTGTTGTGTGACTGCGAGATCGCTCTGATCATCTTCAACCATGCGAACAAGCTGTTCCAGTATGCCAGCACTGACATGGACAAGGTCTTGCTCAAATACACAGAGTACAATGAGCCTCACGAGAGCCGGACCAATGCAGATATTATTGAGGTAAATCCATCTTGCAAACATGCTGCAGTAGCCACAATACTGAATTTGTTTTCAGTGTATTTAAGACATAAATGTTGTAAAAATTTAAAAACATTCATAAAATGGAATGTCAGCTTGTAATCATCAATGAAAACACTGTCTCAGACTTTGAAACTTATGTCATGCCTAGTATTAATCAGTTTAATTAGCAAGCGTTCCCAACACAGGCGGCTTCTGTCTCTTTCACTGATTAAAAGCCAAAATAAAACTTCTTGTCTGATGTCAGCTTTATGTGCTCTGCACTGCAAGCTGGTGTCTATACACCATTCAATCACAAGTGGAGTGTTTTTGTAGTCTCAACAACTCCTAACAGAGTGACATGTCTTCACTCTAGCAGATCCTGTCATGTCAGCTTCAGTGAGACAAAAAAACTTAAATGGGACATGCCTCACTTTAAGCAATTAGACTAACTGATTTTACACTGCTTTTACTCATTTCCTTTTTTTTTTTACCTTCATAGACTTTAAGAAAGAAAGGCTTCAACGGTTGTGACAGTCCAGAGCCGGACGGTGAAGACTCCATCGACCAAAGTCCCCTAAATGATGACAAGTACCGTAAAACCACAGAGGATCTGGATGTTCTCTTCAAACGCTATGGAGTAAGTCATTTACCCTGTACTCAATTACTGTGCATGCATTTCATACAGAATATATTGTAATTACTGTTTGTTCTGCTTCTCTCTTGACTGCCGACTTGTTGATAAAATATTTGTCTGTTATTATTCTGTTTGGCCTGAGTGCCAACAGGAAACAGCTACTGGTGTGAAGTTCCTCTAACTAGTTGTTTCACACTTTTTTTTCGCTGGGTCTTTTGCAGAAGACCAGAAACTTTGTAGGAGTTAGCAGATACATGAACAGTTTTTTGGCCACTGTCATATCTGGCCATAGCTCTTACGGCAGATTTAAGAAAATTGCATTATATTTTTAAGTCATTCCAACTGAACTAATACTCCTGACACATCAGAACTTTTGTTGCAGCCTCAGTGACAGCTATTCTCTTATTTAGCCTACTCTGTTTACTGGACCTTGTATACAGCTTTTGTTTTCAGTACCGATAACCTCACATATGTGACTGTTTCCAATTTATTTTTATTACTATATGCTGATGATATCCACTTGTATCTTTCACTTCAATCAAACTGCGCCAGTGGCATTGAATCATCAGCAACTTCCGTTTTGCCAAAAAAGTTTTTTATTAAATTTGTTCAAAGTCTGAACAGACATGGATGTAGCTGCAGCTTTACTGGCTGGCAGAGGCAGACAACCATGAGGTTGTAATACTACAACCCAGATTCCAAAAAAGTTACAATGGCAAACATTGGGAGAAATGGGGGGATGGCATGCAGCAAAGGTCCCCAGCCGGAATTGAACAAGGCATGCTGCGAATGTACTGTATGGTATGTGTCTTAGCCATGAGGACGCCAGGGCATTCAAGACTGACTTGAAACTTTAAAGTGTATGCAAATCATACCTACTTTTGTCTTAACTTTGATGTAGCAGAGACGGAGCTGCAAGTCTTTATGATGAAGACTAAAAGTGAAATTATCTTTTCTCACTTGGCAGCAGTCGACAGCTCCGCCCCAGACGTTCTCCATGCCGGTCACAGTCCAGTCGTCCAATCAGAGCACGCTGCAATTCAGTAACCCTGGCAACGCACTGGTAACTACCTCCTATGTAACATCATCATCGCTCACGGATACCCACCTCCTGTCGCCACAGCAACCGGCTCTTCAGAGAAATACGGTGTCTCCTGGGTTGCCACAGCGACCAGCCAGTGCAGGTGAGTGAGTGATGTTCGGCCGATTAAACCAGCAGAAACAGACTGTAGGCCTGTAGACTAGACTGTAGCTATTTGTGACAAAAAGAAAAAACTTATATGGAAAATATCTTCCGAAAAAAGTGACACTCTTTGCTCTTTATTAAAATCCTCCTCAGGGTAACATTATAATATTTGTGTCCACTGTGATTATCAGTTTCTATTCTTTCATAGACCTACAGTGGATATTGGTTGTAGTTCCTCATCATTACATGTAAAGAGCTGCTTAGTTCCTTAGGGATCAGAGCACATTCCTCTGCACTGAACTAATCTACAGTGTGTGACATTTGCTGCACTCCTCCTCCAACTTAGAAAAATGTTTAACTTTAGTATAACCTTTTCAATTATCAGTTTATAATAATTATCTAATAATCTAATTACATCAGATCCCATGTTCACTTTCTAGTGTTTGATATAAAATCCAAATGAGATTTCAGACACTTTTATTTACACTCAGCCACAAACACTAGATGTGTCTCCATTGCCCAGATTACTAATCTGATGGAGTTTGTCTTGGTTTTCCTTGCTACATGCAAGTCAGGGTCAGCTCTCCTTCAGTACAGAAGCAGTTGGCAATTCACCTGAAGTTGTGTGGTAACAGACAAAAATGGCTGAAGAACAATGCACTTTAGCAGTTAAGTTACAATAGCAATTTAACAAATATCCATAACCTAACACAAACATATGCATACATCCCATTTATGAACTACACACAAGACAAATGTTTTATCTTCTCTTCCTCATCTATACAGATCAATGCTCTCTCACCCACACAGATCATACATCAGTTGAACTGATCAGGGATCAGATAAACGGCTCGGTGCTCCTTGTATGTGATAGTATAGAGTCGTTTTTCTTTGTTGCTATAATGAGACAGAGAACAAGCGGCTAATTTCAGTGCAATTTTACTGTAACTGCTGTTATCACAAGGACAGAGAAGACAGACCCTCGATGTATAAAGAAAATGAGAGTGAGTGGATATATGCACAGATTGCTTACTGACGTAGTTACACTTTAAGAGGAGGCGTCTTGGAGAGATGGCTGCATTTACACCTGTTCAACATCTGGCTAGAATGCAGCTGCAATCACAATCTGATCTGTCCAAGATGAACAAAGTGACTAAATATAAATGGGGTCTGACATTTTCTTTTCCTGGGTTCAAGACTCAGAGGTGCGATATCTGTAGTGACATGCAGGGTGACGCTGGTCTTTGCTAAAAAGCTAATGTGCCAGATGATAATAAGATGATAATAATATTAGGAGAATAGAAATACAAACTAGAAAAGAGAACATAAAATATAAAAATTAAATAAGATAAAACACTATAGAAGTTAAAATGGTAAAGTGTCTATTTGCCCATGTGTAAGATGGGCTGGGCAATTTCTCCAGTGTATAAAAATTTAAAATGTGCATGTAAATATTCACATCATCATTGCACCAAAATATTAAAAATTTGTTCCGAGTCCATTAGCTGCTGTTCTGGAGTTTTTGATTGCTTTGTAAATTAGTCTTTTCAGAGCTGCATCATGTTGTATGCCAGAATAATATCTAATACATCATCGCTTCCTTATTTTTCAGATTTGCATTACAGAAAATATGAATGCTTCCAGTGTTGTTCTTGTTCCTAATTTTTATCCTTTTTTCAATAGGTGCTCTTCTTGGAGGCGACCTGAATAATTCAAATGGAGGATGTCCAAGTCCCGTCCGTGAGTACTCGTACATTTGTTCAGATCATGAGTTTGCTTTATTGTCATTGCTTCTGTTTTATTGCCAAGTGTTCTTCTGCTATCTGGTCTGTATTAGAGTATTTATCCCAAATCCTTTCCAAGGTTCCTCCTCTCTTCTCCTCCTCTGCACCATCTGTGATTGTGCATTGGAGGGATCAGAGGATGCCACCAGTAACATCAACAGACCTGCATGGGATTCCCTGCACTTCCCCTTGGACATGTAGTCTGCTTTATAGATCACCTTTTAACATCATGGGCCATTTATTTGTCAGTTCTTTCTTCTTTCTTTGCATGGGAATATGCTTTTGTATACTCAGTCTTCATATGATACGGGCAGTAAAAATGAAACACCTTTTTTTGAAAGCCTTTGGCTCCAAAATCTGATTCATTATTTGAGGAAATGTTGACATTTCAAAGAAGACATTGCATAAGATTTTAGTGGAAGGAATAAATTTGTCTTGACATCATGTCCAATAATCACCAGCACAAAAAGATTTTGATATCTTTTTAGCTGTAATGAGATTAGACTTTTACTCTGGATGACGTTTGCTTTACAAACAGCTTTATTCTGTCGTTGCTGACACGTCTTTAAATTAGATCGTCTCAGAATAGAATAACATTTTGAGCGCGAAAGCTCTGGAGGATTATTTTAACACAACTTTGAGTCCACAGGCGACGTCCACACCCTGCTGTCTGCATTCACCTGTTTGATTTTCCTATTGATTTCTGTCCATTTGCACCTCTATCACCCCACAGCGAATGGATACACCAGTGCCAGGGCCTCCCCAGGCCTCCTCACTGTTTCCAACGGCAACAGTCTGGGGAAAGTAGTTCCGGCCAAGTCTCCACCTCCACCTCCCAGCCCCCAGATGGTCAACAGCCGCAAGCCAGACCTCCGAGTCATCACCTCACAGGGCGGAAAGAGCCTCATGCAGATGGTGAGCTTAACCGAGCCGAACTTGTGTTGTCTGCGTCCTTTTTATTTAACATTGTCAAACCTTACGCTATGAAAAAATGTCGCTTGGGTTACTTGGGGTAATGAAAAGTAAGGATCTTACAAACAAAACCAAGACACCTGAAACTGAGAACATTTGTTAAGGGACATGAAGAAAAGAATGCCTTCACTGGCCAATGAGTGAGATGGAAAACTATACAAAAACATTGGGAATTTATATTGACGTATCAAATGGAATCCAAGAATTTGATTGAATATAAACGATCTGTTAGAGGCTGTTTGCCATCATTTTTGTGTTCTTAGTAAATACCTGGGAGCAGAGATTTGAGCTCTCCACTCTATGTTCAACATCTCATTATTTACTCTGGCAATCTTTGTAAAGTCTTGGGTGAATCAGCCAACTCCCACTGACATACTGATGAGATTTCTCGGAAGCTTTTTAACTAAACACGCACCCACGTTAGCTTATAGCCATGTTTGATAGTGCATGTTAACCAACAACAGATCAATAAAACATTATTTGCTTTGACAATGAAAGGCCATTCTTGACCATGGAAGACCATATTGCGACTTGTTGACATAATGGCGCCATACTTTTACACACAACCAACAACAGTGGTGGACTTGATTCCAAAAAGGGAGGCGACTACAGTACAGTACAGTGTGGAAGTGATTTGGTTCCAAAAGATCATATGTACAAGAAATTACAGTAATATTACGGTAATATGTAAGAAGTGCAATGAGACAACAAAAGGTGACAATACAACATACTTATTTTACCACCTCAAGCAGAAGCACCTGGTTGTGTATTTTCAAAGCTCAACGGCTAATATGAGTTCTAAACCAAATAGACAAACTACTCAACATATCATTGCAGAATCATTGGCAAGTTGTATTTCATCAAGAATCTTATTATCGTTATGTAACTAGAAAATGTGACCAGAAACAAATCTCCGAATGAATGCTCGTGTTGCTAGCTGTTGCTGTCTGCTGATTGTATAAATAGGCGCCTGTTAACAAAAAAAATGTGTTTTGCAGGGGGGTTTTGTCCATGTTGACTCAAAAGTCAAGACTGATTATTTATTAGTGATCTTTGAAACAGTAGAAAGCTGTTGAGGAAGATCTTGTGATATGATCACATTCTACAGATCAGTTACTAAATGGATGCAGTGTTAAGATTATTTCGTCCACTGTTTTATTTGTACTGACTCCTGATGATAGGAGGCAAAGTGATGCCAACTTACATTTACTGTAACAATTAGCCTTGAGTTATAGATAACTTTGCTAAACTATCCAGTAATATTAGGGAAGTAGTCTGACAAATCACAGTAAGTAGTTCTATTATTATTTCTGTATTTTTTTTATTTACTTTTAGTTATTAATTTGAATCAGAGTTGTGACTCTCTCTGTTACCACCCTTTGCAGACAGAGGATGAGCTGGAATTGGTAAACGAGGTGATTTCCCTCACATCAGTCACTCGCATGAGTCGATGGTTATCGACTGTCAGCACATTTTTAGCATGGTGACAATACTGTACAAGAGTTTCTCATCTTTTTGGTCTTGCTCCACTGACATTTCTTGGGATTCAGCTTGTGGTTCCCACCTGACTGCATGTGGTTCAGGACTCATGGTTGTGTTGTTCCAGCATTTCTATAGTGATAGTTCTCAGTGATAATGTAGAAAAACCTCCACATTAGTCAGTGCATAGTTCCTTAGCGGTGTTGTCCTTGAGTGATCCCGTCAGCTTTGAACCAGGACCATTTATTTCATCATATGATACCACTCAAAGCATGGGTGTCTTTTCACTTAGCATTGTGGTGCGAAGCGCCGCAGAGCATGTTCCCTGTTCACTGACACTCACACTGACTCTCATTTTCACCCTCCACCAATATCTACCAATTAGAGATGTTTAAAAAAAAACTGGCATTACATTAAAGGCATTTCACTCAAATGTTTTCCTTCAGTCACATCTTTATATGTAACTCCAAAACATTTTCAACAAAAACTTAAAATGTTTAATATTTCAGGATTGTGTGTCTGTTTGTTTGTGCTTATCTTTAGTTGCATTTTATTTTGAAACCAAATGATACCAGTTGAAACAATTAATCAATTAGTAGAGCAGCAGAACTTTAATCAGCAACTGTTTTCATAATTGATTAATTTTTTTTTAATTTTTAAAGCAAAAACTTCAAATGTTTTCTAATTTTAGCTTCTCAGATGTGAAGGTTTTATATATAATATTTATATATTATTATATATATCTGTCATATATGAGAATAAACTACATACCCTTGTATTTTGGGCTGTTAGCAGGACAAAACAAGCACAGGCACCTTATATTACATTTTAACAAACATTTTTCAGTATTTTACAGACAAAACAATTCCACCTTACAGATGCTGAGATATTATTTATAATTAAGAATCTAAAATGTAAAAACAGAAATAAATTATAACATTCTGAAAGCTTGTTATCCTGTAAAATCCTGCTTTCATTTAAGCTGAATTTACTGAGAGAGAGGGATGATGGCTGCTGCTGGGGCTGATTGTCAGCCCCCTTTTTATAATTCCACTCAAAGTTGATGGGCAAGAATCTAATTTTCCAGAGGGTAGTGATTCATTTTCATCACTCTCACCCTGCCGCCCCTCCTCACTTCTTCACAAAGGCAGTTAATTGAATCTGGCCCCTCTCTCCGGTCTATCTCCTCTCTCTCTCTGTAAATTCAGCGTTACAGTCATAACTCTGGCCGAATGTTTCCTCTCTAGATGATCCGCATTCACAGGGTCTCACAATTCAGAAGATTAATTCCAGACCAGAATTATTGCATCTTTGGCTTTTTGTATGCAGAGCCTTTATTTTTCTCTTACAAAGGACCTCAGTTTGCTGAAGTTTTATCTGTGTTATAATTCAGCTGAACCAGACTCCAGAGTGTTGCACTATTCAGAGATTTGTGTCTTTCAGCGCAGGTACATAATAATAAAACCTCATGGTAGCAGTTTCACAGATCCAGCAGCATGTCTGCTGCACCTGTGTTGGAAAAACACTGAATATTTTGTCATCTAAATGTCTGACTTAATGTACAAACACTGAGTAAGCACTAGGTTTATACCCTGGTAGCTTTATTTAAAAATGAATGATTGAAACATAAAAATATGGTTAACTGTTGTGGAGTGCACCCAAGCTACATACTGTTAGTCCTTTACTGACATCCACTGGAGAAACGTGAGATGAGCTGCACATTCAGTTCAGAGTCAAACAAGATCTGGGTCACTGTAGTTGCAGATAATTTCCAGTGCTTGTTTTAAATCATGTGGATGAGTCAACAGTTAAAATTTACTGTACTAACACTGTATAGTTGTAAGTTGCTGTGTTGTTGTAAGAAATACAGCATGTGATTTATGTACAGTTTAGTGGATCATATTAGAATGACTTGACAGAGAGCCCTGGTGTCAACACAAAGCCCACAAACTGTATTATCCCCGTTTGTATCTGACTAAGAACTTTTATTACACGTCACTCCCTATTTCTCTCTCTCCTCCTAATTTCCTGTCATCTCTCCACTGTCATTATCTAATAAAGGCATAAAGTGCCTGATAAAATACTTTGAAAAAAAAGCTTAATATGTAATTATATCTGCTTGTTGATTAAATTGCCTTTAATGTAATACGTCTGCTAATAGCACACTCAAAACAATGAAACTGTTTTTGAGGCACGTCATCAAGAACCACCTGATAGTAAATCCGCTTGATTTACTTGACTCAGTACATCATTATGAATCCAACCATAAGCACATTGTCATTTCCAGCATGTCAGAATTTACATAATTGAAATAAGTCATTATAGCTTCAGGCCACATGTGAAAGTTGCTTCCTTGTTTCTACTGTGACTAACATGCCTGTGTCCTCTCCTGGCAGAACGCCCAGCGGCTGGCGGCAGGAGCTCAGGTGGCTCAAACCCTCACCACACCGGTGGTCTCTGTGGCCACGCCGAGCCTGCTGGCACAGGGGCTGCCCTTCTCCGCCATGCCCACAGCGTACAACACAGGTGAGCTAAACACACCAGCACCCGGAGCAGAAATCAAAACTAAAAAATATATGAAAATCAGAACATGTGACCTTTATGTTGTTACTTTCGTCCTCTGTCCTCTCTCAGAGTACCAGCTGACCAGTGCAGACATCACTGCTCTACATGCTCTGGCATCACCTGGTGGCTTACTGCCAACCAGCGTGTCCACATGGCAGCAGCAGCAGGCTGTTTCCCAACAACCACAGCAACAGCAGCAACAACAACAACAACAGCAGCAGCAACAGCAACAACAACAACTTAACCTTGCATCACTTAGCAACTTGGTGTAAGTCTTTTCTTCATTTTCTCATCATCTGTGCTGCGTCTTTTTTCAAATCTGGTTTCCCAAAAAGCTCCTCCATCACTCACATCCAGTATTAGGGATGATGATGATGATAATGTTGGTGGCAGCTCACATATTTCTGGTAAAAGCTCTCAGTCTACTGATAACTCCTCTTTATACTGAACCACTTTACTACTGACCTTTGCAGTCAGCTTGCATGATATCCATACCATGACCTCGTATGCAAGCAGTTCACATTCCTTTTTAGTGAGTTGGTCTCTCACCACCATCTCACCATCTCTTCATAACATCGGTTTCTGGTATTCAGTTTTCCTGGAGTTGACGTACTGCAGCAGTATGAAACATTGTGCAGTATTTGGAGGATGGAAGCCGCTGCAACCTCTCAAATATCTTTTATTAATAACTTGATAAACATCTGTAAATTCAGAATTGGTTTAACAGAAATGAGCAATTCAACATCTTTTGTAAATGACTTCTCTTTAATCACAAATGATGCAAGAGATATTTTTTCAGCCTGGAGACCCTTATTACTACTAGTACTAATACTTATTATTGTCTTATGTCTGATTATAAAGCATTAGTAAAAGATGTACAAACCATTAATTAAGCCATTAATTATGCAATTACATATGAATATGGAATAGAGAGAGCCTTATACAAAAACATGGTACCAAAATATACAGGTTTTATAATTTGTAAACTCAAATCGGTATCATAGTAATTACACAAATCTTCCTTATCATGATAAATCTCATCTAATTAATTCAAAGGTGTTTTATAATTAATGAAGAAGTCTCATACACATCTTTGTGTATTGACCTTGTTGCTGTCACAGTTACTGTAAACATAATATTCAGTCTAGAAGTCAGAATTAAATCTAAACTTTTCTTTGAAGAAGTGAAAGATTCTGCCAGTGGTGCCCAATAATTTCACTTCATTTTAATGTAATTTGCTCTGTTGGTACTATTTTTGGATATTTCCTAGAAATGAGATGCAAAGACAAGTGTCAAGGCAATGGAACTTGATTTGAGGACAGTCTTAATAAAGGCTTTTTTTGAAACTCCACTGGCAGATACTTTTCACTTTTTTCTATGAAGACGTAATGGAGGAGAATACTGAGAAGCCTCTGTATTAGATGAGGACAGTCGTGGTGAGATAAGGAGTTGCACAAGCTGAATGCTGCAGGGTTCGGGTTGGGTTTTTGGTGGCATGAACACCAGATCCTTGAAGTGTGTTCTCTCCTCTTGTCCACAGCATGTGGGGCGTGGACAAACAGAGCAGCGAGCTGTCTAGCCAGGTGTCCAGTCTGGCTGCCAATCTGAGGTGAACAGCCACTATTAGTGTGTGCGTGTGTGAAATGTCGTGACCTTGTCTGATGGGGGGGTTTGTAGTCCCCCTTTGCATTGGAAGGGCTTTTGTCCAAAACTACATGCTGTATATGTTGCCATAAAGACAAGTCTTAAAAACACTCTAACTAAAACCTCAAACTTTTTAAAAATGAAGGTAAGAGTATTAAGAATATTTCTAATTTTTGCACAGAAAAAATAAAATTGATTGGATTGAATAAAGTAAATCTTATTGTTATTCTAAGTTAAAAGTAAAAATCTTTAATAATGTTTTATCCTGCAACTAAACCGCTCAGTCATAACATGGCTACACTGCAGCACCAGCTTTGAGCTTTGAGAAAGCAGACACACAATCTCTTTAAATACTCCCCTCTGACTTTATGCTATAGCCCCAAAAATATGGTGGCCTCTCAGGACCAAAAACATGCAAGAGTAAAGGCCCATGAAATGCTGTGATTGGTAAAAAGTATACAAAAAGCTAAAGCACAAAGATTAAGAGGAATGCACTTCAAAATGAGAAACAAGGCTAATATGAACACTATCAAAGCTTCAGTACTTTGTCATTTCCCTCTTCAATGTTCCTTCTCTTGCTGCATATTTCTTGTTTGTCTTTTGGCTTTTCTCTTGATAAAGATGGTTTATTTAACAATGAAAACCCTCACTGAGGTGGCCTTGATTTTTGCTTTCACTCTTGTATGCATTTCTGTCCTTGAGGGCCACCGTTCACACTCTGTAGAAAGGCACAACTGTCCTGACTTAAACATTTATGCTTGTGTAAAGGCTCCCTGCACTGTGTGTAGATCATGTCTGGATTTTTCTGTGTGCTTGAACAAAACTCAGTAGATGAGGGTCTTTGTTTCTGATAACAAGACATTATTAACATTATTGCTGTTGTTGAAGAAACCTTTGCTCGCAATAATGTTTCACACTTTTCTCCACACATGCCTTCTAATCCACCTCTTCCCTTTGGTTTGGGCTCCAACATTTTGTTTTCTCCCCACAGTGTTGGCTCTCCGTCCAACCTGCTCTTGGGTAGAGATGAGTGGTTGGGCCGGTACTGTATCACACTTCCTTTTTCCTGTGTGTGTGCGTGTGTGTGTAAGCTTTTGGCTGGCTCCCCCTAAAGCATGTCTGGTGCTGTCTGCAGTCAAACAGGAAAGAGACGTAGTTCCGGTTTCCACCATGTTCTCTAACCCGAGATTATTTTCTGTTTGTCATCTGTAGTTTCTTCACATCATAGCTGCCTCACTGCGAACCACCCTGTCACACCAATCATTTCACGCTTCCTGGGCTGTTCTGTTGGTCTTTTGGGAGCAGCGAGGGTGTTACTTCTGCTTTCAAGGCTCAGAATTGATTGGATTATTGAATAATCAAGTGTCGCTTTTACCTGTTGGTGCTGTGCCTTGTAATGTCGGTTTTTGTCTTGACGCAAGTGACCTTCCACCTTCTCTTTGTCGAGTATCTAATCATTTGTATGTTTTTCCTCTTTCTCTTCGTAACCCTGTTCTCAGGCCTGTGACCCATATACCTCAAGGCACCATGCTGACCGTCAACACGAACTCCAGCGTGAGCATCAAGTCGGAGCCTGCCTCGCCTGGCCGGGATCGCAGCACCCCTTGCCCTCCTCCGTCTTCTACCACGCCATCCTCAACCTCAGGAGGAGCCATTCTCACCGCACCGCCGCAGTACCCCGGCTCCCTGCTGTGCCTGGAGCCCCCGACCGGCCGCTCACCTGCGGACAGCGTAAGCAGCAACGCCAGCTCCTTTGAAGGCAGTGATCGCGACGACACAGGTGCAGCTGGCGGCGCAGGTGGTGGCGGGGGCGGCGCTACGGGAAGCGTCGGCCCCGCCAGCCGATCCGTGCCGCCCGACTTCAGCCCCTCGGCCGAGGTCCTCAGAGCGTCGAACGAACCAGAGCAGGAGGGAGGAAACATCAAGCGAATGAGATTGGATGCCTGGGTCACATAGAGATTCCTGCGACACCTCAGCGAAGTTTCGGTGACACTCAAACACCCACAACACACACCCACACTCATCCTTACACCCCACTGCCCCAATCCCACTGCCATGTGACACTATCATCACACATCTGCCTCTGTCCAGAATTCTACGACTCAGCTGCGTCACCCAGACTTAAGAGGCTTTGCCAAAAAACATCAAAAAATAAAAATCCTTTGGGGATCGTGCTCTGAGTGAAGAGAGGACGACTTCGTGCTCAGCTGGATACTTTGTCCCTGATAGGCCCTTGAATATGGAGGGACAGTAGATTTTTAAAGCCTTCTTGCTTGAATGGACTCCCATATAGTAATTTCTTTTGGTAGAAATAAGGTGTTGAACCTTTTTGCAATCTGAGGAAACCATAAAAACATTTATCTTTCACGTGGTTTCTGCATAACCTTCATGTATTTACATCGAGCTCTGCTACATTGTTCACGACGTGATTGGTGGCGTGTCGACATTCTGGGACTTCTGCCGTACGGCTCACCACTTCCTGCTCTTTGAAATCCAACATCGCTTGGATTGTGTTGCTGTCCATTCTTCCATCAGTCACCTCTAAACTGCACTTTTGGATATAACTTAAATCTGGACATGTTTGAGGACTGAGCATCTATCTGGCACTGAGCAAACAGACTCAAACAGGGTCTTCTAGGTAAGGATATTCTCTCCGCTGCCACATTCACCAGCCTCAGCCTAACAGCCCTCAGGTGGCGCTCTGTGGCTGTGGAGTCAAGGACCTTGCCCGAGTGCCAATATCAACCTCGCTTCAACAACAACAAAAAAAATGCCAAATGCCTCTTGCACGCAGTGCAGGGACGCTGACGAATTATCACTCGTCACAGAAACGAGAACTAGAAACTGTTGATGCTTTTCAGGCTTTGAATTCACCGTCACCCGCTCCTCAGACTGGGTGCTCCTCCCGTCCCGTCTCACCTCATCTCCTCTGGAACTTGGATGGAAATTGTTGCACCAGAAATCCAGCCAGTCACTCAGCTTATTAACTAGGAGTAGATGCCATCCAGTTAAATGCATAGTATGAGTTTTTTGAGCCTCTGGTGGCTTCTTTTGGGTAGGGAAGTATTTGGTTCTTTCAGTCCAAGTGTTCTTTATCTGTTGGTATTTAAAAGAAAAAAAAAATCTGTTTTGAAGGTCCGTTAGTTGTCCAAAAGTAGGAATTCTGACTTTGTATAAAAATCACTCCTTATACAAAAGCTTTGATGTCCTCTTTAGCTCTCTAATAGCTCTCCTTAGCTCTTTGCCGTGTTTCAAAAAGTGAAAGGAAAAAGACATTTTCTATATTTCTACCGCTTCAGTTGGCGACAAAGTAAAATAGCTTTTCGGCTTCAACGACGTGTATGTACATATGAATATATTTGCATAGACTTTGCTAGGTATCCCTAAAAACAAGCAATGTGTTGATTCTCAGTGGATCTGTTTGCATATATGAGTGTGAATTTGATATGTTTCGAGCTACGGTGCAGGGGTTACGCCACACTAGGTAGTGCTGGTGGATCGGACTCGTTTCAGTAAACCTATTTTATGCTAGTGTTGATGGTGTGTGCACTTTTTCTGTCCCTCACTCACAGAGGCCTGCTTGGATGTGGTGTCATCATATTCTCCTACCACACATTTTCAAAAACCCACGATCAGTAAGTAAAATTGTCCTTAACCACCTTATCATGAACTTATTAGGACACTGCCACTCACTTGTAGTGTAGTTAAGAGATAAAAACACACTTCTTTGACGCATATTTTGATTGACAGAAAGGTGTAAAATCTTTTCCACATTTAGCAGACACAGATTATGCCTTTTTTCACTTTGAAATGAAGTCAAGAAATTGGTTACCAAGTGCTGTGTTTGTTGTTTAATTGTATGTTTTCTAGTACAAATTTGTTTTGTCTGAACCATTTCAAGTTTGTGTATGAGCGTGTGTACACAGGTTGTTTATAGCCTACAAATAGAACATTTCTCCTGATTGCTTGACCTTTTTTTCCCCCTTGAGACGATGCTCAAAGTGCAGACTGGTGTTGTTTACTGATGACTATCTACTTTTTCTCTACACTTGTAAGTCAGTGTAGGTAAAGTGGAGGAAGTGGACATGGCTGCTTTGATGACATGATGCTGTTTGGTGTGATTAGTCACAGAGTGTGAAACCAGAGTTTGACACTGTGGGTTTTGTGATGAGTGTCCGGGAAAAAACATCCCTATACTTTGCGACTTTTTCACACCGGTGTTGTTGATGTTTTCCATGATCAGGTGACTTTTTTTCCGTCCCTCATTCGACAGTGTGGTGTATAGCTTTTTCGCTTGGTTAGTACTGTTTTCTTCTGTCAGTGAATCATTTAACATCCGACACTTGAAATAAACTCATGTTGGAGAAAATTTGCCTCTTAAAACGATAACAGAACAGTTCAGCATTTTGAGGAAACTTGCTTATTCACTTTCTTACTTAGAGTTAGATGAGAAGATTGACACTCACTCATGTTTGGAAATATGAGGCTATAGCCAGCAGACGGTTCGCTGAATTAAATTTTAAGAAAATGTGAGTGAATGCGCATTTACATCTACTATTATTCTGTGAGTATTAGGCCGTGCATCAAGATAAACAGCTGGTGGCGCTAATTTTCCCAGTCTGGTGCTGTTAAATCTTTTCAGAAGAAAACTTTTGTGCAGATAGCGAATAAGTGTTTTCCCCAAAATGTCGGTCCTTGTAATGATTCGACTGACGAGCGCTAACAATCTCCTGCTTTCACCACGCGGTCATTTCCATTTTTTTTTTCAAAGAAAGCCTAATTTCATTGGAAACTCTTTTGTGTTTGTGGGTGCTGATGGTTGACTGAAATGTGACACCACACCGATTGGCTTCAGCGTCCTGCCTCACGCAGGTTTGTTCATGTACAAAAAGGTTCTCTGTCCAATCTAGCAGTGTAGTCACAAGACAATCTACGTATATGAGAAATGAAACCTGCACCCCTGTTACTTGTTGTGTACAATGTTTTTTAGAATCTCACTATTTTTGGATTAATTTGTGCTGGTGACAGTTCCATTGTCTATTATTACGATGATATTATTATGGAGCTTTTATTTTATTGCTATTTTGTGTAGGAATAGTCAACTGTTTTTATTTTCTCTTTCTTATTTTATCTTATCATAAACATATAGTACTGGTTTCCTTTTTTTAAACAACTTGCTGAAAATTGCACGATCAGTTATTGTGGTATTAGCAAATGCAATGAAGGAAATACCAGTTAAATGCTGCAATTTTAATTAAGATATAGAATATATTTATAAAAACGGGAAACAACTGAAATTAGTAATTCATGAAATTTGAAAAATGTAAATGCATGGGATACAGGTAACAACAAAACTTATGTTACGTACAGTAATGATAAAGGACATGCATCACAAATGAGTTTTAAAACAACTCAGAATAATGTAGCATATGAAATACTAAAGATGAAATTTATAGCTAATATATTGTGTTGAGCTAGTCTGCTTTGGGTTTTTGTTGTAAAGAAAATATTTCTTTTTGTTGTTTTTTTGAGAATGATATACAGTTTGTGTATATTTTCATATACAAAGTATGCACTGATATGTTATTGAAATTCTATACCGCTTTTACAAAAAAGTGTTTGTTGTACCAAAGTATCCAAGTCCCTTGAGACCTTACCCTTTTTGCGTATGTTTTACCGTATTTTATATATTAAATAGACAAACTGAGTGAAATGAATCTGAGAGTCTGGTTTATTTTCTAAACTGTCTCAAAAAAGTTAAAAAAGGCAAATCACCCGAACAAATAATTCTGAAAGACCATAATGAGGAGGATTCAATGTAAGTAAAATCTCCAAAAATTGTACTATATTAACATAAAAAACTTATTTTAGTCCATTTCAGAGTGTTTGTTCCTCTCTCGGTTTATCATCTGTTTTGGTTTTCTCTTCTGCTCATTGTCACAGTTACTAACAAGCGATGAAGCTCCGTTTTACACATCCAGTGATAATGAGATGGCTAAATTTAGCTGCTCTATCATGACCTCCTGTGAGGTAAGCTGCACTCAACACAGTCAACGACTCCTGAAACCAAATAATCACTCAAGGAAATAATGGACAGATTAATGGATAATGAAAATAACCATTAGTTGCAGCCTTAATACACTATCAATTATTATTTATTAGTGTTTTTTAAAATGATACTTTATAAACTGTAAATGCTGTTTAGTACAAAAGGTCAATTAAAGAAATTAAAGACTAGAAATACAGTTTTAAGGCTATAGCTCTGTATCATTTTCTTTTCGGAGTTAAGCATTTGTTCAGACTGAGAGAACGAGTTCACTGAAAAAAGTTTAAACATCGTAAAAGTTTGATATCAAGTGAACAGAACATTGAGCGCGCCTACATTTAACAGTGTAAGTAAATCCATGCATTGAAAAATAAATGAAAGTAGCATTTACCTTTTTTTAGTTTTTTACCTACTTCTTGGTATTTTAATCTTTGACAGTGCATCAATTTATAAGTTGATGTTTGCTTGTGTTCTTCTGCCCCAGAGTCCTGAACTACACGGAGAGAGGTGAGTGTTCAATATCTGGTGATTTTAGCCCTGAACTGAAACCAATTATTGATTGTTAGGCTGTTTTAAGTGATTTTGAACGTAGCGGTTTCAAAGATTCAGAGAATTTTGGGACTGACAGGCTACTTTATACGGAAGCGTATTGCATTCACGCGCTTAAAAAAAAATCTGTTTTTCCAAATTAATAAGATAAATTTTCCTTAAAATTTTTTTTGCTCTGTTTTTCTGAATTAACGAGAAATTTTCCTGGGAAAATTTTTTTTTTGCTTTGTTTTTGTGAATTAATGAGAAATTTTCCTGAAATTTTTTTTCGGCTCTGTTTTTCTTAATTAACGAGAAATTTTCCTGGAAAAAATATTTTTTTTTTTGCTGTTTTTCTTAATGAGAAATTTTCCTGAAAAAAATTTTTTGCTCCGTTTTTCTGAATTAGCGAGAAATTTTCCTGGAATTTTTTTTTTTTTTGGCTGTTTTTCTGAATTGCCGAGAAATTTTCCTGAAATTTTTTTTTGCTGTTTTTTTGAATTAACGAGAAATTTTCCTGTTTTTTTTTTTTTTTTTGCTGTTTTTCTGAATTAACAAGAAATTTTCCTGGGAATTTTTTTTGCTCTGTTTTTCTGAATTACCGAGAAATTTTCCTGAAAATTATTATTTTTTGCTCCGTTTTTCTGAATTTATGACAAATTTTCCAGAAATTTTTATTTTTGCTCTGTTTTTCTGATTTTGCTGTGTTTGGGGTACTTTACCTGTACTGACTCCGTGCTTGAAATCAGGTACCTCTGTTGGAGGGTCGGGCAGCAAGTCAGAGCCTCCAGTCGACACACAGGAAACTTTTTTTTATTGTTTAAAAACATTTAAAAAAAAAATTTCAAGAAACTCTCGTTAATTCAGAAACAGAACAAAAAAAATTAAATTTTTTCAGGAAAATGTATCTTGTTAATTCAGAAAAACAGTAAACCACAAAAATTTAAGGAAAATTTTTCTCATTAATTCAGAAAAACAGATTTTTTTTTGGTGAGTGAATGCAATACGCTTCCGTAACTTTATTGGAATATAGACATAATGTAGGTTTCAGCTGTTGATTTTACCTGGATTATTTTCTGGCTGTTTCATTTTTAATCACTACAATGACCGAAAAGAGAGTCTAATCTATTGACTCATATTACTAATAATACTACTTGTCTGCTTGTTTCTCCAACAGTAAGCAGACACTGACAGATCTTAATCTTGCAGACTGCCAGAGGGTTGAATGATTTCCATCTTGTTGCTCTGCAAACATCTTCGTGGGTTTGTTTTTCCTCCTCTGCCAACTTCTAACACTGCAGTTTCTTTCTTCATCTGGTTTCAGGTTTTGAATTTAGGCACTGACTATTTGGTCTTTCATGACCCACATTTCCAGCTTGCCATTTGAAATTTTAATTGCAAATAATGATTTTTCCTCACTGGATAAATCAATGAAAGTCATTGAGTCTCAGTCATTTTGATCTAAATCATCAACTACTGCACAATGTGGAGTATCATGTTTGTTAATGAAGCTTTATTGAGCTCTTTCAAAGCCCCAATTGTTGATCAGATTTACTTAAAATATTTGGGGAAAAAAAAAACATCCTTCAAAAGAAAGAAAAGTGACTATCCACAAATAGCCCAATGACTAATGCAGCTATAAACAAAGAAAACCTTTGATCAATAAAACAAAAGATGCATTTAACTCAGTTATAAATACAAAGTTTTAAATTTACCATTACAAACAGTTGTGTGACAACAAAAATGGAAAATTCATTTTTAAAAAAACGTGAATAATTCATATAAAAAAAAAATCTAATAATACCCTTGAATAGCCACTTTGATATCCGCTCACTAGATTCTGTGCTTATAACTGACTGTTTTTAGCTGTTCTGTCTCACATCCAAACACTGGATGACTCAAACTGAAACTGGATTTGATCAGCTCAAGACAAAAAGAGACAGTTTACAGATTTGTAATGGAAGATCAGTAAAATCAACACATTATACAGAGATGTGGCCTGAAGTAGGGATCTTTTCAGACTTTTAATTTACATGCAGATAAGAGCTTTGTTGGTGTATGTAAACTTTTTCAACATCCTTTCTTAACTAATGTGTGAATGTTTCTACATGTCTTCATACAGAGAGAAAGATTCAAGCAAATTTACCCTGAACCTGCTTCAGGTTGTTTCTTTGTGAACGGAAACCAAAGAAATTATTAAATAATCAAAGTTGTAATCCTTGAGATTTTCATGAAATCAAAACACATGTTGATACCACTGTATGTTAGTCATTGTCCTCTGGGATTACCTCTCTATGTAGTAGTTTTCATAGTGGCAGTGCTTAGTGCTTAATTTGCCTTTATAAACTCAAGGCATTAACAGGACACACGCATATTTTCCAGTGTAATTTTTCCTCATTGATAACAGCCTGATACTGTTTGTTCTCTTTCTCAGGATACTGCTATAAGCGCTCAACTGGAAAGTGACACACAGGCTTCTATTGTTACAGAAGAAGCATTTTTGTCATTTTTTGACAGTGGGTCATTCTTAATTTTAGCAAAGGAGTAACAGAACAAGGAGCGGCCGCAGTGAGCTATCAGATGTTGAATTTCTGACTATAAACGCTGTTCGTGGTGTGTTGTAAACTACACTTGATGTAATCATGTGTCATCAAATCAACCAGGAGCTAAATCTTAAGGATTACAACTTTAAAGGACACTGAAACAACAAGGTGTCGAACTGAGTGTCGTGACATTTAAGGTGTTGTCTCTTTGCTCCTCACCGCTTTTATGGATGTCGCCCTTTAACCCCACCAGCGCAGCTTGGGAGCAGCTGTCACCGGCGGTGCGACGTCAAAAACTGCCCCTTGGCCGACCGACGCGCAGACGTAGTACAGGTTGGTGCCCAGCATGACCAGTATGGGGAGATATGAGAGGCCGAAGCCGAAGCCCCTGATGCTGCTGTCCAGAGAGAGGCAGAGCCAGTAGATCAGCCTGCAGCACAGAGAAGAGAGAAGTTCCAGAGCAGGATGAGAGGGATGAACTCAGACTTAGATCCCTCTTTGATGTAGATTTATAATCAGATTGATTTGGATAAATAATGACAAAAAGATCCAATCACTACCCACATCATCTCGTACACCCACTCTGCCTTTTCAGCAGGAACATTAGACGGCTTAGCTCCTTCATGCTTTTCATCCATTTATTTGTGTCAAGTGCTTGATGACTCAAAGGATCTGGATTAATAACTTAATAGATGCTTTTTTACTCATTCTAATTTTCCCGCATCATGCATTTGATTCAACCCACAGTAGTGAAAAACTAAAACTAACCCTCTAGAGTTTGGTTCAGGGTTTTTGATTTTCGAGGCCTTGTTGTTTTGATGACTCTGACTTGTAACTAAATAAAATCTTCAAATCTCACTTGTGTTGTATCAATGTATTGTGATGTTTTTCCTGAATGTATAATCCTGTGTAAATGCAAAACTGTAACAGAAAATAAAAAGAAAAAACCAAGAATGAAGAAAAAGAGAAAAGACAAAGGAAAAGAAAAGATTCTTGTTTGTTAAGGTCAGATAAACTCTTTGAATATGTAACCCCGTGAGTGATCAGACAGGTTTGAAACATGTCTCCAGTTTAACCAGTTTATTTGAAAGTGGAAACTCTGACTGCATCTGAAATGACGGTTATGTCTTTCAGCACCATGAAACTTTGCATTCATGGCCACAATAGGTACAACAGAATAAAGCAATAACAGGAAGTAACACTTAAAATGCAATAGACATTAACAGATGGCCAGATAAGTTCATAAATTAAACATTTATCACATCTTTACTCCCACACACAGTCAGTGGTTTAGATACCATCGTTAAACTGGAGATTTGTATTAATCCTTTCTGATCATTGTTTCACTGTGGATTGTATAACTGTGTCCCTGCAGATTTCCTCAAGCATTTAGGGCTGAAAATGTTTTGTTCTGCAGTTGTTCACGTCTTAATTTAGCTGTGATTTATGTCACTGTCTTGTTTGTTTGTTCAGGGAAACTCCATTTGTAAAAACTGTAACCCAAATGGGTAAAATGTTGATAAAAACAGATTTTGATGGTTTGCAAATCATTTAAACCCTATGTTTAATTGAAAATGGTGTAAAGACAATGTATTAAATGTTATAAAACTGAAAAATGTTATTGTTGTACAAAAAGATATATATCCTCCTTTTAAATTTGACTCCAGCAACACGTTCTAAAAAAACATCAAATTCTGTCTTTATGAACATTTTACACTTCTTTCACAACTTTTTTTTAAATTGGGTTTGTACCATAAACCCCATAAATTATCATTCAGAAGACATTTAATAACCAAAACAACATTCAGAATTTTTCCCACACAACAGAATCACATATCCCTCCAATTCAAATCATACACAGTGTGTGAGAGTGAGCGCACGTACCTGCCGAAAACAAATACGATGGTGAGCAGCGGCACCAGCTTCACCAGGTCCTGGCTGATGTAGGTGGCCATGACGGCGAGCTGCAGGAAGAAGAAGAGGAAGAGCGCCAGCGACTCGTGGATGTAGTGCCAGTGCACGGCCACCTCTCTGTTCACCTGCTGACTCTCATAGAGGGGCTTCAGGGCGCTGTGGCGCAGCCGGGCCACACCCAGCACCAGCATACCTGCAGAGAGGGGAGGGGCAAGATCACCTGCTGTTATTCTGTGTGAAGCTTTTTTTTTCTGTTTATGGCTTGAAGCAGAGGTGGCTCAGTGAATGGAAGTAAACAAATAAAAAAGGAGATCATATCATATGAAACTCTACATGTGTGTGATTTACTTAAAAGAGATACAGTAGTTTTGGGGAAATACAGTTTTTCCCACTTTCCAGAAAGAAATAAATGCAATAAATGTATTAGTGTAGACTGGAATTATGTTAAACAGCAATATTAGTCTTTCTTTAAGCTTGAGCATCTATGGGATCAAACAACAATCATGATCTCATAGACTTCCAGGAAGTGAGTGAAACTAAGCCAAAACAAAGCTTTGTCTGAGGGGAGGCCACAGACTTTCACACTTACTGTAATCTTTTTACATCACATTAAGGTGTTTGTTTTGATGCACGATAAATTTAACCGATGGACACACTGAGGTCTTACCGAGCATGATGGGGATGATGGCAAAGAAGGAGCAGCGGAGAGTGTACACCACCCTGAGGGGGGCGCTCCCCAGCAGCGGCGAGTCGAAGGGAAGGAGGGCGTAACCTCCCCACACCAGGAGAGGGAAGACGATCCCTGCGGCCACTGTCGCCAGAACCAATTTCACTTTTTCACCGCACAGATGATCACACAGGTCTGAGAAGAGAAAACACAAGGATTGTTAGATCTGTGTTCTATTTTAATACAAGTGTGTAAAATCAGCGTCTATAAATGTCTTTATTTGGGACAGGACGGTGACAGCGAGACAAAGAGGGTGATTCATGACTCATGATTCATCTCAAGACGTGTAATTATATCTGATTAAGGAGAAAAGAGATCATCACGCCGCTACGAGGCTCGGCGTGCAGTGACTCACTTGCTTACTGGGTGAAATTGTGCAATTTGATATGTGAGCAGGAAATCAAATAAAAGTTGCATGTTGATTGTTTTGCATATAACAAATGATGTAAATATCCACAGCAGAGGAAATTATGCGTCCTCTCGTCTCCTCAGAAAGAAGAAACAGGCTTTAAAAAACACAACGAAGGAGTAGTTTGTGAATTTTAAAGTGGCCTTAATATGATTTCACAGCTGATGAAAGGGGATATTTAGGCAGGAAAAATCACTGAATAGCTATTAACAAAGGATTAGGAGGTAAAGAAATCTGATGCTTGGGACACTCTGGTGGTTCAGGAGTTTATGGCACCAATCATGAACCACAACATCCCCAGTTTCTGTACTCAGGTCTTTCCCATCTTTCCTTCTATCTTACTAATAAAGGCTTAAAACACCCAAAATATTTGACATCACCGCCATAATAATTGGTCTTTTCCACAGCAGACGGTTTGACTCGTCACAGCAGCAGAAGCACAGGTGTTACAGTAATGATGGCTCTGCTTCCCAGTAAATTACAACCGTGTGACAGTGAATCAACACTACCAAACCAGGACCCTTGAATGGAGCTCGAACATCATTCATTTCATTATTTACACCTGTGCTTTCCCCACTGTGACATGTTAAAATGCCCTCTGTGAAAGAGGCTTATGTAAGGGAATGTGAAGGGAGTGTTTTGACAATTCTTGTTGGTGTGTAAAAATCACAACCACACTGACACAAACTCAAACAGGAAGCTGACATTAATATTGTGAAAAGGATCATTTCAATTTTTTGGTTTCTGGCAACAACAAAAAAAGTTACTGTTCAATGACAGTCAAGAATTGGGATGTGCTGGTTTCCCACAAGCAGTGAATGCACCATCAGGGAGGGGTTGTCACAACAGTTCTCACTTTCAGCTGCGTTTAAAAGGATTACTAGTCTTAAGTAATTAAGACTGTGTGAGTGGCTTTTAATATCACAGCAGACTGAATGAAAGGTGCAGACTCAAGTTGAACTTATAGGCTCAGAGTAGAAGTGATGATAATATATGTGATTTATAATTAAATTAAAAAAACAACAACACAGTTATGGTTAAAGCCAGATGATTTCAGGAGAACATGGAATTGTGATTTAAATTGCAATTTTCAATAGATCAAATATTAATGACTTTTTTGGTTCTGCATGAAAATAAGAAAATATGATTGTGATTTCTTCTTTCTCCAGTCTGGCGGGTTTTTTTCTTTTTTCTATTTTGGCCACTGTATTACCTTCTCTACATTCATACATTCTTATGTTATTATAGAAGATATTAAAAGGATTCATGTAAAGAAATATTTTTAAAAAAACAAAAATTGACCGTTATGTTTTTGCATCAGCGGGTAAAAGTTTGTCATTGTTTATCTGTGAATAACTTCTTCACTCCTTAAATGTAATCCTGAATAAATGTGTGTCCAGATGCAGTGAAGTGTAGTTTGTGTCTTAAACTCACAGAATTTGTCGTCCTGTTCCGTCCACTCTGGGTAAAACTGCCCCACTGATTCAGACTCCATGTGCGGCTCCATCTTTTCATCCTTCTCCATGAGGAGCCTGCTCTCCTCAGGAAGCTCTTTGCTGGTTGGACGCACGATGGTGACCCGAGGAGTGAAACCCAGAGCTGCTTTCTCTGACATCCAGTTGGAGTCGTCTTCGTCCTCCTCGTTGTATTCGTCGTCTGCCAGCGAGCCGTCCCCTTTATCGTCCCGCTGCACCTCGATCTCGTCGTCCCTCCACCTCTCGCCCTCGGGCATGCTCTCCCTCCACCTGGCTTTGCTCTTTCTGTCGCTCTCTGTCTCTCCTCCGCTTTGCTCCTCCGACAGGTCCTGGCTTCCTCCACTGATCCCCGTGTCCCTCTCTTCAGGCTCTGGAACTTTCTTTTCTGACCAGGCTCCATCATCATTGTCCGTCTGAGGCCTCTTGTCTTTGTCTCCGGGCCACGGCAGAGTGCTGGGCTCCAGGTGAGCAGAGCTGATCACTTCCTCTTCCTCTGCTTCATCTTCCTCCTCATCTGTATCATCCTTTCTTTCCTCTGTGCTGTTGCTATCTTGTGGCTTCTTCGCAGCTTTCTGTGGCTCTGCAGTCGGACCAGCAGGTGTTGGTTCCACCTCCTCTGAGCTCAAACCACCTTGGTCAGACATTCTTCAGTTTTGTGATTCAGTTTTCTCTCTTTTCGCTCGACACCTGTTGCATCAGATTATGACTGTTGGCAAAGCTTCTCCCAGCTGCTGTGAGTCATTTTCAGACACTTTTGTTGATTTCTCTGTAAGGAGGAAAAAAAAAGAAAAGTCAAAGTTCACTGTTTATCATGGGCGTGTTGCTCGATATGATTCGTCCTGACAGGCCAACACAGTGTAAAGAGCAGGTCTGTGCAGCTGTCAGTCCTTCTGGAGTTTAAGTCAGAAAATCAGGCAAATTCCACAGATTATTATAAACATGCTGCTACTTTATTGAATTATGAAGAATAAGACAACTACAAAACTAGTGCAAGTTAGAATGAAAAACATTGTGGTTTATCAGCATTATGTCCAATTGTTCGAAGAACATACTCCAACATTTCATTATTTCAATTCAATATAGTTTGTTAAAGTAGAAAACATTTTAGACTGCAACTTACAATTAGCTTCATTATCAATTAATCTGATGAATCCTTCGTTGATTAACCAATTAATTGTTTGGTCTCTATAATGTCTTTAAATGTGTTCTGTTTAGTTCAAAACCCAAAGACACATGAAACTAAAGTATCAAAATCTTCAAATTTAAGAAGCATTTTCAAAATTTTTACTTGAGTCATAAGATTATAGATATAAGAGATAAGAGATATAAGATTTCCTGTCAATTGTCTAATCGATTAATTGCCTTATCAATTATAAACTCTAATATACTTTAATGTCTGTGGGAAAGTTGTCTTGGACTCTGCACTGCAGTTCAATAAACACAAATCACAACATTACAAAGACAATGAAACTATGCAAAGCACAAACAGGACTAATAATACATGACAGTCACTGCTCCTTTTACCTCCTTAAATGTAAAACACCAACACTCATATTTCTTCAGAACTACAAACTGTAAAATCAACAATATGTAAAATGTGCAGAGGTAACATTTTACATGGTGACCAGTCACACAACACAAACCACTAAATCTCACTTTACTTAAGACTTAAATCAACTTTGTAATATTAAACGAGGCATCTTGAGAAAAGCCTGTCAGACTGAGCTCAACCCAACTTTGAGATATCTTTAAGGACAATTATTAACAGGAAACACTGATGCATTTCAGATATAAAGTGAGCAACAAGCTGTGTCAACATGGCTGAATTCCTGATCTATGAAAACACCAAGGAACAACCTGGACTTTGCCTGTTCAACTTCATATATAGTCTCAGTCAAGTCTAAACACTGAGTCTGGTTTTATCCATGTTTAAAAATATTGTTGCAGCTTAGTGAATTTACCTGCAGGAAACATCTGTACTGTTTCCTTCTCTGGGTCTAACTTTCTTAACTTAACATTTGTTGTCTTGTTTGTTTTAATCAATCAAAGCCACACAACAGCAAACTTTAGAAACACCGACAATCTCCGGTGACCCTGAACACAACATAGTCTCCAGTAGTACTGGATTGCGACTAAAAACAGATTTTTGTTTTCCAACTTTTTAAAAACGTTGTTCAACCCTTTAAAAACAACGAGGTGTCGATAACGAAGCCAGGTGAGGAATGTAGTTTCAACCTGAAACTAAAACTAGTTTAGCAGCTCTGTTTTTTACGACCGAGTCTTGTGATAATAAAACATATAAAAACACAGAAAGCTGAAGTTTGACCTACCTGCTTTTATTACATCACAGAAATAATCCGCAGCTTTGTGTGAAAGCAACGATCTCACGAGTTGAAGAGGAAGAAGTGGCCTGGCAGGTGAGACCAGGTGCTCAGTCCATTCACTGATCACAGAGGAGGAAACGAACAGGAGGTCTTACTCCGCTTTTTTTTTTTTTTTAACGGGGGCTGGGAGGTGTCAAAAAGAGGGGCAAAAAGACTAAATTTGTGCTCTTTCATTAATAATTTGCACAAAACAAAGCAACTTGTGCTCTTGATTTACTAATTTGTGCTCTGGAATTAATATTTTGTGCTCTCAATTTGATTGCGCTTTTCTAGAATAATTCATGTTCTGATTTAATCATTTGTGCTCTTGATTTAGTCATTTGAGCACTGATTCAATAATGTACACTAGATATAATAGTATAATATATAGTATATAGTATATATAGTAGAATTACTAAATATAATTTAGTAATTCTTAAATGAATCATTCATGCACACACATTTTTTTTTCTGTTATCATTTTTTAGGAACTTTGAAACCTGAATGATTAACTCAAGAATTAAATAATTTTTCCCCAAATTCAATTTTTTTATGTCTAATTTCTATAACTTTTTTCAATACACTTAATCCAATTTTTCTATTGTTTTCTTTTATATATCACAATGGGAAATTTATACTTATGATCATCTATATAGCTACCTTATCGCCTTGTTTGACAGTGTTTAACTAATACAGTGAAAATTGTTGTTGAAGCAGTAAAATGACAAAATTTTAGGGCAGACTTATAAATATTAGGCTCAACATCTTTTCTTCAGCAAAGTAAAAAAAGATTTCACCAATTTCCTCATGCAAAGTGTGAACCTTAATCTATACTTTTAAACTAACAAGCTGCTAAGTGACTACACAGCCAGAAGCCAAATAATAAAGGCATATACTATACTACTGTTCTGAAATCATTATTTAATCTCCAAATCTAAAATACAACATTAGCTAAATTGAATCTGATTTGTACTGGTTATACAGTTTGGAGTGATTCATCTGTCAACACACACAGCCTTTGCATTAGCTTGAGGTGCATGCAGCAGTCAAGTCATCAAACAGGACTGGTGAGGGTGGAGCTGCCTCCCACAAACACTATAATAAACAGCTAAATACTGCCTACGTATTGGCCTGCATCATTAAGGTATGTAAACTGTCTGGGGTAAATAAGAAAGCGGACGATGAGTCACAGCAAACATCAAAACATCACAACACTGTGCAAAATAAAACGGCAAGATCAACATTTTATTTCAAGAGCATAATCTCACAAATTATTGACTTCTTGTTCAAAACACACAAAATCCAAATATGTCCACTTAAAATGATTTGACTTCACAAAGTCAGATATCGAATATCATGATTTTTAAAATCTCAAACCTCCATTTCTGTCCTCATTTCACATTCGTTTTACATAGGACAACTTGACACACAGAAGCACAATTTGGCATTTAGAAACTTTTGTTTGACCCAAACATAGAGGTGTTAGTATCAGTAATAAAGATGTACAAGTCATGTCACACAACTTTTACATTAAGTACTCAAAACAAGTAAATGAATGTTTGTGAAGCCAATCCAATTACTTGAATTTAATCTCATGACAGTCCCAAGTTCTTAAAAAAAAAAAAGGCTTCACAGTTACACGTAAACATTGAGAGGACAGAGTGAAAAACGACTGTGACTCGAGTTGAAACTAAACAGGTCAATGGTACAAGTGCAAGAAGAAATCCTCAGGCTGTGAAGGGAAGGTGTCTGAAACAGAGCTTTTGTTCTGTTGAGGAATGCAGGTCACAAGAGGCTGAGCTGTGCAGGACAGCTCATTCATCTGTGTGACGGTAACTTATGATACATTCAAAGCTTTTAAAAGCAATTAAGGCAAATCAAATACAAAGACACGAGTAACTGTGAAATGGCATTGAGAAAATTATGACATCACATTTCATCTCGCAAGCCCTCAAACTCTCCTCACAGATACTCAACAGAGAGCCAAAGTGAAGCTGCAACTTTTGATTCAGAAGCATAGAAGGTTGAATCAGTACCAACCGGACTCAGTTGTAGATATTAAAAAACATTTAGTCTCTCATTCAGAATCACATCAACATTTTAAATAACATTTAATATAAATTTAATTTTCTGTGTTTCTGTTTGAAGTGGCCTATAACATTTTTTTCATATGGCTAATATACTTTTTTGGTCACTTGGGGGCAGTGGACCATCGGCATATCATCACCTTTTACAACCCTGATTCCAAAAAGCTGGAACGTTGTGTCAAATAAAGACAGAATACAATCATTTGCAAACGAACTGTTCACCAACAACAGTTGTACAAAGCGTTCCCAAGTTCATGTGTTAATCTCCTTTATATATATTAAACTCCTTATATATTAAACTATATATTCTCAACTTTATTCGTGTTTCACATAGGGCTCCAACTTTTTTGGAATCTGGGTTGTAAAGCTGACAAAATTTTTAGCAAATAGTTGCTTATTTACACATGCAGCAGTTACAGAGAAACATTATCATTTATCTGGAGTTGAGTTTGTGGCTACCAGGTAAAATCCAATTTGTTAGTCTCGTAGCTCTGTTTTTGTTCTCCAACTCCTGAGGGAAACATCTGGCTTTTTAGCTGGTAACTACACCACTATGTTCACCAGCTAGTCGCTAACTTGGTCTGTGTAGAGTAGAGAAGAGAGCTTCTTCTTTGAAAAACATCCACCTGCTGTGGCTGAAAACTAAGATATGACAGCAGCGAGAGACAAGACGTTAAAGTCGAGGGACAGGCAGCTGAACAATGAGCTGACACTCACAATAAAACTCATTAAAGCAGACGGGAGCTGCAGTTTCTGGTCATAATTCTCTGTAGATTCATGACTGGACTCATTTTTTAAAACTTTATTTCATATATTTTTATTATAAAAATGGCAATTATAATCGTTTAAGAGAACGTTACGTTAAAATTCTGGGGTCCTTGAGGCAATCCTTATCCTTTTTTTTTTTAGTATTATTAAGTTCATATCAAAAGTCCTCTCCTCTCTTCCTATAAAACATTAAATTAATTCAGATGCCTCATTTAAACTGGGAGACATTCACATACATGTATCCAGCTGGATGAGATTTGAGGCAACAAGCTAACTCCACCATCATTTACTGTAACTCTACACTTGATCATTTGGTAGTGGGTCTTGGTGTTTGGATATCAGTTGGTGAAAACCTTGTTTACATTTTCAAAGAATGTAACAGAGCCCTGAATTGCTCTGAATTCACCTGTTTGTCACAGAGGATGGGAAGTAAACCCCAGGACACATTTCATTTTTTCAGACAGACTGAAGACAGAAATGCTGAAAGAGAGATTGCAGTGAGTTACAGAAGTTGGTGAAAAGCCTGGATGGGACGTCATGATTTCAACTCTCTATAGTGTCACTGTTTTTTTTTTTCTCATCACACCAAAATTTGTTCCAACTTTTTCCATCCAAGTCTTTCCCCAGCAAATGTTTTACGGTTACAGTTAAACTGACAAACACTACATCTGGAAGCTAAATGAAAACTGGACAAATAAGTCTGTAATCATAAACTCTACATACCAGTAAAATGTTATTAGTACTACTGCTTACTCAGATGACAGAAATGAAGTACTTTAAAAAATCAGCACAATAAAACAACATGAACAAGTTAGTCAGGAAAACAGAAGAGCTGCTGAAGATCTATCCTACCCGACTGACAAAATGTTAAAAACATGTGTTTTCATTGACAGGATTGTGTTCTATGTTTTAAACAGCAACTACGACAGCAACTTTTTTGGTCAGACCAGAATGGTTCATCAAGCCTGGTTACCAACTGCAAAGCCTGCATCCTGATCGAGCGTTCCTTCAGCATTGCCTCCTTGCTGATGGGGCATTGTGTCTGTTTCGTGCTCTACTGATTTTCCTTCATGTGCTGCCCCAACAGCAGGAGAATCCCTCTTTGAATGGTCGGGGTGTGCGCTGTCAAGCTGTGTTTCGCTTCTGATTTTATTTTTGTTGACTGAACCTTTGGGGCGTCCCCTTTTCCTCGGGGTGTCCTGGTCACTTTTTGGCGTACTTGGGGGACGGCCCCTTTTTCTCGTAGGTCCGTCGTTGGGGTTGCGTGGTGACGATGTCGCAGGAGGAAAATTCTTGCGTAAGTGAGCGCCTTTCTTGGACGCTGACTTGCGAGGTCGACCTCGGCTACGGCGAGGGGTCGGTGGAACGCCCTCTGGAGGGTCAACACGTGGGTATTTCCTCGGCCTTCCCAGCGGCTTCCAGACTTTTGGCTTCTTCAGCTCCTCGGGGGATGGCAGAGGGTATTTCCTTGGCCGTCCCCTTTTGGCTGGTTGTTTTCTTGGTCGACCGCGCTTCCCTCTTGAGGGCGGGACATGTACTCTCCGAGGCCGACCAACTGTACCGTGCACCATATACGCAGAAGGCTTCTTGTTTAAAGAGCCTTTAGGTCGACCTCGTCCCCTTTTAGTTGACTGGGAGCCGTCTGTGATCAGTTCTTGTTTATCGCTGCTGTCCTGCTCAACATTTTTTCTTGGTCTTCCCCTCCCTCTGTGTGGAGTCTTTGGAATGCCATTCGATGCATCCATCCTGCTGTTATTAACCTCCCCCCTCCTGAGCCGACCTCTCCCCCTTTTCAGTGAGTTCAAGCTTCCATCAGCTTCCGTCTCCCCCTCGCTGCTCACCTCTCTCTCCAGTCTGAGGTTATTATTGAGAGAGCCTCTTGGTCGACCTCTTTTCCTTGGTGTTACAGAGCTGCCTTCATTATCCTCACTGATTGTTAAACTTTCTGATTTGCGCTTTGTGGATCCTTTTGGACGACCCCTTCCCAGTTTTGGTGCATCAGGGCCGCCATTCGGTAAGTCCTCGGCATCGGCCTTCTCAGGCATGCTTTTGCTGGGAGATTTTTTTGGTCTGCCTCGTTTCTTAGGAGAATGGTCTGTCGTCGAACTGTCGTCTTCACTGGCCTGTTTCTTGGTACCTTTTGGCCTCCCCTGACCCCGGGGAGCCAGCACAGAATGATCAGCATTGTCGTCTCCTGATCCTTGCTGCTCTGTGTGTGTAGAGAGTTTTGGACGCCCTCTTCCCCTCTGGGGTTGTGTGGACCCACCGTTGGAAATGCCTGAAACCAGTTCCATGAGTTTAACATCTGTAACACAAACCTTTAACTTCTTTGAACCTTGTGGCCTCCCCCTTGCTCTTTTAGTTGAACTGTTGTTGGACAACAAACTGGACGCTCCCTCTCTCGCAGCATTTCCTTGTTCTGTCTCAGCCATCCTTATTTCTTTTTCCATACTGTTCCCGTCAGCTTGGACCGCCTCTGTTAGGTTTGCACCTGTAAATTGAACATTGAAAAGCGCAATGAGAAATGTTGCTTCATCCCAAAATCTTGTGGAAAACCATCAGAGAGGAGTAGCAGCTAATAGACGAATAGAGGGTTCCAGCTCCAGAGGCTTCTTTTGCACTTATTATCTGTAGCAATGTCAAGACATAAGTATTTATTCCCTCTGATTAATGACATTTGATTTACTAAAATGTTACCAGTTGTTACAGTTAAATAAAAGCTAATGAGCCCATTCTCTTATATTGAATGGGCTCAATATGATTATTTATAATCAAAAGCTTATTTTTACATTTTATAAGTCTTTAGATCACATATAACTAAAGACTTAATCTGTCAAATGATTTATTGATGGACTCATAACAGCTTTAAAAAAAGTTCTCCAGGTAAGAAAAACTATTATTACTGAAACCCACATTTTTGGCCAGGAAATATTATTAGAAATATTATGACTCTGAAAGGGAACAAGTTCAATCAACATCAACAAACATTTGTTGCAGAGTCAGACAGCATACATGTGCATATTTTTAAAAATTATTTGGAAAGTAATTAATAAATGTTTGTATGTTTTTTTTTTTGTTAATTATTATTATTTAGAGGATGGATTTTGCAAGGCTGTGTCTATTTTCTGGACTACATATCTGTCAACGGCGGGAAGGTGTGATAGTAAAGTGTAGAGGGTGATCAATAACATGTGCAGAGTTAATGTCGCTGCATGATGATGATTTTAATGGGTTTTCTGATGCATATTCACAGACTGAAACATGCAATTTAATGAAAATCAGGTGCGTTGTCAACTGCAACTGTAGGACAACAAATTTCATCAGATTTAAGGGCCTCGGACAATCGCTATTACTGTGGATCAGGTTGTTTTCCAGGTGATAGTCAGCTGCAAAAATGATGGCAATGAGAAAGAGTAGCTAGCGGCGTGAAGCGGATAAAATACTGCGATCAACAGAGTGCTAATCTCACCTTCAAGAAATCCTCTGTGAGACTCTTATCTTTCCCATAAATTACTGATTCATCGCACAGTCCGTACTGTGAAAGTGCGCGTTTATTGTTATTGTGATGGCTGTTTAAATTTGCGATCGCTTCCGGATGTCCGTGACGTTGAAGAGGCTCTGAAGGAAACAGCGGCGCAGAGTTTCGGTTCCGCCTCAGCGTCTGTGGTTTCTCACATACACTGAAGCCCGCATACAATATTTATACCCACATTTGCTGTGGAGCTTCTTTAATCCTTTCACACTGTTGTCTGCCAAAGCCAAGATACTTCGCATACCACCCACTTCTTTTCCCTCAGGTGCAATTTCTCTATTCAGTGTTTTTCAATACAAACTCCTTGTCTCCTCATTTTGTTTGTGATTATTTTAGCTCAACACACATTATAGTTAATGTTTATGTTGGTGTGAGCAGTAATTATCTCTTCAATTTAAGTGAATACTCATAATGTACATAGCATACTAGATATTTAAATTTACTTATCTAGACTATTTTTGTAGGCTCAATTCTCAGTAAACTTTATCTCAGTTTATATCTAATGTACAAAGAAAAAGGGAGATGACTACAGTGCTTGTGTTAAAAGTCCAGTAATGAAAGAATCACTCCAAATAAATAACTTCACACTATGCTCCAAATGACATCTGCAAACATGATCTAATGAAGTGGGATACATCAAAGAGGATGATACGATGCCTCATTTGTTCCCTTGTTAACACATATCCAACAAAGAAGAGCGTGAGGGCAACAATAATTTTACAACCTTTTTTTAAAACCAGCCTGGATGTCAGGTACAGTTCCAGTGAATCACATGTTGAAGCCACTCAGATTTGTGAAGGACAGATG
Source organism: Centropyge bicolor (assembly GCA_037975185.1). Lineage (NCBI taxonomy): Eukaryota > Metazoa > Chordata > Actinopteri > Pomacanthidae > Centropyge > Centropyge bicolor. The sequence goes on from JBBMOC010000005.1 coordinate 10,784,524, forward strand.
TACAATGTTAACATCATATTTTGAAAATCGATCACATGGACAAATGTTGTTAAATGTAGAATGGATTCGGCCTTTTGGCTTCATGCGGCTCCTTGTGAGCACTGATTGATTTCACAGTTGCTGCCTTTTCAAAACTGTCTTTTAGAAGCAAACCACCAAGCTGTCAGGTAAATTACACTCTATAATGAACAGTGGTGAAGTAAATGGTATCACAAAGTGGATATACTCATGTGAAGAAATTCAAAATGATCTAGTATTTATTGTTGTTTAATTTCAGCTATATGAATATAACAATTATAATAATTAATTGTTGTGCGTTGGTACATGTGCTACCTCCTCAACCAGGCACTGTGGCTGTGGGACTGTAGCTCAGCACTGCCCCCTACAGACTCATTTGTTAAGTTTAAATAATTATTGCACAGCAGTGATATTCTGAAGAGGGACAAAGTATGATGTGCGATAATGTGCAAAGTGTGATGTGTACAGTGAGGGTGAAAGACTGATTTAACTCTGTACTTTCTAAATTCTACTCCAAGACACATGTTTAAATATTTGATGGTTCATTATCGGAAAATGCACTCTTGAATTCAATTCACTCTTTTGCTGCTACAACTGCATGGTGGCTTTTTTTTTTTTTTTTTAAAGAAAAAAACGTTATGCGTGTTATTGTGAAACTGACATTTCTAAGTCAGTTCACTGACTTTATGTTTCTTCTCTACTTGCAGTCCTGATACACTTTGTTTTACCATTTTCCTGTAATTGCCACTAGAGGCCACAGTGACTGCAGTTGAGCCAGTTACTGAGCTTGAAGTTCAAAAGTCTAAAATTTGTATGAGTTGATTGGATGTTTAATGTGCAATTTGTATTACTTTGTATTAAGTAAACATATGGCTCTTAATTTCAAAATCTGTTTATATGGAAATACTCAAAGTACTTAATACTTAATACCTTTATTGCACCCAGAGAGAAAATTGTCTCAGCTGCAGAAATACAACATGAAACACATGCAAAGTATGGATGAGTAACTTTAAAGAACTAGAGTAGACCAACTGCTGTATAAACTTTATACACATGTGCTGTAATATATAAAAAATAAAGCACAAAAATAAACATAAAAAGTTCTTAATAGTATTCTACATCACTGTTATAATTGTGGAAAGTCATCAGCTCCTCCTTTAGTAAAAGTTTTGTCTGAGTTTATTCCACAGTTTGACATTGTTTGAGCTCCCTCTTGTCTTTCCTGTGCCTCTCCACAGAGGGGAACCACACTGACAATGGAAGAAAAGACACAGGGGGAAAAAAACTAGAACAAAAAAAAAAAGTCAAACGAGAGAGAGGCAGATTATGTTGCACAGGATAGTTGGATAAGGGGGTGGAGTATGAGGTAAGGGCAGATTGATGAGGTCAGCATCAATGAGAAGAAGAATGCAAGAGAAAGAAACATGCAAATTGTGTTAATATGTGGGTGAGGAGGAGAAAGACAGAGAGAGAGAGAGAGAGAGAGAGAGAGAGCTGTCAGTTCAAAAGAGGGAGAGAGAAAATGGCAGACGTGGCCGGAGGAAGGGAAAGGAGCGTTTGAGAAAGACAACCCCTGAGAGACTGAGCGCTGAACCCACTGCCCCGTCTCAACCCTCCTCCTCCTCCCTCCCTGTGTGCTTCGCCATGGTTACCAGACAGGGCTCCCAATGCAGCCAGTTAATGTGTTTTTCAGCGGCAGGAGCGAGCTGGGTACTAATGTGTCTCAGTCTGTCTCCTGCACAATCAATGTCAACTGTCCTGGGATGCACAAACACATGGCGGGCTGAGAGCCAGGGAACACTGAGCCACCCTGGCTGGGCATCAGGGCGAGAGTCTGAGAGAGGACAACGTCACTTTCATTTATTCACCTGAAAATTCCCGGAGTTCTGTTAAGTAGTCAGAAAAATGTGACAGTGAGGAAGTTTTATTTGCCACATGTTGACCATGAGCGGGTGAACAAAAATGTATCATAGGTTTCATACGCGCCACAAAATAACTGGTGACTCTTTTTGGATTTAGATGGTGTACAACAAGAAAACAATACAACAAGTTTTCAACATTGCTTGAATTTTATTGTCATATTTCCAGAAATAAAAAGGTGCAAATCAGTGATCCATAACACTTGCCCAATGCATTTATTTTTCAAACATTTTCTGGTTTCAGCTTCTCAGTTGTGATGCAGCTTTTCAGCTTTTCTTTCTCTTATATATTCATATATTTGAAATGCAGACTTTCACAGCATAAAACAACAGGACGTTTCATTATTTCCTGACATTTCATGGACGAAGCGATTAATCAATTAATTGAGGATATGATCAATAATAATTAAAATTTTGTTAGTTGAAGCTAACTTTAACTGCATTTTCTTCACAGTGAGCTTTAAAAGTAAGTTTTAAATTTCCTACAAATGGCAGCTGTCTTTCTATAAACCTAACTATCAAATGTTCCCCGTCTCTTCAATGTTGTCATTTTCAGGAATTTCAGATTTAAAAATCCCATGTGAATCATATATCGGGGTCACGAACCTTGGCTGTCTTTTAATTGAACCGTGTCAGCACACAAAGCCGGCCAAAAGGTACTGCCCCCTCTGGAGAAGGTTGTTGTCTTATCTTGGCTTTCCATGACGCCTGGAAAGTTAGGGGAATTCTCTCCAGATGAGTTCATGCAGTCGAAATCATCTTGTGTGCTCAGCAGATTTGCTCTGATTTATGGTAGATTCATGACGTGTGCTAATCTCACAGTTCCAAAAAGTACTTAACTTGTTGTCTGAGCCTGCATTGTGATACGACAGGACATTTTGTTGTGTCCAGATGAAGCTGCGTGCAGCTTTGTTCCCAAGGACCTCACCTGTGACCTTTCATATCATCACAGGTTAAGGGTCTCAGGGACAATGAAGCACGCCGACAGACAATGCTGGTCTGAAGGTGGACGCTCAATCTGCTTCGTCTGCTGGTAAAATCCATCACAAGGTCTTTGAAAAAAAAATTCTGTGACGTATGTTAAGTACGTATGTTATTTAAGTGAGTATGCTGGCATGTATATGTGCCATGAATGTTTATTAGGAATTATTTTATTTAAGCTCTGTAAGATTAACTTTGGACGTTAAATCTGCATAGACATACAATTCCGACTACAGACAGATACATAAATACATAATGTTACAACAAATACAGACTTTATAATAAGAGACAGTTTATACGTCATACTGGATGGTTACCGTTTCTTATAGATGCCGATGCAGTCCGACACGAAATCTTTCGTCCTGACACGTCTGCAAAAAATCGTCTGGATCACATCCTGTAGAAAGAGAAAGATTTAGTTAAAATACAAATTCTCGTAGCGGTATTTATCCGTTCGTTTCATTTTCAGGGCCCTTTTACTGTCTTTCCTCCTGACATACTGTAGCCAGCGCCTGTTTGTCAGTGCAGGTCTGTGCAGTAAGACGTTCAAACAAAGTGCCCCCTGCTGGCAGACAGACAGACAAAGCATTTGAAGACAGACACAAATACGCAGAGGAAAATCACTGAATTTAATGTATAAATTGGGATTTGCATATGGGACGAACATACGGCCGCCCGGCCTGTGTGAACGTTAAGCTCCGACAGAGCGGTCATACAGTTCATATACACACAGACACTCGACTCTTTGCTTGTGCACATGCATGAAACAGCCACAGACAGCTGTGCCTAGAGCCGCAGACAACACTGTCGTCTTATATTTCCTACAGGCCTTGTGATCTCACAGGATTATGCAATCACTCCCCCATGACAAAGATGCTCAGCCTTGAGGGAGTTACACTGATTTACTCTTCCCCAGACAAAATAAATGTCATACAAGCCTGACACTGCAGATGCCACATGAAGGATATGAGCCACGGTCCAAACAACTGGTACACAGCTGAAAACCTCCATCTGCATCACATGTAAGTCTGTGCAGATGACAGCTTTATCGTCTGCCAACAATCCAGAACACATCTCTAACTTAGGAAATCTGTCTGTGGCCAGGTGCACGCACATGCAGACAAACATGCGACTCCACAAAGGCGAACAGAACATGAAGCCTTTTCGCCGCCAGTGTGAGAAATTAGACTGCCTCTCTCTCCGTTTCCTCTTTGTCTCTGTGCTTTGAGATATTTTCCTCTGTCCCAGTTTTATGAGCTCCTCTGCTGCTCTCAAAAGCACGAGAGACAAAGACCGGAGGATGAAAACCAGAAGCAAGAGGGAAGATGAAGTGAAATATTCTCGTGTAAAGAAATCACCTATGTCAAAAAGAATGAGCATGAAGGTGGACACAAATGAAGGGAATATGGCGGGCGGACGTGGTCGGTCTTGATTTGCTAGCCGGCCCGTTTCAGTCAATCTGAACTCACCATTTGCCTTTGCCTGGTGTTCCTTACATGAACACACACACTCATTTGTGCTCATGTTCGTGTGCACATGCATACAACAAGTGCATGTACATAAAGCAGGCACACGCGCGCGCACACTCACACACACACAACACACTCTTTCGATGAGTTATTGATCCATTTTCCCCTTTCCAGAGAAAAAAAAAGCAACAATTAATCCAGTGGTAAAGAAAATAACGCTTGATAAAACCTATCCTGCCCCATCTTCACAGTCTTCGTTTTCTCTGAGCGCTGTATGCGGCGGCGAACAGAAAAGCTATTCCCCTCTCGCTACCCCTCCATCTCTCTCGTTCTCCTCTTTTTGTCTCTCCTCTTCTTCTATCCCTCTCTCAGGCGCTGTCCCTGGCTCTGTTTTGTGCCTGTTTCCCTCTGCCAAGTCACATCACTAATTCTCCAGGCGATTAGAGTCCGAGCAGGCAATGTCTATGAGGCAGGTACGCTTCACACACACACACACACACATACACGCACACACACACACGCACGCACGCACGCACGCACACACACACAGACAGACAGACACACACGCACAGTAAAACACACACAGATTGCATTGATTCCATTATCTGGTGCTGTACCAACACCCCCACTTCTCCCAACCCCCAACAACCACCAACAGCGCCTCCATCTATGACCCTCTCCTTTCATAAATCTGTGTCACCTACATACATCACACACAAACACACACTCGCGCACACTCTCACACACTCAGACACTTATGCAAGCATGCAGTATCTCCAGCTATCGCTCTTTCTTCTTCTCTTGCCTGAACACTCTCTATCACTCTGTCCCCGCCTCCCCCTGCTCTGTCTCAGCCCTTCCCCTCGTTTTCATCCTTCCCTCTTCGTCTCTCCCCCTCTCCCTCTCTCTCCCACTCTAACCCCTTACATTTTTTCCAGGCGTGACGTCCCGTCTTGCAGTCTACGTTCACACGATGCTGTGTCTCTAAACGAGTGTCTGTTACTCTGTGTTTGTTCATCTGTGTATATGTGTGTGTGTGTGTGTGTGTGTGTGTGTGTGTGTGTGTGTGTGTGTGTGTGTTTGAACTTGCGCTGCTACGTTTGTGCATCTGGAGGAGAGAGAGTCAACGTGTTCGGAGGGAGGTGCATGTGTGTGAGGTGGGTGCGTGCATGTCCTTGTGCACTGCTGTGCACACATGCTTCTGTGTGTGTGTGTGTGTGTGTGTGTGTGTGTGTGTGTGTGTGTGTGTGTGAGGAAGGGAGGGAACGGGGGGAAAGAGGCGGTGGAGGGAGCTCACAGACGGAAGGCTGTGGATTTTACACAGCATGAGGATCAAAGCCACAGCAAGCCCAAAGGTGATTAACCTCCCAGCCGTTCTGACCACAACACTGCTGCTCTTCTTCCATATTTCATTAACACAGCAGTCTGCTATCCACACAATTCATCACACATCAGTCTATCCACCTTTGTTGCACAAATTCCCAAATATCGACGATCATAACGTGAACATTACGTAAGTCATCCCACATCTTTCACATAAAAATCCCCCTAAAATTACATCGTAATGTGTGGGAGAAGTCAAAATTTGTTGTGACAAATTTCAACAAAAAAAGATTTTTAAATTCCATGCAGGAGTAATGTGATAAAAACAGAATAAAATACAAAACTTCAGAGGAATTAAGGAGAAAATAGAGCCATTAATATGAAAAAATAACACTGTCTATGAAAAGTCAGCATTAAACGTAAAACAAACGCAGGAACTGGCCACGTTTTATAAAATAGCGAGTGGCAGGCGGGTCTATTGTGATGGTTGAATTTCCTCTTGAGTTGGAACATGCCGGGGAGTCGTTTCTTTGTGTGCGTACAGAAAAGAGCAGTGCTCGGCAGAGATTGCTGATATATGCTCTTTTTTCCCCTCCTCGCTGGAGCACTGCAACGCAATGCGGATACTGAGTGTCTGAGCCACTAGCCAGACACACTGGGGGACAGAGAGGGGGGTGGGTGGTGGTGGTGGGAAGCGAGGAGAAGGGGGGTGAAGGGAGGAGAAGGAGGAAAAGGAGGCGGAGGCGGCAAGCAAGTTCACATACAGCCCCGTGCTTCAGGACACAGATACTAACCTCTGGGCACGCTGTCATTATCTACGATGACTACAGAGAGCAGTGAGCACGTACTGATAGTTAACTTTGGGGAATATTATATCAACTGAATGAATGCACATGGAGGGTTGCTTTCAAAATTAAACAAACAATATAAAATGCGTCATATTTGTGCAATAAAAAAATCTAAGGCTGCAGCAGTTCAAATCGCATATTTTCAAACGACTGAAATCATGGTGCATAGATCCAAACCTCTACAAGATGAACAAATGTTATACTTTACACATAGCACAAATGCCCCTGAACCACAATGAAAGTATTCAAAATATGTCTTCTCAAGGCTTATTCCCCCCCGTTTTCCTGGTGTTCACATTCCAGCATAATGTCGTCTGAAGAGATGTTTCTGTGTTTCTGTGCACGGCATGCTAAGAAAGCAGCGAAACAAACAGCTATTGATAGTTGGCTCTCTACCCCATTGGACTGCACCAAATAACAAATCAAAGAGCACTGCAGAGCAAGGTGGGTATATTGATGTCTGGATTAGCTGGACCTCGACAGCAAAACCTGATTAGTATTTCAGATGTATTAGATTTAAAGTCAGTGCAGAAACAGGTTTGTTGCTTGTTTTTCGTGTCATTATAATCATGGGCTTTAAATTGAATTTGTTGAAGGAGAAATGTTGGATTATTTTCGATTTGTGATCATTGTTGGAGTGACCGTCAAAGCATCTTTTTTTTGCCTGTCACTGCAAAAGACATCCACCAGACCTTTAGTGAAAAAAGACCTCGAGAGAGGTAAAACAAAACATTCAACTGTATGAGCTATACAAAAAGAGTTAATACTCTATTACACCTATGAAAATAAAATAAGGACCCTTGACTTGTATAATTTAACTACAGCACTAGAATGTTATTTAATATGAATTGTACTAGTTAAAAATGAAAAGTCGTTTTTCAGGTCAGTCATACTTACCAATTCATGAATTAGGAGGGGTGATGGGATCGGTGTGAAGTCTGGGTGACACCGCAGGGAAAGCTAGAAGGTTGTACAGTTATCTCCAGGCTGTTTATTATGCGAAACCATACAACCAACTACCTCACACTGCAGAGCACTGGAGCAGGGTCAGCGCCGGAGTCTCTTCTTCTTCTTCTCCTTCCATGCAGAGTCTTCTTGTCTATTACTTCTGTCTGTCTTTGTCTGTCAGTTTCTGTCGTCTGTCCCTCCCTTCTGTCTCGTTTTCATACAGAATCTGATAAAGCTGTGTTTTCCTACGAACACAATCAAGATGTTTTTGTGTAGATTTTATGAGAACTTCACTTCATCAAATTAAGAGAGTGGGGTTTATCCAGATCCACAAGAAATCATATAAGAAAAGAAGAAAGAAAAAAAACTTTGGTCTTTGGCCACAAGATACATAAAATTGTGATACTGTTGGAATTGAAAGGAATTATAGCTGAGACTGGCTAACGAACTGCACTCCATGCATTTTTGTGGACTTGTCTCCCTCTTGTGGGTAGACGCAGTACACAGACCACCCCCACCACCCCCCACCAGAGGCCAAGGCAGATATTCACTGTCTCTGAATACAAAGACAAGCACTTAACCTGCAGTTGCTTACTGTAGGCGTCTGCCTGACCTACTTCTGCAAGTGGAGCTGGTGGAATCTTCCTCATCCTCAAAGACTCGATTCAGCACAATGGAGAACGGTTCATTGTCATTCTGAGGTTAAAGTCGAACTCCTCCTCCTCTGTTTTCATTTCTCTGAACCAACAGTTACATTCCTGTACTGTCATGGTGTGTGAAGAAGGCTGATATTAGATATCACTTCTTCAGCTGCTTGAAGGAACAACATTTCTCTTTGTGGTGTGGATTCTTTACTTGTATATGAACTCAAGATGCTTGACCACATATATTCTTAAAATTCAATCATAAATGAGAAATAACAATTAATTATTATCATCACTGGTAACTGGTAACATCAAATGATTGACTTTTTGGCTTGAAATGATTGATTAAAAACATTGTTAATATAGTTTCTGGCAATGAACTAATCATTTCACTGATATGAAATATATGTTTATGCTTGCTTCAACTTATTTTGATCTGTTTTGATGGTGCTAAAGCATCTTACAAAACATTCATGTGAAGTTTCAATGATTAAATACTAATTCTAATATGCTTTTGTTCAGGTTTAGCATCAATCAACTGCAACTCTTTTAGTTAAGCTGCCCCCATTTAACCACAACACCCAATGTAAAGGTCCAATATGCATTTGCACTCCCTCAAAACTTGAAGTCTACTCAAATTCTTAGTTTATTTAAAGACTTAAAATCTTAAAACACTGCCTTTAATTAATTCAATTCCTGACTTTGCATTCTCATCTCTAAATGTACAAAGTTGCAATGTAATTTTAAAGGTCAGAATTGAGTATTTATTCCATTTTCTCTTATTTTGATCTTCTATCTATTCGATAGATATAGATAGAAGATAGATATAAATATAGATATAATAGATATATTTATGTGTGGCTGCCTGTATGACCTTCTGTCCTTTGTATCGTGTCTTTATGCCTTTTATGGCTTACGTAAAGCACTTTGAATCGCCTTGTTGTGTACGATTTGTGTGCTTGCAAATCGCTTTTGTAAAACAGGTCCCTGGTTCCTTTGAAGCAGCCTGACACCTTAACCCCAAACCCTTTTTTACATGTTATCTCCCTCTCTGTCTCTCTCCACTGTGACTATCACACAAAGGTAAAAATATTCTTCAAAAAGCTATGTGTACTTAAAAAAGGCAAAACTGACCTTCTGTGGGTGGATTATGATCAAGTGTTACCTAACAGAATAGTGGCTGTATTGAGCAACAGGCCACTGCCCTCAGGTCTTCATATTAACGAGAGCAAGCAGTGTCATAGATGTGAAGCACCCTACAGAGTCCAGCAGTACTGCAAAATGCCCGCTTAATGATACTGAGCGTCACCTGTAGAAATGACCATTCCTACTTTCAACCATATAGAGGCCAAATATGAGCGAGTGTATGAATGAATGGAAGAGTGAATGAATGTGAGCGACTTGAAAAAATGTGGTATTTTGTCCAGACTGTGTCCAGATAATGTTTCATCTGTGTGTTTACTTATTCCTTCATCAGAATCTCAGTAATGGTGTCAGACAGTTTGACACATTAAAAGATTATAAGCGGATTTACACTCTTTAATAAGGTACAATCAGGGGAATGCAGAAATTGGTGAATTGTTAAGCAGTGTTCAGTGCAACAAATAGGATCTAATGGGTGCGTAATTGGATGACAATTTGGAGTAACAGCACTATCCAGTCAATCTCTCTCATACTCCATAAATAATGGGACACACCCACACATTTGACATCTAGCTGAGGTGATCTCTGGCAAAAGCAGCAAATTGGCTGTTGTTAGCAGTCAATGGCTGTGTTTTGACACTCCTCCTGTGTGCCTCAAGGACTCATTGATTACTTGATAGCTGCTGCACAGCGGAGTTGCTAGGCCTCCTATTCAGCTTGGTCAATGCACCAAAAATGCAACCTTGAAGTCTTGGATGACTGGGGCCTCTCTGACAAAGCTGGGTTCAAACACACAAGTGGTATATCCCAGGTTCCTCAAAAGGTAGCTCAGTCTATTGCCTGCCAGGACCATAAGGACGTATTAATATGCATTGCGTAGCGCAGGTAGAGGTAAATATGGGTAAGATGATGAATGACTGTGTTGGATCTTATTAACTACATTATGGGGATAAAAGCCATTTGTCATCGCTCACAACTTGTAATTGTGCTAAAGATTCAACGTTGAACCATTATCAAATGAAAAATTAGTCAACTAAGTGTTAACTTCAAAAGGTGCAGTAGCACCATATGCTTAATAGAGACATAGATAGTTTTTTTATTGGCCAGCTTCCAAATGCAAACCCATTCACTTCGCCTCTCCCCACTGCCCTCTGCCATGCTAAAAGCCCACCCTCCGCCTACCCTTCATTTTCTTTCTTTGGCCGTCCTCCCGCCTCTCTACGTGCCTCTTATTTGTCCTTCATCACCGAACATCTCAGGCCTCAAAATCTTTTACAACTTTTTTCTTTTTTTTTCCCAGACAATCTCGCTGTTCATACCAACTAAGTCTCCCCCCTTGATCCCCTTGATTCTGCTCCTCCCCTTTTAAAACCTCTCTCACCGTCTCATTCGCAGTCGGATCATGCATGAATGCGGCATGGTTGTGCCAATGCCAGAGCTTTGCCAATCTGCCTGGGTGTGTTTGTGTGCCAATGTGAGTCTGGTGGGAAGCCCCTGCACTGGAGGCCAGGCTGGTGCATAAACCCGAACCCCGGCTGGTGTCGGGTCAGGTGAAGCTTTGTGGGGATTACAGCTCGGCTTCGTCTCAGCTCGAACTGGCAAAAACCAAGATGGCCAGAAGAAGGGTTAGTGTTTCTACAGAGTGCTGAAAGAAACTAAATATATTTTTATGAAATCAGCCAAAAATGTTAGTCAGTAAATGACAAGTGGCTAATGTCCCAAAAAGCTAATTACAGCCAGTTTCATATCATGCTTGTAACAGTGTTTATGTAAACGTTTCAAATTAAATTTAGAGGTAATTCAGTCTGTTAATTTAATCTAAATTGTAGTTATCACATTCAGTAGTGACTCTGGGTATATGGATTATCATGCCCATGATCATCATGTGTTAATCTTGCTCACAACAGCTGAGACAATTCGGACTGATAACATATTGTTTGTCATTACTGCTAAAGCAATTAAACTCTTATTTTGAGAAAATATCCAAACTTTTAGGTTTTTGTGTGAAAACTGGCAGCTGAAACAGACACACTCTCTACAGATGTTCATGTTCATCTATTGAAAAGACAGCTGTGGCACATGATTTATAATAAACCTATTCAAATAATAACATAGTTAATTTCTTTGTTGAAAATGAACAGAAGTTACTTTAAATTTACTTTCGAAGGAGTTTACAGAAATTCGACAAAATTCTACTCATTTCAGCTTGGAAACAAACTAGTTGTGAAATTAGAAATCTGAAATTTTGTTGTTTATTTTCACCTCAACTAAATGTAAAATTCATGTCCATTTTGTAAGGTTTTCAGGGCTTGGATTTTTGACACAATCAGTGATTTTGAGAATTGGTGACATTTAAACAATAAATGTTATGTTTTTCAATCAAAAATTATTATTAAATATGTGAAAATTTGGCAATAGCACCAGACAGTCAGAGAGGAAAGCCATTAAATGATAAAGACCCTAATGGTATTTTACAAGAGAAACACAAACTAAAAAAACGGATAATTTATGGACTAACTGGAATGATAATTAATGAGAGGAAATAAAGAACATATTTGCCCCACAAAAACAATTCTGTCAAATAACAAAAACCTTTCCTTAATGAAAATCAAGGAACACTTAGGCTCCGCCGTCAAAGATAAAACAAGGACTTCAGGTGGCTCTCCGCCACTCGTTGTCTTTGAGAAGTGACGCACAGAGACTATGGCACCACCCAAACAATGTAGGGGCACGGAGGAGCGAAATCTGCCCAGTGACAGCAAATAAACTGTTACCCGCAGCCATGAATCGTCTGGCAAGTGCCAGCTCAACAGGAATGCAGGCCTCAGACAGCGGTTCTCAGACTCAGGGCCAAGGACCACTTCATTTTATACACAGGCAACATTACTGTTCCCTAATTAATAGAATTCTTAAAAATTACAATGAAAATCAAGGTTTAACAAACTAGGATGGATGAGTGAAATAGATCAATATTCATATAAATTAATATCACATCCAAAATTCCCATTTGACTTCACCAGTAGAGTGTGATCATGACTTTCATTTATTTAGACACTGTCCTCGTCCAAACTGGATCTGACTTCACGTAGCGAGGACTCAGACCTGAGATCCCCATCAATGCTAATGCACCTCTTCAGTCGGATGGCAGCTTGGTGAAGACCCACTCACAAACTATAAATTATTAGGATAACACTTTATATTAAGGTACACATATTCACCATTAACTAGCTGTTTATTAGCATCCATTTAGTAGCATATTGGCTCTTTATTAGTCATTATAAAGCCCTTATTAATGCCTTATTCTTTATTATTAAGATTGTAATTGATGCACAACAACTTCCTTACTTACTTTAAATAAACAGGAGGTTATTGAGGTAAAATTCTTAGTTAACGGTCTAATAGTTGTAGAATATGGTCGTGCAGACTAATATGCAGCTAGTTAATGGTGAACATCTGCACCTTAATATAAAGTGTTACCATTATTAGCTCTCTCTTGTGTGGTGTAATTTCTCCCAAACTCGCCTCGTTCACTCTCCTCGTCCCTTATTTACAAAGGCAGAAAACGTTACCATGGCAATCTCGGTGGCTTGGCATGATGCCCAGTGGTTGCTAGGGCACCATTGCCAATGGCTATTGGCTAGTGACAGCCAGGATATGTGTGTGTGTGTGTGTGTGTGTGTGCACACAGGTCCTGTATATATGTGTCTATGAGTAGGAGAGGAGAAAGTGTGTTTATATTCAAGTGTGTGCGTGTTTGCATATGTGCACAGTGCTCACATGACATCTAAGCTTAAATAAAAACATACAGAAACAATTTAATGTTCTTATTCCATAATGAGGACTTTTACATGCATGCATACAATATGTCATTATTCTTAATGATATGCACCATTTTGAGTTGGTTTTCTAGTTGCTGGTTTGACTCTGTGGGTGACAAATGATGTCTTTTGTTGGCTAATAGACACTAATATTTTTCTTGGTATAGTGTGTGTTTGTCAAAGAGAAAGAAGAGAAAAGAGAGGACATAATCGTGCAAGCAGTTATGTGAGGTCCCATATGCAATTATGTTGAATAACATATGTGATTGAGTCTTCTTTGAACAGGTTTCATTGTGCGATAGCTACCAGTTGGGAAGTAGTCTGTTTATGGTGGTGGCAATATAACAATTTTGAGAACAAATTTGTGTTTTATGATGAGAGTAAAAGAGACAGGAGGAGACAGAAAGAGGCTGTCAGAGAAGAAAACAAAGCTGAGAGACATGGAAATGCTTGTGTCTCTCTGTGTACTTGGAGCTGACGTTCTCCATCACCAGCTCTGATCTCTCAAGCTGTTTGCTCTCTCTCTTTCATTTCAGTCAAATTCAAAGAGTCTTTGTTCGCATAAACTGGGAAGAATCAGATGTTGCCAAGGCATTTACCTCACAACCGGGATGCAGTTTGAGGTTTTTCCCATGGCTCTCCTCTCACTGGGGAGCTTCAACGGTTGACCACGGCATTCCTGAAATCAGCAGAGCATCATGCAGATTATTAGCATACCACAGGATAGGAAGGGGAACATCAATAAACACGTTGAGCCATGAAGTTGGGATGAGCAAATAAATAAAGTCAGCCACCCAGACACAACCTTATCTGGGCTTTTATCCAGGCCACATAGTCTAGTTAGTGCTGTTTTCAGCAAAAACAGTCCTGGACTCAATCATGAAAGAATACTACGAGATAATTAAATCATTTGGACGAATCCCTGATGAGAGATGAAGCACTCAGCAGCACAAAGAACTGAATAGAAACGCAAGCATTTATGACAGAGGAAGCATCAAACATCGTGTGCAGAGTATGAAATGGATTAACAAAGTGGGAGATAATGGTGAGAATGAATACTGTGTCATCAACAAAGCATGAATGAGAGGGTGGTACAAAAATACATGTACAGCGGAGACGGTTAAAGTCAATGGTGATGAATAATACATTAATAATGCTGGAAAATACAATCCGACATCATAAATTAAACAGCAGTGAGCCAAACAAATGCAATAATTATGACACTGCAACACAATGAAAGACAACAGAGATGGAGATGTGCTGCTTTTGTGTTGGTGTGCGCTCATTAATTCCCACATATGTATGTATATATGGGTCCGTGTGCTCCTATCTGCATGCACTTAGGGAGAGCGAGTATCGTCTGTGGTGCATCTTATCTAATATTACCGAAAAGAAACACAGCCTCTCCCCCTTGCCTCTTTGCCCCCCGGCCCTTTGAACTCAAGCCGCCGCTGGAGATGCAGTCTGACTGAGCACAGCATGTCCTGAAAGGAGGTCAGAGTGCAGGAGAAACAGTCTGCTGTCATGGCAACTTGATGCCACTAACCAAAAAATTTGTAGTGGCTGGTGGGGCCGCAGGAAAGGTTGGTCAACTCTGATAACTGAATTGAACACTGAGCCTTAAAGAATAAAGATAAAGTATTTCCATTGTAGCTAAATATGATGACTGATATATGTTATTCCTCTGTGTCATAGAGCTCCATTGTTTTTTATTAAAAACACATGAGTAAAACACACTAGTTTTGAGTGATCCCCACAAAAACCCTCATGTTAGAGTAAATACTACAAAATCACTACTTACTCCACCTTGAGTATCATTTGCTGAAAACTACAGTACCCTGCTGTTTTTTTGAGAAATCTATGCATGTGTCTGTGACCTTTTTTGAAATATTAACATCTTTAGAGGGAGCCAGCAAACTCTGGGCAGACATGGTACGGGGAGCATCGAGAGACAAAGGCCAACTTTAACTCTGCGTGAAAAAATGTAGCCTCATTCATTTTGCAGCAGGGGTGTCAACGCAGGGGGCTACAACATAAAAACATAAAAACTGGCCAAACTTGGATTGCGCACAGCAGTAGATAATCTCATACATACTAGCACACACTTCTCATAGATTACTTTGAATTTGGATGAAATAAGTAGTATTTCAAGACTTCAAGTCACTTAAACAGAACGTCCTGGACCATTGCTGTATGTGC
Source organism: Centropyge bicolor (assembly GCA_037975185.1). Taxonomy (NCBI): domain Eukaryota; kingdom Metazoa; phylum Chordata; class Actinopteri; family Pomacanthidae; genus Centropyge; species Centropyge bicolor. The sequence goes on from JBBMOC010000005.1 coordinate 10,799,834, forward strand.
AGGTTATTTTTGGTCTAAATGGCCACTAACACAGTGTTGATTTTTGGTTTTATATGGGATTTGTCAATGGTAAGTAAAATATGAAATAATGCAAGCAATATAGTGTGATTTATACAGTACATTTTGATACATTTGAATACAGTACATCACAATCTTACATTCTGTTGTATTCCTCATGATGCAGTTTTTGGATAACCCATCACTGAACGTGGTTTGGACTTCCTTTGCTAATTTTATTCTGAAGACTATGAGGGGTTTTCAAGAAGTACACAATTACTGTCACAAATGACACCTTGGCTCAAGTACGTCTCTGAACAATTGCTACCAAACTCAGTTCCTCTCATTTGATGTCCTAATGACTCTGAGTACAATTCAGCAAACCTGAGAAATGAACTGCAGCCATAATTGTGTTGCCTGCCCGTGCCAGCCATAGACTGCCTGTGTTTTCATCTCACTCCTGAGGTGTTGGATCAATATGGAATCCAGGTTCCTTTGTATGTCATTAGCTTGTCTGATGCTTGAGCTGAGACCTCTCCAAACCTTCATGTTTTCAGCCTCTGAAATCTCTCAGATGAAGAGTGTGTGATTGCAGGTGTGTCTGTCTGCAGTGTGTGTTTGTGCATATTAACCTTGAAATCAGTATAGGCATAACAGGTTTGTAAATGAGCGCTTTTAGCCTTTTTTTTTCTTTGTGTGTGTGTGTGTGTGTGTGTGAGGCTCATATGAGGCGTGCATGCGCTGCATCTGTTCGGGTGCGTGTCTGAGGCTTGTGTGCGCATGGTGTGTGTCCTTGTGTTTGTTCAATGCGGCAGAGGGTGGAGTGGCAGATCAATAGGAAACAAATGAATTCAGATCAATATTAAGCAAGGGAGTGAAGGAGAGAGAAGGAGAGACTGAAAGCGAGTGAGTGGGGTGATGCACCACAGAGGAGGAGGAGGAGGATGAGGATGAGGATGAGGATGAGGAGGAGGAGGAGGAGGAGGAGGGGGAGGAGGGTGGCGGTGGTGGGTTGGAGGGGTGATGTGTTACCAGCAGCACAGCGACTAACTGTACACTTGGGAAAGACCACTCATTTCTACAGCCCAAACCTCAGCGCTTTGATGTCACTGATGGTTAAAATGGATGGTTAAGCAAGGTAAAGAGAAAACCGAGACATAAGAACAAATGGAGACAAACCCGCCATTCCTGCATCACTGGTGGGGTTTGGTTTTACTGGACAGTGGTGGTGAAATGAGACTGGACATTTTTTCTCATATCACTATTTTTAATCGTACTGATTTCTAATCTTATTGAGACCCTTTCCTGGTTAAATAAAGTTTAATAAAGTAAATTTTTTTGTAATGCTAAGTAGCTGACAATAATCAAGCGTTGTTAAACTGACTTCTTTTGTTAGAGACTCATCTGATGATGACACGCACCAGCTGAAGTCACAGTGAACTTTGACACTTTTCCTTCGATTCCATGACTAAACAACACATTTCCTTCTTACCGAGCATGATAAGATTAAAAATCCAAGGCGAGGGAGGATTTAATTCTGACCTTTCAACTTAAAAATCCCTGATCAAGGTTGACATTTACAGCCAAACCTGTGAGGACCTAACACGTTCAGACGGGGAGTGGGTTCGATTTCTCATTGTTTTACTGCAAGGTTTGGAGACTACTAGGATTTAACAATTTAGTTCAAACATCATTTCCAATAATAGCATACAATCTTTATAAATGTTACTGAGTCTACAATAAACATTTATTTTAATTGTTGATCAAGTTGTTGATTATATTCTCCATTACCTAATTTCGTTTTGTCTACAAAATATCAGAAAATAACAAAAGTGTGAGCTCAAGGTGACATCTTCAGAGTGATTTTTCTCTAACAGTCTAAAATCCAAAGATATTTGATTTATAAATATATGCAAGAACAGTGGAAAGCTGAAAACATTGCTTGAGAAATGACTGAAGTGATTGATTATCATAGTTGCAAATGGCTGCTTTTACTTAATTACATTGATTAACCTAATTAACTTATTGTTTCAGCATTTTAGATTTTAGTCTGGTTTGTACTCGCAAGAAATTCTGATAATTGGGTTTGGATTTGGACAAAGATTTTAGGTCTTAAGTGCCAGATTGAATTGGTATTCCTGTCTAAGAACACATGTAAGGTCCTCTGCTGAAATACAATACACCGGATGACTATATTCATCTCAACTGTGATGGAGATTGATCAAGTATTATATTTCCATTGTCAAGAATATTATTTTGAGCTGAGCAATACATAGGTGATGGACTGCAGCTGTATCAAAGTCATCCTCTTGGACCTTTATTATTGTTCCTAAGTACTCAGTTTCATTAATCATGGCTTATTTATTGGTAAGATATATCATACCCGAGCAGTAATTTCTGCCTATGCTGAAAAAATATTTGAGATTCTTTTGCTTCGGAGTATCGCCTTGAAACTGCAAACAGGATCGCTCCGCTTTGAGTATCTGCTCATCTCTCGGCAGTGAGATCAAAGAACCAAGAGCCATTTGGGAGTCGGAATTGAATGAGACTTTGAAGTGATAGTGGCGAAAACAAACACATGAGTGCTTGTGAACGGGCACTCTCCACTTCTAGCTCAAGGTTCCTCAACTCTTGAGATGGATTTCAATGATAAATGCCTCAGTTAGCTTTGAGTGCAGTATCTCTGGTGCCTTAGAGAAAATACTGTATGCTGTAAGTGATATTGTTTAAAGGCTGACTCCATCTGTGTTCTATTCTGGGTTTTTCATATGGAAACTCCCACTCAGACGTTAGCAAAAAGCGGGAACGTAGATTACAGCGCTGATGTCTCAAAGGCTTGGGAAAATAGCATTTGACACTTAAACATATGTACTTTAACCAAAATGTGATTGTTTGTATTTAAATACAGAAACACTAATGGGAGGCTACAGAAAAAAAAAAAATTAAAATAAGAAAATGGACCCAACATTTAATGAAAGAGAATTCCCCAGAATTCAATATTTACTACTTATTACTTGAAAGTTATCTTGAGGACACTGAAAATTATTTTCAGTTAATATAATTTCAACATTGCATATATTTGGAGAGAATCAGTTTAAATTTAACAGTCACTTCAACGTGTAAACTATGATCTGATTAGGTTTTATTTTATTGTTTACAGTATGATCAGGATTTTACGATTGGAAGGATGGCTGAATGAAAAGTGTTGTCATGGGATGCAAGTGATTAATTAAACTGAGGCTACAACAAAGTACTATTTTAATTATCGCTTAGTTGTTTGGTCTCTAAACTGTCAAAAAATAGAGAATAATGCTGATCACTGCTTCCCAGAATGGAAGATGATCAAATAGCCTGTTTTGTTCAGTCAATGGCTCAAAATCAAATTATTCAATTTTCTATCCAAAAAAACCCAAAACAAAACCAAAAATTCCAAACAGAAGAGAAGATGGAACTTTTCATTGACTTTTATATTTCATTAATTATCAACATTAACATTGATTCATTTTCTTTTAATTGACTAATCAACTAATTGTTTGAGTTCTACATAATTGTTAGCTTAATACCATTTCTACAGCCATATAATCTGGATTTTGTCTGTAGCCATGATTGTATCAGACAGTGTAAATCTTTTCTCCCTTCATATGCATCAAAGCAACAATTCCTCTATCAGCCGGGTTGCAGATCATACATCATATTTCTTTCAATATGTTTCTCTGTGCTACATAAATGCTGCTATCACATCAGATGAATCATCATAAATTGCATATTTTGTGGCACCCGACGGACCCAGTGGAGCAAAGGACGGACTGGATGAGAGGAGTTGCAGCCGGCGACAGCTGCCTTCTGAGTCCATCTATCAGACTTGCGCGGAGAATAATGTCTGAAGCAGCGAGCTCAGCAGTCCTTCAACTACATCACTGTCACTCATTTCACCCTTGTTGAACTCACACTACCAATTTCACCTTTGGCAATTTCACAACGTGAGTAAAGTTGAGAGACAGTGACCATGGATACAAAAAAGAGATAAAGAGGTAGGCAGGCAGACAGAGAGACACTGCAGATAGAATGTGAAATGTGTGTGTATGTTATCTGAAATAAAAAGATTAGAGAGAGGAAAAGAAATAGAGAGATCACATGTAGGACTGCGACTGATGCTTATTTTGATTGTTGACTACTTCATTATTTTTCTGATAAATCGCTTAAATGTTTCACCTGTAAAGTGTCAGAAAAAAACTGATTAATGTCCATCACAAGCTCAAGATTACATCCTCAAATGGCTAAAGAGAGAAAAGCTGAAATTCCTCGTGTTAGACAAGCTGGAACTAGTAAATTTTTGGCCTTTTGCCTTGATGAATAACTTAAAACATTGATTGAATTATCAAAATTGTTGTCTAGTTTATGTAATTTTTTTTTTACGTTTCTTCTTTCTTTTCATGCAAAGACTCATTTTATGTTACCTTAAGTGACACAGGAAGCAAAACCGGCAGAGAGAGCTACAGACAGACAGACAGACAGACAGAGAGACAGTGAGAGATACCTGAGGCAGTGATGTAGAACATCAACTCCAACCAGACAGTCTGCTAAAAAAAAAAAAAAAAAGCATGGAGAGGCAAACATTGCAGTGTCTCTCAGCTTTTCTTCCTCTCTCCTCTTTAATCTGACAGCCTCCCCCTCTCTCTTTCTCTCTCTCTCTCTGTCTCTCTCTCTGTCCCCCTGAGCTGTGTTCTGTGTGTTCCATCCCCGCCTCTCTCCATCTCCCTGCCTCTAATGTGCTTTGGCGTGTGTTACCCACGGGTGCTTGCGCGCTGCTGCCGCCATCCTAAAGCCGGGTCATGGGGGCAGCTGAAGCGGCGCGATGCTGTCTGTGACATCATCAGTCACTGCTATTACTCACGTCTCACCTCCCCTCACTGTCTGAAACTGCCAGGGCTTTAGGTGCTTGGTGGCGGGCTGGGCAAACACACACGCATGCAAACAAACACGCACGCAGCTTTGCACACATGGTGTCAGGGCTAAATAAAATGGTATTTGAGGAGCTTTAGCCCAAAATTCTGTAAATCCAATTTGGAGGTTTGTGTTGCCTAAAATAGTTCAGGTTCACACATAGTTGAATTTTGGTGTAGTATGTGCAAATATTAATGTTCCATTACAAGCAAAAACTTTGTCATAGTAGGTGTCAAAATTTTTGATATATTTTGCGTAATTAAACTCTTAATAAATTAGTTGGCTAGTTTTAACAGAAATGAACAACAAGATGGGCATGACGTTGCATAATATTTTAACAGAATAGTTACTATGGTCAATCTTTGGAAATAGTAATGTAGTATTAGTGATACTGGAAAGTTTGGAAATAGTGAAAAATGTCCACAACATTTTCCCTGACGTCTTCAGATTGCAAAGACAACAAAGAAAATTAGCAAATATTTACATTAAAAAAGCAGGAGCCTGTGAATTCCTTACATTTTTCAAAAAAGTTGCAGATGAATTTTTAGCCAATTCAATACTCGATTATTTATTTCAGGTCTAAATATGTGTTTTAATACATGCTATCACTTTGTAATAGTAGGCTCAGTTTCTGAAATGTTGAATATATTTTTTATGGAATTAAATGCTTCACTTAATAATTCAGTTGGATAGTTTTAACCTTTATAGACTACAAGATGGGCATGACAGTATAGTCAATAATTTAACATGCGTGAGTAGTTCAGGTGGTGTGGTTTACTGTCAATCATAGAAAAGTATGCTAAAATTACTTTTATGTATAAATGGATGAGGACTGTAACTGATTATTATCTACATTCTCGATTGATCTGTGCATTACTTTTTCAGTTGCACGATTAAATGTCTATGTCCAGAAAATGTCTAAAAATAGTGAAAAATGTTAATCTTTCCAGAGCCCATGGAGATGCTTTCAAATGTCTTGCTTTTGTCAACCTACGGTGCAAAACCCAAAGATATTTAATTCACATATCAAAACTGTTGTGGATTAATTGTCAATTAACTCTCATTCGAGTAAATTATTATATGTTTCAGCCCTAGTTTTGATAAAAGCAGTAATTTTTAAAGTAGATTCCAGTTTCTGAAATGTTGAATATTTTTTGAATGGATTACAAGATGATGAAAAAAGAATAGACAAAATGGTGTGGTACTTTGTCAATCACAGACAAGAGTGCTAAAATGACTTTTAATTCTGTTTATTGAATTCCTCACCGTCATTATAATGTCCTAATGTGGTAAACCACGAACATCTGTCTGCCAAGTAAAGTGAAACAATAAATAATGAAAAATCCAAGCCAGGTTTTCCACAAGTAATTCACATGCATATGGATGTAGTGTACAAAAGAACAAGAGAATCTCCAGATGTGGCTGCAGACATCCCTCTGTATGAGGGCTCTGCAAGACTGTGCACAGCCTATATCTGGATATAAGGAGAGAAATGTGCTTCCATTCACTGAGCATGTGTGCGAGGTTCAGACTGTGTCAAATCGCCACATCTGCCATCAGCAGAAACACTCGTGTACCTGGGGGTCTGTCTGTCACCTCTGTCAGCCAATGAAGAGGTGAGACTCAGGAATACAGATAGCTGGTTTGAAAGCCCTCGGCCTGTGTGTGGGAACGTACCGTATAAATCATACATGACCAACACCACCAGGCATCATATCCATGCTACAGCACTGCAATAATAACAAGCATGCCTGTGTCATATTCACTAGTATACTGAGGGTGTATATGTCTGCATCTTTTTGCCTCATCGCCATGTCCTCTTGAAATCACCTGCAGCACTGAACTCAATGTGCCACGGAAAAAGACAGACAGGGAGAGACAAGACTTGATACAAAAAAAGATAGGAGGGTGAAGGGTTGGAGAATGGATAAACCAGACGGCAATGACAGAATAATGACTTTGGAGTATAAATACCTAGAGGCATGAATATTTGAAGACGAATAAACACAAGCAAAAACTGCATGGGGACAAATAAAAGACAGAATGAAGAGTGGGAAAAACATGAGTTAAAGTAGGACGGCAAAATATATATAGATATATATATATATAGCATAGATATTAAGTAAAAGAGACACGTGAAAGAGAGGCAGAGACAGACAAGCAGGGTGAGCAGGAAGAACAAAAGATGAAATGATGTAAAGGAAGAGAGAGGAAGGGGAGAAAGAAGGACAGACTTGGAGCCAGACAGAAGAAAACGTGGAGCGAGAGAAAGACGGGGCAGGCAGAATTAGAAAAAGATAGAGGAAGGCAATGAGACGCAGGGCGGCAGTGCGCATGCTAAAAAAGGTGGCAGACTCTTGTCAGTGCAGTGACCTAGTCGCGCAGGACTGAGGAATTCTCCCTGTCGACCCCGACACATTCCTCCGGTCCTCAGACATTAACCCATGCCACACCACCATACTGTACTGCAGCAGCTTACACGGCTTCGCTGTCACTGACCTATAAAAATATCACTTATATTAACAATCTCGAATATATGCATGCTACTGACCCTACGCATTTATAACGTAGAATTAACATTTACCATTTTTGAGTGGGTGCTGCGAATGAGTCTGGAAATCTGACAAATGACCTGCAGCGTATTTACAAAGCGCTTTCTGACAATGGAAGCAAACTGCTTCAAATCTCTGAGCAAACACCTTCAACAAGAATGGAAATATCAGGTAAAGTGCAGAGCTCAACCGGCTCTGAATCGACAGCCTGTGCCGCCCGCAGAGAATGTGTGTGCATATGTGTGCGTAGGGCCCTGCAAAAACACATTGTGAAAATATCAGGGCAAGAAGGGCTCTATTGTGTCGCGGAGGCAGAATGTAGCTCTTATTCTCCTGCTGCTGGACCGGGGGCATGGGGGTGACATCAGCACAAAGACAAAAATGTAATGTGAGGCATCTCCAAAGCTAGCTTCAAGGCTACACCACAGGCTGCTCTTTATACCCGAACTCTCTCACTTTTCAACAACATCTGATAATCGGGACATGACCAGCAGATGACCCTTTCCACTTGTTGCTTACTAAGACAAATCACAGCCAACAGTGTTACACCAAACTGACTCAAATAGGCGCACCGGCAAAAAATTGAAAGATTGTCTGCTTGTTGCTTTCACACAGGCCCACAGTTAGCACATATCTGCGAGGTTAATCATGACAGAATGACTCAGGGAAGAGTAATTCAATTATTCTGATGGTGCATTGACGTTTCGATCGGGCCACAGACTAAAATGGCTGACCAAGTGTTCCTGACTGCTGAGTGCCATTAAGCAAAAGTCTAGTCAGTAAAGCACTTGGATTTAAACAAAGCTATATGTAGAATCTTTGGGGACAGAGTTTTTGAGTTTAATAAATGCACAGTAAATATTTCCTTACCTGATAAAAACCACATCTTCAATGAAGAAGTTCAGGTTGTCTCATTGGCTCGATCTGAAATAAAGACATAAATTTACATTATTCGCATTATAATTACTTTGAGAATTGTAGGTATTCTGTAAAACCCGATTTATTTGACATGATTTATGAACTGATTCTGATTATTTGTCTTCTGAATACAGCCCCATTGTTAACTTTAATTCTCATTACAGTTGCTGCATACTGAACAATATGGTCAGAAAGAGTGTACATTATAATATAACTGTGTTTGGCCATACATCTATTATTTCTTTTTATTGTTCCCTTTGATACAACACTCCATTCCTGCAGGTATTGCATTGTGCTATTTGGATTTCACACCAGGCCTGTTAGGATGTTGTACTGGCACTAGTCAGTTTGTCAGTTTTCAGCTGGGAAAACACAAATTCAGCAGCACAAATTCAAACCTGCTACACACAATGGCAGCTTGCATGGGAATTCCTGAGGTCTGTTCGATCCATTAATGTATGCTGCGGTTGAATGTCATCAATTATGAATGAGAAACACACGCGATTCTTGGAGAGCTGGTAGAGAATCATGGGTCATGGCACAGGACCGTAGCACTTTGAAGTTATGAAATATTTTGCTTTCAGATTTTTCTATTTTTTAAAAGGTTGCACTCCTTTTAAGCAAGGTTAGAGATCGAGTTCAATCAGAGACAAATGATTCAAATTTGAGAAAGGACCTAAGAGTTTTTAGTTTAAACAGGATGAGTTTTTCCAAATGCACATAAAATTAGTAAATGAGGGAAACAGCCTGCAGCAAACTGTTCCTACAATAGCTGAGGTTATTCTATTTCCTCAGCCTTTAGGCGTCAGGCACTTGAGTCCATATGTGTGGATACTGCATTATCTTTATGTAGCCGGGGCCTCTTCCCCTTTAAGGCCCAGAGTGTGTTGACCCTGCCAGTGAGTTCATACCATAAGCAGACCCATATAGCTTCTCCTCCAGAGCCCCTGATCACGACCCTGCTGAGCTGCTGCCTCAGTTATGTAAGATTACATAACACCAGGTCTGTCTGAGTAATATTTCATAACCTGGGGGTCCCACTACGCTGGCATTACCATCAAATCCCCTCAGGAGTGGAATCAAAGGTGTTGGGCAGGTTTGGTAATGCAGAAGTCAAATTTGGAAACCAATAAGAGCAAGTTTGCAGCTCTGGACGAGGAGGCTATCTTTATCCTTATCTTCTTGTGTTTCGGCTGAAAATTGCACACAAAAATTTCGATATCAAAGACGTTTCCCTTCATTTTCTTGAGAGCCACAGTAGAGGTCAGGGAAAGGTCGAGCCTGGGACGCTACTAAACAAAAGCGTCCTCCCCCCTTGGCTTATCACAGAATGCAGTGATGCTGTCTGCCCATAAATGTCATATCATTGTGTTTTAATCAAATCATTGCATATGAATTAATTAAGCACACGTTTAGACACAGAACATTATTAGAGAACTAGGCCAATAACTGTTATCTAACGGCCTCGGCTATACAATTAGCTTTTTTTTTTTCCCCGTATGGGTTTTAAAAAATGTCCGCATTGTTTTTTATCAAAACGCTTGTAGCGACCACGTCCTCACATTCACGATCGGATGATAAACGAAGATTTTAAACCAGACCTAAAATGCCAGAAACTAGCATGAACAATCCAAAGGCGTTTCAGTGCTTATCGTTTTAAGTAAAACACACTTGCACACCAATAAAAACCACTGTCGAAACACACACACACACACACACACACACACACTCGCCTCGGAACGATACCAGTGGACAATCTTGGATATAGATAACAACTGTGGCAAGTGACAGAGTAAATGTGGGCAGAGATAACAGGAGGCTATGTAAATAAAAAAAAAACAGAGCAGGCACATACAGGAGAGGAAAAAAGGGAAAGGATAGAGATGCCAGGAGATATCTGAGGCTGATACTGCGGGAGAAAAAGGTATACTCGACAGAGATTACAGCGGATGGACTGCGAATTCACGATATCCGACTTGTGTTATATATCGTATGCCTCTGTCTACTAGGCCCACTGTACTTACAGTGCAATAATGCATTCATGTTTTCCACTACTGTCGACATCTTTACATCACAGATATGCAGCAATTTGTACCAAAGCCGCCGTCTTTACCTGCAACTTCACCACATCAAACAAAAGTAATCTTGCCCAAATGCGCAGGTTGTAAAAATGAAAAAACTTGTTGAAACTGCCTTCAGTTTGTCACTTAGCTTTCGCCCTGGAATAAGCCCACCCTTATCTTTTGTTGATACCGAACCGCATCTTGGGTTTTTGTCTCTACAGGCGGACCAACAGATAGATTGGGGATACCCGGATGAACGGATGGAAGATGGGATAGAAAAAGGGGGAGAAGCATGGGAGGAGTGAAATGTGCAACGAGAGACGACGAAAAAGAAGAAAACCTGCAGTACTTACACTATTTTCACCTCTTTGTTTCGCCCCTTTCTAACACTTCATCTTCCTTGTCTGTGCATTTTACAACTAACGGCATCGCACCAATCATTCCGCAAATATGAAACATGAAAAGTGATTGTGCAAATCCACGCATGCGTAAGCAGGAGTGACCATTCGCCACTGCCGGCTCCGTTAACTCTTAATCACACCCCAACATACTAACACACACATGCACAGATACACATGACTAACACAGACAGATAGACACACAAATGCACACACCCTGCCTCCTTCATGTGCTAGCCTCCCATGCATGGGCCCCATAAAACTGGGTGCACTCAGTGATCCCTTTCCAAAGCCCTCATCTAAATGTGAGCAGAGGTAATCCTTCAAGGAGAGGCAAAGAGAGCAGCGATAACCCATGATAAAGAGGAGCTGAAGGAGGGAAGAGAGAACGACAGTGAAAGAGGGAGAGAGAGGTGGAGTGCGAGATGGGATAGACGAACAGGATGGGGGGATTAGCAACCTAGGGAACACATTTTTCAAACCAGAAAAAAAAGAAAGAAGAGAGTTGAAAAATGAAGTGAAGGCAAGGCGGGGGAGAGGAGAAGGCTTTGCAGAAAAGGCAGGAGGGGATGCACGTATGAGAAAGGAAAAGGACATACAGTATACTCACAGATGAATGAGTGGGTGACCGGAGAAGTGATGAAAAATCATGTCAAAAAGCAAAAATCAAAGGTGACCCGAGAGTGCAAGTCTGAGTTTGGAGAGAAGTCCAGTTTCTTCTCATTCTGGAGTTTTGTTTTTTCTCCTTTTTCCCGCGATTTTGCCAATTCCTATCCAGCCGACCCTCCTTCCTAAGTCTATCCCCTACTGGTCCCCCTTCTCCTCTCTTCCCACCTCCTTTCTCTGTCTTCCTCGCTTTCTACCGCAGACCATGCTCTCCATTTTCCCCTCATTCTTTGCCTCTGTCCCCTTCATGTGTCCATTCATCGGACACTCTTTTCCTTTTCTCCAACCCTAAGCTCCCGCTTCAGAATACAGATAAGGTTTTTTAGAAAAAAAAAAAAAAAGGTCTGTAAGCAGAAGTTGAGTTCAGACTTGAAAAAAAAAAGACAAAAAAAATACTGCAGAAGAATAGAAAAAACTGTTCGGGAAAGGACAAGCGGTTTGTGGCATTCAGTCTAACGCAGGGACAATCCATGGCCTGCATTTTTCAGGGGCGCCACGCATGGTAGGGGTGAAGCGTCTGCGTGATGGTGCCTCCGTACATGAGGGCATAACCAGAGGCAAAGACTGGCAAGCAAAAGAAAAAGAAGGGGAAAAAAATGAGCTCGTTGCGGTCGGTCTCCAGTGAAAGTAAGCGCGCGTGAGGGGAAGGAGTGGGAAGGACTCTGGGGTGTGTGCATGTGTGTGTGTGTGTGTGAGGAGGTGGGAGGGGAGAGAAAGGAGAGCCAGCGAGGAGAGAGAGGAGAGAGAGAGAAAGAGAAAGAGAGACAGGGGTTCATGGAGAAATATCCAAGAGGGAGGGATAGAGGAGGAGTGTGTCGGGGGGGAGAGGAAAGAGGAGGGGGCAGGAATAGGAATACATTTTTTTTTCTTTTACGCTCACAGTATTTGAATTTTGTGCTTTTCTTTTTTTTCCACCCCTCTGTTCTGAGGCTAATACCTTCTCTTTCTGTGAGAAGAAAACAGAGGGGAAGAAAGAAGAAGAGAAAGAGCTACTGTGTGCTTTGTCTCCCGCCCCTGCCGTTCCTTTTCCTGGTTTCCTTTCTGCACTGACTCTCCTCTATTCAGCCTATTTTCTGCACGTGCACTTGAACTCTAAATCCTGTCTGCTTTCCCCTCCCTCTCTCTCTCTCTAACTGCGCATCTGTGTGTCTCTGCCTCTCTCTCTCTCTCTCTCTCTCTCTCTCTCCGAGGCAGAGGCTTGAATTAGTGCTAGCAGGCAGGAGAGAGAGCGAGCGGGAGGGAAAAGGAGAGGGCGAGGGGGACAAAAAAGGGGAGAGAGATGTTGAGGGGGGGAGGGGAAGAAGCTTAGACGGGCAGACACAGAGAGCACAGGGCTGCTGTGTGTGTTTGTGTGTGTGTGTGTGTGCGCGCGTGTGCATATGAACATGTCTGCACATTTGTAAACACACATTCATCTACCTTGGCTTTAGATGCAATGTTTCACACAGCACGCTAGCAGTAATCCGCATATGATGTTAGCCTACATACCAGAAAAGAAATACATGACTTTTTGAGGTCAAGGAAAGAAACAGCAGGATTTTCTGTATTTTCAGCAGTTTACAGTGTCAAACTACACTTACAACAAACTACTAAGATTAAGCAAGGCTTTGGAGACAATATACAATATAATTAGCGCTGTGAGGAATAATTGGTTGTTCATTATTATTTAATCCCACTATTATTTCCTTGATTAATTGTTCACTCAAAATATGTCACAAATAATGAAAAAGTCTTATCTCAAGCGAGCAGAGCCAAAAAGTGATGCCTTCAATCTGCTTACTGTTTATGAAATGATGAGCAAAAACCCAAAGGGATTCAATTTACAATGGAATGAGAGAGAGAAAAGCTGCAAATCCTCACATCAAGCTGTTACAAGCAAATGTTTGGGAAAAAAATTACACAACTTACACATTAAATGGATTGTATTTTCTGTCAACTGACTAATCAATTAATTTACTAATTTCAGTTCTGAGCACAACTTCCTGTCACATTTGTTTTAAACTTCGCACATCATAGGCTCAGATTATATTTGTAGATTATTGTTGGTAATTGTAATACAAATAGTTGATACATCCACAGAAAATTAAAACCTCATATTCTCATATACCATTAATCCTTTCATTTAATTATAAAGTGAACATTTATAGTCACAAGTGCTGACTATAGAACAGCTACTCTGCAGGTATATTAGCAAAGCGCAAAAAGCAGCTCTAGTTTGATTTCACATACCTCAAGTGCGACATATGCTTTATTGCCTTCGGAAATGGATTCGCTAACTTAAATGCTGTAAACTTTAAAGGTTTTTGAAAATACATCTCATGCAGAAACATTTTGCTCACGTAAAAACTCATTTTGCTGCTGAATATCAATTCAGTTCACAGGTTATCCGCAGACATTGTTGGCGGTAGGCAGAGGGTGGCGTGAATGAAGCTTTGAGATAATGTAATTACTTTTACGAATATGATGTCAGGGGTTGAGGCAAAGAGGTTAGAACAGAGGAGAAGGAAGGCAGGTCATGGGAGGTCAAGAGAGAAAAGTGATGAAAAACTGGTCACCTTGGTAAGGTAGCTTTCTCTATATGCTGTCTTTAGACATAGCTACATTTGTGCCGGGAATCAGAGTTTTATAATTAAATATATCAGTCAATGCACACTGCTTTGTTTGCCAAGGACAGTGATCACCTTGGCAAATAGAGGCCTGGACACTACCCTGAATCTAAAAAGATGGCATATTATGCATACCATTGCAGCAAACAGTCACCAATGATGAAAGAAAGCATTTATATTTCATGAATACCGCTAGCTCATGGTCATCCTTCAAAATGTATCATAATTTCCTGCAAGTTATGAATTTTGTCATCATTTTTAAACATCCACTGTATGAGTCTAATAGGAGGGTTACACTCATCATATGAGAGACAATATAAAAGCAAAAAGAAACAAAACCTTACTAACTCTGCATTGGTGCTGTTGTTTCCAGCCTCCTGACTGCAGCACACTTTCTGAAGATCCTTTTGGGTCCTGGTAAAAACAGAAAAATGGGCCAGAGATGAGGAAAAAAGGTGCCACAACACCGCCCTCTGCTGGGATGCAAAGGGAACAGCTCGCACCCAGCATCAATACAGTGACAAAAAAAAACATTATTTAACCATCAATTTGGCACACAGATGAAGCAATAGTGTGTAGTTAAAAATACACGGAGAATATTAGTGTCAGAGTTTGATTTATCTTGCTCCAAAGACAGACTTAAGCAGGATTTTGATGCTGCTGTTGAGGTTAACTCAGGCTACAGGATCATCCAAATGAGGGCAGCCTCCCTCCTCAGCATCCTCCCTGTAACTGCTGCCATATTAACTACTATCGGCTAAACTCCATCCTACACCTGATCATCTGGCTGACAGCTTTCTATGGGATATAAAAAGTAAGATATTTATCATTTCGGGATAACAGGAGAGCCGTTTTTATGAGCAACAGTCCTGCGTGCAATCAGTTCAACCTTGGAGCTACTGATGCTAGCTTGTAGCTTAGCTAATGTTAGCTAAAAATGCGGTGTGCTTCTAAAGCCACTTTATGAAGGTTTACCATTTGATTTTAAGCTCACCCTTCGCCCCCACTTTGCCTGTTAGATGCCCAGTGTGACGGTGAAAGATGTCAACCAGCAGGAGTTTGTCAGGGCTCTGTCAGCTTTCCTCAAAAAGTAAGTAAAGCTCAAAAAACCAGCATGAACTGCATGACTGATGTCCGCCTGTCAATCAAACAGGCTGAGGGTCAATCAAGGTCAAGGGCTCAAATTAGCAAGAAGAAGAAGAAGAAGAAGAAAAAGGACAAGAAGAAGAATATTTGACCTGACTTCATGTCATGAGAAAATACTTAGTTTATTTATTTATTTAAAGCTGTAGTTAAATTAAATGAACAATGTCAACAATAAATATAATTTTTGATAACAGAGAAGGGAACAGAGTCTATAAATTGAACTATAAAACTATAAATTGATTAGATAATTATTATATTAATTATAAAAGAAAAATACCACTGGAAATCTAATCTATCTAGAGTTATTTGAATAGATGCAGATTCATTTAGTATTTTTAAAATTTGAATAAATAGACATTTGGACCAAATACATAAAATTATTCCCCATGATTTGAATTGGTCAATTTAATGTAATTTTTTAAGGGTGTATTATTTGAAGCATTATGTCAAGTTACTTGTTGGGAGTGATGCTTTCATTCATGCGGCAGAGATTGTGCAGGCATAGGCTTGTGTCAGATATATAAGTAAGGATTATAGGCACATTTGTTGGCCTGTCTTTGAATGTAAGTATGGTCGTGATGTTTATTTGCCTGATCATACCCAGGGGAATTGAATGTCACAGCAGCAGAAATATGAGAAGATATGCATGGTATAGAGACTCTTAAACCATCTATTTAAAATGAAGCGTGAAAATACTATATACATAACATAAATAGTAACTATAAAATGCATTGAACCAAAATAGTCTCAAACAAATTGAGGAGACAAGGAATTTGCTATAGAAAAACATTAAATAGAGAAATTGCACCTGAGGAAATGGAATTGGGTGGTATGTAAAGTATCTTGGCTTGGCAGATAGCAGTGTGAAAGGATTAAAGAAGCTCCATAGCAAATGTGGGTATAAATATTGTATGTGGGCTTCAGTATATGTGAGAAATCAAAGCTACAGCCTCAGAGTCAGCAGGGATGTTGAGCCGGAACTGAAACTCTGCGCTGCAGTTTCCTTCACAGCCTCTTAAAGATGGAACTGGCTGCAGACAAGATGGCAGACGTCAACCCCAAAAATGTCTACAGAATATAGACAATGTAGGTGGAAGAGAACGAGCTGTACATTTTTGTGGTTGATTAGGGGTCTGCACACATGAAGAGATGTGGAACCACTAATCTCGAGCGTATAGGTCATACAGCTGCAAGGTTGATCATTTCATTAGCACTGCCCCAATCACCCAAAATCTTAAACACAGCACATGGGCCTATTGGACCTGTGCCATATTCACACCTTAACGAAATATTTAGGGCTGAGGAACAGTAACACTAACCTCAAGAAACAAGGTGGCTATAGCTATTGACTGACACTGACAGCTATCAGCTCCGCTACAACACAGGTTCCCACACTGGAATAAATACATGGTATATAATGTGTTGAATTAATTGTGTTTTGTGCACCATATGTTGTTTGAGGAAACGGTTCAGTGTGTTGATTAATCACATCAACTGATAATTGATTTTTCAGGTCTGGCAAACTGAAAGTCCCAGAATGGGTTGACACCGTGAAGCTTGCCAGGCATAAGGAGCTGGCTCCCTGCGATGACAACTGGTTTTACACCAGAGCAGGTTGGTTCCACGAGAGGTTGGCTGTAACCGTTGGTCGATTCATTGATTAGTTGGTAGAAATTTCATTTTAATAATTTATTGTCATGGTAATATTAAGATCGCTCTTTTTTGTAAAAACTGGTTCTGATTGTATGCTAAATTAAATATCTTTGTATCTTGAGGTGCACAGAAATATTAAAGAAGTGAAATGCTTGTATTGTATGTACATTTTTCAAGACAAACCACATCAACTCAAGAACTCACGGTGGCCTGGACACCATTTTAGGAATCCATGTGATATATAGTACCATTATACACAAAACACTTGTGTAATATTGGTCAATCTTATCATGAGTAGATTTTCCAAAGCTGGTACAATGTATAGAATGACAACATATGCACACAGCCCTCTCTTAGCTGCTGTGTATGTTATCTACTCAGGCATATTGACAATAACAGCAGCATAAGAGTCTGCTGAGAAAAATGTCACACATTTGATAAGCTGGAATGTTTGCTTTCATGTCTTTTGGCTGAACAGGAGGATTCAACAAGGATATATTGCAACATATATTGTATATTGTCTCACCAGCGTCCACAGCTCGTCACCTGTACCTGCGAGGAGGGGTCGGCGTGGGATCCATGATCAAGGTCTACGGAGGGCGTCAGAGGAACGGTGTGTGTCCTGCCCACTTCAGCGTGGGCTCCAGGAACGTGGCGAGGAAGGTCCTCCAGGCTCTGGAGGGCCTCAAGATGGTGGAGAAGGACCCAAATGGGTGAGAGAAGGTGTGTTTAAAACTGTGTTGTGGTAATTTGAATAAGTGATGGATGTTTTTTCTTTAATGTGTTTACAGTGGACGGAGACTTACCCCGCAGGGCCAGAGAGATCTGGACAGGATCGCTGGTCAGGTGGGTTGTTGTTTACTTTGAATAGCTGCACTACACACAGTACAGTACATATGCATGAGCCAGTATGAACATGGTATTGATTTTCTGTACAAAATGATCTCTGCATATATTATTTCAGCAATTACTCAACTGAGATGGATTAAAGAAGCAACCCAATACTCTTACCTTTGTATATACTGAATATATATTTAAATCCAGATATCACCCCTCTTGAGCATGCACCCCATGGAGAACACGAACATTTTAAATTTATTATTTTTTGGTCAAGAGGACAGAATTAATTTTTCTGTTTCTCTAGAAAAAATCAAAGAACAGTGGATGATGAACTTGGATCAAACTGGATCAAAATAAAAAGACCATGCATATAATTTACCAACGCAAAAAAAAAATGGATATAGTATTAAATTACTCTAAATGACGTGTCATAACATTTAAATTATTTATTTTTCATTCAAACATAAGCTACCACTCAAGATTGCTCAACACCTTACTTTATCCTTTATGTTGGTTTTTGTGTTGGTGCATGTATAGATAGGAGTTTCATACATTACTTTCTCTCCATCATTTCTATATATACAATGATTGAAAAAAAAAAATTAAAAATTAAAATGATGCAGTTTGTATTCAAGTAGCTATATTAGATATTTATTGGCATGCCATCCTCGAATCACATGCTTTCCTGTTTGAAATGACTGTTCCCTCCGCTCTCTCTCTCCGTCTCTTCCTTTGTATGTTTAGGTTGCCTCAGCAAACAAGAAACAGCGAAGTTTACAAAGCACCATCTGAGGAATGCATGCAAAGAATCCAGACGAGTGAAATGCAGAAATGCCTCACTGCTTATTTACTCAAGTTTGCTTGTCTCCCATATCACTCCAGTGCCCACAGTAACCAAGTGCAAAAGGCATTTCATAGAGATGCATGTGTCTATATAGCACAGTAAGTACAAATGAAATATTACACACAGATGCTTTGCAAAAGTTTCAGGTTTTTTTCATGATTATTTTTTTCAGACAGCAGTGGCCTTGTGACAGCAAAACACAGCATGGACACAAAAACACAGTATTACCAAGCAAAAGCATGTTAATATTGTAACTATAACAACTGTGAAGCTCAATTTAGAAGAAAACAAAAAACAAATGCAATGGATGCTAATGTATATTTTTATTCATTCATCCAGTTCTTTGTCTTCAATGTTACAGAATGTTATGCCTAAACATGTTAGTTATGAGCTGTATATGAATGACACCATGATACATAGGGTGTTACAAATAAACTGAGTATGAGCACCGCGCACGTGGATGTGTGAGTGTTCAGTTGTTGCGCATGATGCCGTTGATCCAGCTGTTGTAGCGACACACACGGGCGTATACGCTGGGGTGTCCCACCATGGCGCAGTCATAACCCCAGGACACGACTCCCTGCAGCTGCCCATTGCACACCAGAGGGCCGCCAGAGTCTCCCTGCAAACACAGCAGAAGAAAAATGGTGTTAGTGCAAGAAGTCAAAGTGAATGCACGATCACAGTAGCACCTTTTTTGCACATGTTTCTGTTTAACAGTAGCAACTACAGGTCAACAGAAACAAGATTTCCAGGGGGTCTTAAGTTATTCTGTAATGAGGAAATGTGTTTTCTTATCATTACTGTTAATGCTCAAATCTAAGAGTGGGTGTTATGAATACACATTTCTTTCACAGTATAAGTAAAATATAACAGTATATATAGTCATGTCGTACATTGTCTGGAAACAGTTTATAGAAATATAAAAAAAAGAAATAGCATCTGCCTGTTTTTGAATTAAATAACCAACAAATCAGTCATCACATACTGTCGATTCAAAACTCGTATAAATATGTTCCGATGCCCCATTTTAAAGATGAAATTGAATATAAAAAAGAACTAGAGGAGGAAACATGTTCAGTGGGTTAACGTGTCTCTTGCAACACTGTTTCATCATCTTCCTGCAGTCAATGATACAGACACTGGTGCGGTGGGAATTTGAAAAGTGGGGACACTGTGAAAATGTATCCCTCTGTTTTTAATTAAAGGGTATTAGAGTGGATAGATGAATCATTTGCACGTAAAAAAAAAAAAAATACTCAGTGAAAAATAAGTGCTGTGTACTTTGGTGCTCACGGATTCTTTGCAATACTGGATGAGATGCATACTGATGCACCACCTGACTGCCTGTGTGTTCACCGTGGTTCAGTCCAACTCACTTGGCAGCTGCTGGCACCTCCTTGCATGAATCCGGAGCAAATCATGTTTTGGGTGAAGAGGTGGGGTTAGGCGTTCCTGCAGATCCTGTCATCGATGATGGGCTGCCTCAGGCACTGCAGCCTGTCAGGGAAGTTGTCTGGGGAGCAGGAAGGCAAGGCTCAGTTACTGCACCTACCGTTGTGTACATACTACATTTATGCCATAATTTAATCCTTTATTTATGAAATTAAAGTGGCAAATATTTTATAGCTGTCATTTCTCCAGTGTGAAGAGCTGCTGCTTTCCTCTGTTGTATATCATTGTAAGCTGAATACATTTGGGTTTGGAACCACTGGTTGAACAAAAGAGGCAACATAAACATGTCAGTCTATATATTTTTTTTCATGGACTGAACAATGAATTGATTCAATAGAAAAACGAGTCACTAAGTAAATTTAATTGCTGGAGCCCTGAGATCTAAAGCAGCATGTCACAGAACAGAAATTTATATGTAAAATTGTTAGATTGCCCCTTTAAGCATGTACTATTTTGTGTACCGTCATGTTTTTTTGTGCAGCTCCTGTCCTTAACCGGTGTCTGATGACACACGATTTACCTCCTTTAACTTTATATAATATAGCATTACCAAAGGTTCAGATAGATAAATGCTGATCATGCTGACATAACGATCCCTCTTTTGATCTCACACATACTAGCTGTTGCATTCCTTTCATATCATCATACAGTTTAACTTTGGTGGTAACAGCAGGATGTGCCTTTAAGTAATTCTACCTGTTTTATGTAATGTGGATCCATTCACATCCGCACAGTGGCAAGGTTATGCTGTTCAGATGAGTTGATGGACTTTGAATAGCTGCACTATATACAGCACGGTGGATGTGCATGAGCCAGTGTGAACACGCTATTGATTCTCTGTACAAAATGATCTCTGCATATATTATTTCAGCAATTACTTAAATGAGATGGAAGTCAGTAATACATCAGAGGTTCAGAGGACAGAATTGATTTGATTTTCTATAGAAAAAGGCAAAAAGCGTTTGACTTAATAGGCAGTATAATAAAATGGCTATATATATAATTTACTCCAAATGTGGATATAGTATTACATTTCTTTTAAATATTTTTTTTGTCTTCACTGAACTGTAAAAAAGTTGGATCAAGTAAAAATTATTCATGGTTGCTCAGATTATTTATCACTTCTCTTTTCTTTAAATAGCTCATCCTACGTCCTCATTTGTTGATCCCACACCTCTGACGTGGCTCCTCAGTTTTCAGACTCACCGCCATTGGCAGCCATGTTGCCCCACCCTGACACCAGGCAGTTCTCGTCGGCCTCGGGGCAGCGAGAAGGCAGGGCCACGGTCTGGACGTAGCTGTTGAGGGTGGCGGGGCGGCTCAGCTTGATCAGCATGATGTCGTTGTCCAGGTTGTAGCTGTTGTACTGTGGGTGTTTGATCAGCTTGGCAGAGTCGATCCACTGCTCGGTGCCCTCGTTCACCCCGATGTTGTGCTCACCGAGACGGACCTGGATACGACTGGTGGAGGCATGAAAGTCAAGACGCTTTTAAAATCTGCTTTCTTCAAAATTATGTCTGCATACTTTATTAATCTTATTTATTTAAAGTGAGGCCATAAATACAATTATTATAGTGAACTAGACACATATCTAGGTGACTCTTAGCTTGTTTTATGACTGTGCCCTAATAAAACCCATTAACATTGATCCTTGCTTTGTTATGAAATTCCAAATGCATTTAAGTCAAACCCTTCAATACAACTTCCACTGAAAATGTGACGTCTTGTACTTACGACTTGTAGCAGTGGGCAGCAGACACCACCCACTGGCTGGAGATGAGGGATCCACCGCAGAAGTGGTATCCAGCGTTCAGAGACACCTGGTAGGGGACAGAGTGTCTGGGACACTCGTACCCTCCGACAATCTTATCATCTTCAGCTGCAGCGACTGAAGCATGGGAGGTGTGATATGACATAAAGTTATGGAACATACGTAACCATTGCCATGAAAGAAAAACGCACAAGCGCATAAGATCCTGAGACAAGGACATAAAAATAAGCTTATGTATCAAAACAGGAGATAATAATTTATCGTCTCTTACATGCTGCTCCAAGCAAAGCCAGGAATATCAGGACCTTCATGGTGACCTTCCTCTGAATGTAAGAGAATGTCCACACCTTCACTCTTTATATACACCTGTGCAGCCTTTACATTTCCGAAAGGTCAGGAGGGTAAAAACGTAAAACCCTGTTCTGGGAAACAACCATATGGCTGAAGGCAACAGTAAGACCTTGAGTGATGTGAAAACTCCAGGATAAAGATCATAGAAATTGTGTTTGAACACTGCTCTTTTTGACAGTTATGTAATCTGCAATTACGTAATTTCAACAAATTCTAATATGCACAAATATGGAAGCTTTTCTATCCACTGTTGTAAAGTCTATCAGGGTGGATATTGTATCAATTGATTAGAGGATCGGTCCAGTTTTAGATGGTGATGTTTAATGGAACAGATTTCATAAATCCTGCAGTGTGAATATTTGTCCAGAAAGTAGCTTAGAGTAGCTCATTTTAACTGGATATGCCTGATAACAGTTCACAGTCTGCAGGTGTCACTGATGTCAACTCAGCAGATCTCATTCAAGAGCATTCACAGCAATCTATAGAAAACATAGAGGAGTTCCATAACTGAGTGCTGTGTGAATATCTGTGGTTCTCCAGCCTGGAGGTCAGCACCCTCTCAACAGGACAAAAGAGAAATCTCAGCTCATTGACATATGCAAACTGTGACGAGAGGCTGTGTGCAGTACTCGTCTGTGAAAGGTCACAAGTAAAAAAGGTTGGAAATGAGTGGTGTAAATGATCTTTTTAATAATCGGTAAACTGACTGCCTGTGACCCCCTAATATAAACCAGTGTTTACTTGTGACCCCCGCTCACAGATTGTATGTCTCTGCAGTTGAAGTGTTGAACCTCTCTCCATCCTCGCTTGAGAACAACTGAGTCTTTCCAGGATGAACCTTTCATATCCAATCATGATACTATCACCTGTCACCAGTGAGCCTGTTTTAACTTTAATGGAATCAGGGTTGTATTATTGCATCACGACAGTTTGATGTCTTTGGTTCAACGATCATATTGCTTTGAGAAAGGACTGACAAAAACAATACCACACTTAACACACATTAAAAATGTATTGCATGGACATATGTAGTTCACTAAAGAGTCATGAGTAATATTTTAATTTATTTAATATTTGAGAAAGACATTGGCAAGAGGAAGGCAAATTTTCAACATTTCAACATTTTATTGAACATAAATAAAAAAAAAAAGTAGGTAAAAAAATATTTAACAGGTTTAGAAATTCTTTATACAACTATGTACAAGCGAGGATCCATAGTGAGCCCATAAAAAGTAACAAAGCTTTGCTCAATTATTAATCCTAAAACACAAAATATCCATCCACAGCATTCAGCCTTCAATCAAAACTCCAGGATCCTAACTACATCCATTAGCTGGGTGTGGGTGCACACGGGAGAAAAACAAGCACAAAACATGGTGGACATCTATTCTTACAAAATAACTGCAGGCATAACAGCAAGTCAGTGTTTAATATTTTGATGTTATTTGTTTTCATACTATCAAGATGTAATAGACAACGAGAATGCAATTTTTCCATCAAGTATGTAATTAAATCTTGCTTCATAACACCATTGAGGTAGTATACCTGTGAGAGACAAAAAAAAAAAGAAACCAGGAGAAAGAGGGTGCAAAACAGTCGGCAAAAAAAAAGAGAGATGAATTTCATCATCAGGATCATTCCTCGGCAGTAGCTTCGATTCTATGAGTCAACCTTCACTTACAAATAGAAAGTTAAAAGCTCAAACACATTTATTTTCATCAGTTTGTTTGAATATACATTTATTGTTCAAATATACAAAAATACAAAAAAGATTTATAAGGGACTGTGCAGAGCAAGATCACTGTATTCAGTTTGAACCCTGCATCAAGGAAACTCTCCCTCATAGACCTTAAAATACACAAACAGCACAAACGAACAAATAAAGAACAGACTGAAAGTGGGATAAAAGCATTTCCATCACAGCATCTCTGCTGTCACAAATAAAAACAGGAAACTTCAACTGACTGAATGAGGGGAAAAAAGTATGGGTGACAATACCACATTTTGGGAGTAAATGTCACCAGCACCTAAAACACTGGAGTCCCTGCTCACAAGACTTGTGTTATCCAGAGCGAAAATGTAGCTGCACTAAAATGTACACGAGGTGCTTTGAGTCAAATTTGTCTTTTCTTGTGTCTCTTGCTTTTAGGTAAATTTTGTCCTGTGTGCTGTGACACCATTGCTGCCAAAGAAGGTCGCATCAAAGTAAGGTGCTGAATAAATTCTCCTCCTTCTCTGTGGCCTTGTATTTACACAGACACCGTCACCAGCATAACAATAGATCCCCCTACACAGGAATAACTGATATCCAGATATTTTAGTTTGCGCAGTTTGTACTCTGGTAATAATTGCCTCCCAGCTGTTGTCTCACCCCAGTTCCAGCAGAGGCTACTGAAGACAAATTCAACAATGTAAAACTGAACGTATGTTTTGTACGTGATGGTAAAACAGGACACAAATCCGAACATTAGTGCAGTTTCATTGATTAAACTACACTTAGTAACAAACCAACAATCCAGCAGCAGAAATCCCTTCAATTGTATTCATCCCAAGCTTTGACATATGGCTCTAATCTGGTTTCTGTGACTGTTAACAGCAGTTCAGAGTCTATAAATAAAGCTTCCAACAAATCGAAGACTTTCAGTAGATCGAGTCTGTGTGTGTGTGAGCTACATCACAACAGTCGCCTTTATCAGTTCGTCAAAGTCTGAATTCAAGTGCAATAAACAAAATGGCTATTGGTGTGTGTGTGTGTGTGTGTTGGTTGTACTAATTCAGGAAGCGACGGCAGCGTCTCGCCCCGCAGTTGCAGTGCAGCTTATTGTTCTCGTCCTCGATGGGGAACTTGTAGTCGTAGGTCAGTTCTTCGCCGCGGTAGATCTTCCTCAGGGCGAAGATGACGATGTGCTTGCGGCCGTCCACGTTGATGACGCGGGAGTAGCAGTTTGGCTCGCAGGAGTGGTTGATGAAACGGGCTGCGTTGCCTTGCATCGTCGCGTCCACCACGTCGAAGTCGTCAATGCGGAACATGTAGCAGCCGATGCCCTGACGGAGCCATTGACCAGAGTTATTGTCACATTTCCAGTACATTCAGCAGCTTAGTTCTATCATTATGATTTACATGAAATCAATTTGATATCATCTATGGTCAACATTTTTTATCCAATATGTACTCATCTTATGTAATTTATAGCATTTGTCATTGTTCCTGAAACTCTGGCATTTGGTCGAGAATTTCTAGTACTGTAGTTTGTATTATGCTTTCTAACCTTGCTGTCATAATATTTCTCCCGCTTATCAGTCAGGACAGAGCGAATGACGGTGCCGGCGTACTCGATCACCATCTCCCCAGCCTCGATGTTCCTTTTGCAGAAAAGGCCGCGACCATGAATTTCAGATCTAAGAGAATTAGAGAACAGGGAACAGATTAATATATTTCAGCCTATAAAGGATATTGGACATTCACAAAATCACCTTTGTTTTTTGTTGCCATTACCTGTAAACGCCCACTGCTTCCTTCGAGATTTTTTCCAGGTGTCTGAATCTCATTGCCATGGGAAGCTCACTGCTGGTGGCTCGTCTGTCAGAGTGAGACAAGGTGGTGTCAACATTTGTTGTGGTGTGCATTGAGGTAAAATTTAAGATTAGGGTTAAGAAAAGTGGGACATTTTTAATCCCCTCACCTGGAAGATTTCAGTGGGAATTCATCCTCCTCTTCATCAAAGGGCCCTATTATATCTGGGAGTTCTCTGTGCTGTGATGCCAGGAAGTTGAACATATCAAAAGTTGCTTTCCTAATTAGAAAGAAAAAAAAAATAGAACTAATCTGAGATTTATATCACAGACAAGAAACAGAAAAGAGAACAGAAAGAAACCATGCAGCAACAGATACATAAACCTTATAAGTTCTTAAAACTAGTCAGGACAAAGAGTGAATGTGTCTGTACCGTGTGTAGACTTCAGAACGAGCGCAGCCACTAGGATTGAGGGGAAGCTCTTCCTCGATGTCATCACAGCGGTGGAAGCGGAAGCGGTGGCGTTTGCAGTTCGCGGCACCTTCCAGTTGCTCCAGCAGGAAGATGACGGCATCGTGGACGACACCGAGCACCCGCGGCCCGCTCATCCCACCCAAAGGCAGCTGCTTCAGGTGGAAGCCCGCGCGAGCTTCGAGGACGCCGTCGATTACGGCACGCCAGGCAACTGAGGAGAGAGGTGAGGAAGGTGTCAGAGGCTGGTGCTTGCTCGATATGTTCTCTAGCAAATGAAAGAGGGACTCAATCTTAACAAGGCTAGAAAAATCTGCCTCTCAGACTCATGGTTGAAATGGCCAGAGCATAGGACAGAATGACAGGTGATTTAACTGTGATAAACCTTCACAGATTTAATGACTAAAAATATGTCAAACAGTACAGTGAACAAGCAGCTCTTACCTTCTATGCTGTTAGCCTTAACACTGAAGCCATCATCGCTGGTGATTTCAAAACGCAGGTGTGGCTGGTTCATGTACGTCCTCTTTCTGTGTTTGGGTGTAGGTGCATCTTCGTCTGAGCTAAAACCTAAAGAATGAAATCAGATGTAACTGCAAAAACATACAACATTGCCTGAAAAGCAACTATAGTTTTTTAAAATGGAAAAATTACATAATTTGATTTTAATAATTTGAATTTTTTTGGCAAGTTTAAGAATTTCCTCTCAAAACATTAGTGTTAAAAGGAGGAAAGGGAAGAGTAGCTTTTGCGCTGGTGACAACGAATGAAGATCAAAACAAACATATGTTAAATTACAAACCTGAATAAGGGCCCCATTCAGAGAGGTCTCCATGGCGAGCGCTGACCCACGTGTGTGTTTTCTCCAGCTGACTGTTGGTTTCTTCATGTGTACTCTGAGTCTCAACCTGAGGTCTGAACACAACAGACAAACAATGTAAAGTTATGTAAAGTTTTCTCATTTTAAAACAAGTTGTCTCGCATTTCTACTCCACAAACACAGGTGTGAGTGGGTAAACATTGATCCTTAGGTTCATGTAACCTGACATTAATCATGAGCGTTCATACACGATGAACTAACCTCGAGTGTGCAGGAAGTGGTGGAGCGGTAATCCTCAACTGCTCGGATTGATCAGGCATATTTTCCTGGTCTATGTCAAGAACATCCTTCATTGTTGGAGCTTTCATCCTCACACCACTTGGTCTGCAGGAAGAAAAGACACCGTAGCTTAATACATTGATTTCTAAGACTTTGTGACAAAACATGTCACACAAACATATAAGCATGTCCATGTGTAATTTGGTAGTTTTTTTATACTCTTGTACATTACAGTGAAGAAAAATAGGCAAGAATCAATTTGTTGAATACCTTGCTTCGTTAACGTCATCCAGCTCATTTGAGGGATCACTCAAAAAGTCCATCTTGGATTTCTTCCTGGAGGGTCTTTCAGACACTGATGACACTCTCTTCACCCTCACCTGGTGGCGTGACTCTTGCTCATTGAGGAAACCACTGGGGGACTGTGAATGTGCAGCTGGTGACTGATCGGACTCCTCTGCGTCCTGAAACTGGGACGGTCTTCGATGCCTGCCCCTTGGCCTTTGAGCGTTACCAGGGATGACAGCTTTGTTAACGTCATTCATCTCATTTGAGGGATCGCTCAAGAAATCCATCTTGGATTTCTTCCTGGATTGCCTTTCAGACAGTGATGACACTCTCTTGATCCTGGCCTGGTGCTTCGATGAAGCAGGTGTTGGTTGCAGGTTGAGATTTGGCTCACTGAGAAAACCACTGGGGGGCTCTGAACGTGCAGCTGGTGACTGATCTGACTCCTCTGCGTCCTGAAACTGGGACGGTCTTCTCTGTCTGGCCTTTGGCTTTCGAGTGTTGCTGAGGATGATGGGTTCCGTCTTTGGTGCGTCACGGTGAGTTGCCATGGCTCTGTCAATAATAGCCTGGGCTGTGCTTTCTTTAATGGCGGAGAAAGCAGCTTCAGGACTACTCTGCACACTGGCAGGAGTTGTGGTACCTGAAGCTCCACTGCTTTTCACAGGCACCACTCTGACGATGATTTTTCTCTCAGACGGTGTTGTGTGGTTAGCGGCAGGAGGAACGCTGGTGGCAGAGGGGCTGGCACGAGGCTTTATGAGGACACGAGGGACTGAGCGCTGCAGTGCATTACCAGTATGGAGAATCTTGGCAATCTGGCTTATCTTATTGTAAGCAGGAGAATTGGTACTGAGTGACTGGTAAGTGTTTGACCTCGGGTCTTTGATCAGAATCTGACCTTGACGGTTGACCAGCAGGACTTGAGGGGCAGGAGCTGGGGGCTGGGGTGAGCTAGTGGCTGCAGCTTGATTCTGAATCACAACTTGCTGCTGACCTCCTGGCTTCGAGCTGTCCAAGCGGATGGCGACGGTTCTGCCCCGTGTGGCACCAGGCTGAATAGGCAGAGCGTTCAAACTGTTGATCACGATGGGGGAGGTGACTGTGCGTGGAACTGCACAGAAAGTAGTAGCAGCAGGGGAAACTGACACATTATTTATAGTCTGTGTGGATCGAGGAGGCAACAACAATTTGAGTTTGTTCTGCTGTGGAAGACATGGTTTTGGAGACAAACGTTTGAGGTTCGCTACTGGACGTTTTGTCTTCACAATGATGGTTTTCATCTGCGCCGTGGGAGATTTTTTGGTTTTGTGCTCCGGAGAATAATCTGGGTCTGTCAAATCATCTTTAAATCCTCCAACTGAGTCGGCAGATGAGCTGCTGTCATCTTTATCGTCAACCTCATTGTTATTTTGGAACACTACTGTGCCATCTTCAGCAGAAACAAAGTGACCTGTCGCTGAGTCCAAAAACACGTCATTTTCAGATGTTGGTTTTTCAGAGCTTATTTGGACCTCCTCCTCCTGAACTGAAATGTCAGCATTTACATCACCTGGTTCAAGAACAGCAGATGGTGGAGAACTTGCCTCAAACTCTGGCTTAGCTGTTCCTTGATCGGCTGTTGACTTTGGCACAGTGTAGATGGACTCCAGCCTCTTCAGAGCAATCGTCAGCTGTTTAGTAGGTGTCTTATGGTTGGTGTGAATCTTAATTTCTGCTGCTTCTTGTTCTGTGTCCTGAGTTTTATCATCAAGCGCCTCACTTTCATCGCTCTCTGACCCGCCGTCTGCCCCATCCAACTGTGAGATCGACTGTGCTGAAGGGAGTTGACCTGAGGTGTCCAAGTTATTAGCTGCATCACACACCACTGTGCGTGAAAATTTAAAGTAATGGCTGGAGTCTTCATCTTCAGAGTCATTCTCCTGATTATCTTCCTGCACTACACCTTCCATCTCTGCTCTACCGCCTTGTGCTCCACAGTGGAGTCCAACATTCTCAGTGAGCAGAGTCTCGTCAAAATCAAGCTTGGCATTCAGCATGGAGGCCACTGCGACCTCTGTGTCAGTGTCAAACACGGTGTAAGGCAGCTCCTGGGCCATCAGGTGGGCCACTTCCTCTTCCAGGTTATCAGGGGCTAGTGAGATCCCATTGGTTGTGGCGACTGCGGCATCTTCTGCCTCAGACGATGCTAGAAAGTCTTGGGGAACCTCTGCAGAAATTGGAGTGGTGATTTTAAAGTTTTGCCTCCCTCTGGGGGAGTGGGTGATGGCTCCTTGCCGAGGCGACAGTCCTGCAGAAATGCTGGAGTTGGATCTAGGCGGGGAGCTCCAGACTGGTGATGTTGAGTTCTGTCGAGACAGAGGAGACGAGGCTGATCCCAAGTTTGATGATCTTGGAGGAGAGTTGAATAGGGCACATCTGGAGTGGACAGTGCCGCCAGAGCGGAGGGTCATCGGCACAGACGGGTCGCTGTCTGTTGGCGAGGAACTGCAGCGGCTCCTTGACGAGAGCCTGCGAGGCCGACGGGTGTCCTCCAGGTCCCTCAGTGTCAGGATGTGATGTGATTTGGGAGGAGCGGTCCCTGAAAGCATGAAGTAACAAAGTCAGAAGAAGTGGCAACAATGCTAATTTATGAGGTCTACTTCAAGAAAGATGCAGCACATTTAGCACTCAAAACACAGAATTCAAAATATACAATTAAATAAAAAAAATGCAAACACTTAATTCTAAAATATTTACCTGGGGATGGAAGAGGTCGAGAAGATCCTCCAGCTGGTCTCCTGGTCTGTGTGTAACCAGGACTTTTGGATCCAGATGAGTTGTGCTGTTTAGAGTTGGGTGATGGCGTAGTGGATTTGATTGGACTGGACGAGGAGCTGAAACGATCCGGGGACTCCAGACCTTTCAAAGAATAAAAGGTGTCAAAGAGAATTCAACCTAACCCTTTTATGGGAACAATAAGTCAGCTAGGCATTTAAAAAAAAAAACAAAGTTCCCGCTGACCTCTGTGGTGGCTGGGACTGTGAACTATTGTGTGATTCTCTTCTTGATCCCACCGTGGATCTTGTTCCTCACCAGGGAGAGGCGTGCTCACTTCTGTCACCTTACAGGTGTACTTGCAGCGTCTGCGAGGGTCCACAGTGCTCCAGTACAACCGAGAACATCTGGGGAGGAGGGGGAGAAGACAGGAAGTTATAGTCAAACCCAAGTTTTAAAAGTCATTTTGGGAACAATAATAATGATACAGTCAGCAACAAATTTCCTGAAAGAATTATGAATGATGTCCTACAAAGTCTTTGGGTTTTCGGTCACAAATACAGTGAATGAGAAGTTTTAATGTAAGCATACTCAACAATTACTGGTGTTACACTGGTGATTCTGCTTGGCAAGTTTTCTGATAACTAAACTCCAAAAGTTTGTTTAATGGATTAGATTACTTAGTAAGCCCACCAGATGTATGACAGTGATGACTTACTGATAGCCGACAGGATAAAGCATCCTCCCATTGGACGACAGCTCTGACAACACACCAAGTTTCTGAATCTGCAGAGAGCCTGGAAAGGTGAAAAGAATGATAATTGGTTTCACACTAAAGGCAATGTGATATGCAGCAGCAGTAATATACCAACTCTGTACAGGAGTCAAGTAACTCAAACCAACAACAGACAACACCCACATATTCCTACCTATGGTCATGTTTATGGATTCTGGCTCTAGGCCTGTGAGGAACTTTCTTCTGAGATTGATCCCCTCAAAGTCCACATATACCCGCCGGGTGACTTCAAACCCTTTCCCAGCCACCATCTGGTAGAGTACAAGAAATAATAAATGAATAAAATTTAGAGAAAGTCATCATGTGTGAGCCATGTCTGGTTAAACTTATAGAATACAGCTTTCCACTCAAAAAAGGAAATTTGTAACTATAACAAAACTAAAAAGGAGAAGCTTAGGTGGAGAATT
Source organism: Centropyge bicolor (assembly GCA_037975185.1). NCBI lineage: Eukaryota > Metazoa > Chordata > Actinopteri > Pomacanthidae > Centropyge > Centropyge bicolor. The sequence continues at coordinate 10,831,371 of JBBMOC010000005.1, forward strand.
GTGTTCATACCTTTGCGCTGACAAGATCCCTGTGTTTGTAGCAGTACACCTTCCTGTCCAGCTGAAACACACAGTTCTGGGCACGAGCACACATGAAGTGAAAATTACTCTGGCAGGTTGCAAGACAGCAGCCCACAGTGGCTCCTGACTGCCCACAACGATCACAGCGCTGGAGAATGAAGGACAAGACGTTAATTATCACAGACTTATGCAACTTGTAACATGTAATCCTTCACCAGTAAGAACTAAAGTGACAAATAAACATGTAGTTACTATAATCATGATCGCCATTTCATTTATTTCCTGATTGTAGCTTACCAGGTGGCGCCCTCTTGAGACAGCGCTGTGCACTTGCAAAAGAGCACCATTCTCCTCATACACCTCTGCAGACCAAAGGCAGCAGTTAACATGGGCCCACTCGTTCTGTCCCAAGTACAACAGCCGGCCTGCATCCTGTCAGAATAAAAACAGATTCAGAACAGTTATGATGCTCAGTCACTGCAAACGTAATGCATCCTAATCATTATTTAAAGTATTTGACGTTTAATGTGAAACGCAGTGAGTGGAGCTGAAACAATTTGTCTAATTACTTTCTAATGTGTTATAGATTCATCAGTGCATAGATTCATGTGTTATAGATTCATCAGATAAAGTATTTCATTAGTTACAACCATTGCCGTAAAAATACACACACTCACACTGGAAGCAGAGTCTCCATATTGTTGGCACAGAGTGCACTGTCTCAAATCTTCAGTCTTGGTAGTTTCCCGATCACTCTTTACACCTGTGAGAGGAGGAGGACAAATTAACATACTGTACATGTCAGGGCCAACGATAACTATTATCTGTTTGCTTGCATGACCGATAATTTTACTCTTAGAAATGCGAGAGGAAAATATTTTTCAGATTGGCAAGTTTATTTTTCTAATACAACACAAGTGTTTAGAAAACTATGGCCATCCCTGGAATAAAGAACACATTTAGTTATTGTACACTTGTTTGTAATATGTTTTTCCCCCAATATGTAGACTAATTAATGTCAAACCTTACCTCTGTTTGACAAACATGTATACTGTTGGACGATGGTTAAGCAGTTGGACTTTTACAAGCCCTTCTCCTGTCTAGATTAATTTAACCAGTTTTCAAATCGATAACTACATAGGCTCAACAGTTACACACAATTTGTGTTTCTTGACAAATGTGAAACCTGTCAAGATGTGATCCTTCCCTACAAGAACTGAACAGTAGTTCTATGTCCAAAGGTTCTGACTCAGATCACATTCTCTAGCATAGATGACACAGAACAGGCTACAAAAGTTTCCATACCATGTGAATACAGGGGGAGGCTGCGTGATACACCAGACTGCTGTGGAGCAACTGACGATAACAGAGAATCAGTTTTCCCCGCCTGTGGGCCCCTGAACACCTTGGGCTGGTATGTCCTTTCCAGCCACTGTGCATAGCTGTGCTCCTGAGATGGTGGGAGGACTGCCTCAGGGAGCATGCTGCTAAACAGTACAGGATAAGAGGGAAGGGCCAGAGAAGACACATGAGACGATTGTCTGACTACTACTGAGTCCTGAGTGACACTATTATTCTCAGGAAGTTATGCAAATTGCAGGTCACTTGACTGAACATGAATCTAAGGCTTCAGCTATGCCGTAAAGCTCAATTATACATTGTGAGAGAATAATGAATGTATGTAGAGCATATTAAGGGAATAATGTTTAATTAAATGTACTTGGTGATAAATGTACCTTGGGAATTCCTCGGAGATGAAGTTCCACTTTTTCAGATGCCGTGCAGGAAACCAAGTGAACACCCGCTCAATCAGCTGTGAGAGAAACAAAATTTAAGTATGTTTAAAGACAAACCATGGACAATGTGTGTTTTTGAACATTGTAGACAACATGTTATTCAAACAGTCTTTTATAGTCTATTTATCTAGTGACTCAGCGTTTCCCACAGAAAAGCAATGTAACTGTGGCAGGGAGGACAGTTACATCATTATACTACTGAAAATATGTGAGATAATACATAATGCTATTTTTAGTAGATTATTTCTTATTTCCCCATTTTAAGTCTATTTAATTCTCCACCTTATTTTAAAGCTTACTCACAGACTACTTGTTTCTCTTGCCCTGCATGTGTCTGCTCTGTTGACTTTCTTCGTCAACAATATGTTTGAGAGAGTGAGAGCAGGGCTCACAGCTCCAAAAATAGAAAATCAATATGTGACAGGCAATGTTGACATTGTGGCAGGCCAAAACAAATAAATGAATGTAAGGGAAATGCTGCAGTTCCACATTCCAGCTAGTCAAACCAGAGGAAGTTACCATGAAAACAGAAACTGAGGTGAAAAAAAAGTAGATTTCCATCGGAAATCAATGAAACGTGGGTTAAAAATAAACTAAAACCACGGGAGATTTGGGAGGGCAGGGAAGCTCACTTTGACATAGTGTGCCCTGGCCTGACTGGTTGGTCTCTGATCCTCAGGGAGAAGCTCTTCTTCCTTCAGCCACTTCCTCATCACAGAGGCCACATCCGCATTGAAAGCTTTCTGAGAGTGCGAGAGGGAAAAAAGAAATGAGGGCTTCAGTCAAAAGGATTTCACAAGAGTAGGTGCCAGAACAAGCAAAGAGATCCAAAGACAGAATGTAACAATTACTTGAGATGCCTGACTACATCATTTATATTTTATATTTTCATGGTAACTCACTATTGAGGTGTAACTGCCCACTTTAAACTTCCTCTCCATGGCTTGTAGATCACAGACTGACTGCTGTTCCCTGATTAACGGTGTGTTGTTCGTTTCCTGGCACTGAAGAACAAAAACAGTTAAAATAAGAGAAGAAATTAAAAACAATACTGTGACATTTGAATTAAAACATATTTGGGTTACTGTTTCTTAGTGTTTAACTCAAATATACTGCTTTAGAACAGGATTCTTGGGTAACTCTTACCGCTTTACAGATAAGGAGGTGCTGTGTGGCGTAGTCAGAGAGGAGGTGAGTGAGCACCTCCTCCAGCCCAGCTATCAGCTTACTCTGCAGCTCCTCCTTCAGACTGCTGTGTTTGTTAGGGTGCTGCCTGCAGAGCTGACAGGCGAAAAACACTTCTTCTGGTTGGTTTGACAGCAGCCCAAACAGCTCATCTGTAATGACAAACACATTGTAGAAGATAGAATGCTGATTAAGATGGGATCTGTAATATTATTTACTACATATTGCTCTGTGTGCATGTTCAAATGTATAAATAACCTAACGATTGTAATTAATTAAAAGTGGATCTCTATTTATTTTGCTCTTTAGGTAATTAAGATAGTTAAAATGAAGGTGTTCTAATGTACTGTATTCTACTACAAGCAATAACCAAACAGAGTTACTGTGCTTAATTTGATTCATTCTGAAATTATAAATGATCATAATGTATTGTTCCATGTACTGTAACTTAAAATGTAAAACAGTCCAAATCTACCTAAACTTGTCAACCATGAGGTGGAATCCATAAGTCCCCTGATGTTGTGTTGGATCACTATGAAATTTAATGTATGAATAAACATTGAGTGAGTGTCACTCACCCGAGAGTCCTTCACATGTGTAGTGAGTCCAGTGGTTGCACCCCGAACACCGAATCATCTCTGTGTGTTGCTTGTTGTCATAGCACTTGTGGCAGACGGTGCAGAAATTACCTGATGTAAATACAGATCATATATCAGTCACAACATCTGAACTATAAACAAATACTATGCAAACAAGCATCCCCTGTAGCAACACTGGACTTGTGTGCTTAGAAGCAATGACCCATGTATTTTCCTGAGCTTTTATAAATTGACAGCTTCGAAGCTTGCAGAAGACACTGACGTCTCTCAGGTCTCACCCTTCTTGTAGAGAACAGTGCAGTCAGGACAGAGGTCCTGTTCGTGGTTCCAGGCCAAGTCCCAGGTCTTTCCAGGAGTCACACCGCAGCTTCTACACCGAATGCAGGTCATGCACACCTAACAAACATCACAAAACAGCAAACATATGAGGACGGTTCACACTGCAACCAAAACACATAACTTGTCCATGATGTACAGTTTGATGGCATTCTTTACAGTTATACACTTCTGTGCAATATATTTACTTCTTTCGATTTCAGCAAAACAAGAGAGACAACAGAGATTCTTATATATCTTAAGGTTAATAAAGTAACTACCCAAGGCATGTTGCAGTTCATTGGTTTAGGGTAGGTTGGTCCCAAGCAGGCGGGGTGGTAGGAGGTTTGGCATCTTCTGCACTGTAACACCGGCTAGACAGGGAAAAGAAAAGACATGGCACATTTATTAGGGCATATATGCCAAGAAAAAAGATTCATTATAAAACAATAACAAGTGAACAATATCTAAAGACACAAGTCTGAGTCAGAAATATATAGCATAATAAAACTCAGAAATTTTATAACTTTGTTAAAAAAAATATTTAAAATAGATATATAGATATGTTTTAAAGGCCAGTGTAAACAGGAGAAATAAATACAGCAGCAAGTAGATCCTCTTTCATTGTTCATATGAGCACCGGACTAGTGTTTTAAGACAAACTCTAAAAATTGTGAACCTATTCTCAATCACATTTAGGAGATTTTTTTTTGGTTTACCTTCATGCTCTTGCTTCGTCGGCCGCACACGTGACAGAATTTGCAGCGCCTGCAGCACCAGTTCTCCTTGTTCTCCTTCATGGGACGCTCCTCTGGTGAGAGGCAGAAACTGTGGAAAGGCTCGCAACAGATCTGGCAGAATATCATCTGAAGGAAGTGGGAGACAAAAGCAGACCAATTTCATCACAAAAATGTTTTTATTGGAACTGCAGAGCACTGAAATGTTGCACACACAGGCTTGAAGATATGAACTGTGAAATGTGAATGGAGAGAACACCGTTACGATCCGTTCAAATTTCCACAATATTGCCAGACTATTCAGGCTCCCATAAAGATCTGATTTACCTCATGTCGTCCTTTACTGGCACAGAGCAGACAGACAGGTTGTGGTGTGGTGGGGACAGACGTGAGGACGCTGAGGCCGCCCATTAGCCATACATTCTGTACAACACAGTCCTCCTGAGAGACACAAGGAAAGACAAAGAATGCAATAGCAAAGTTATTAGTTTCTTTACTATTGGGATGCATGAGTTCATTAACAAGAAACATGAAAATAAGCAGCTTCATAAAGATCCTATAACAACTACTAGTAGCACAGCTGGTCCTCAACGATGACACCAGCATGAAGACAGTTTATAGAGTATAAAAAGATTTGCATTTCAGGCTTTCGAGCTTGGAAAAAAAAAAAAAGGCACAGCATTTTTCCTTCCATTTTTGCTAAGAGGCACTTATTCTAATCATTGGGTGGACATTTTTACCTGAAGTGCTTCACACAATGAAGTACAGGACTTTACTTACACTGCACTACAATCCATTACTGAAATGAGACACCTATTTATGATTCTGTTACTTCAGAGCTGTGCAGGGAATCTTACATAAACAGCCATAACCAGCAGAGATGATTTTCCATTTAATACTGAAGTTAGACTGTGTTCTTTTTTTAAGTCTTTAAACAAGGAAGGAAGCTGTAAATGCGATGCTAGTGCTGAAAAGTAACATATGGTATAATTGTGAGCAGTAATATGAAATGCCACCCAACCCAAATGCAAACGCTCACCTTGAAGTCCACACGGATCTTGTGCTTGTTCTGCAACAGGCCCTTGTGGGGAAATCCGTTAGTTAACCCCGTCAGGGTGTTCACTGACGCACACTCTGCTGGATTCTGGGAACGAAGGACATAGTGTGGGTCAGTTGTTGGACAGTTTTGCAGCACTGTCCCTTCTACAGAATCCCCCTTTTCCTCTTCAGGCTGATCCCGTCGTTTGTCCTCCCGCTCCTCTTGCGTGCCCTCCTGTAAGTCTGTGTGTGGATCGACAGTCTGAGGGAGCACTTGCACAGTTTTATCTTTGTGAGCTCTGTGTGTCTCAGTCAAAACATCTGGGTGCTGCAACTCATACTCTGATGAAATCTCTGTCAGAGATGAGTGCAGTTTGGACTGAAGGTGTTGAGATGATGACGATGATGATGAACATTTGTGCGAGGTTGACGGCATCACAGACCGGGGCAAACGGCGCAAACGCAACCTCAGGGATTTCTGTCTAGAGTCTGTTATGGGATGTGGTGAAAGTGGAGTAGCGGGACACGTTACAAGCTGGGACAATTCTGGAGGAGACTGTACTGTGGAATGTGATGAATGTGAAATAGCAGGCTGTGTTACAAGCTGGGACAGTTTTGGATGTGACAGCGCAGCACACCGATCCAGACACAGGGGCAACTGCTGTGGCAAAGACTGCAGGATAAAATCAGGCAGACGGTGTAAGTGTATTTGTAGCTGCTGCAGCTTCGGCATTGGGCTCCTGGGCGGTCTGGTTTCTCTGGGCTTCGTCTCCTCCGTGTTCTCCTGTTCCTGTGGAGGAGGGGACTGCCTAAGCCAACCAGCACGACAGGTTCCACAGTTATACTGATACTAGGTGACATGCACAGGCGGCGACAGGCAGCGGCCAAAGTGACAGAAAAGGGGAAGCGAGCTGTGACTTGGAGAGTAATGTGTTAGCAGGAATAAGAAGTGAGAAAAGGTAAAGAAAATTAAGCCGATGCATTCAGCAGCAGTAGAGATACACGCAGAGGTAAAGTATAAGTAGGCACGTGTCTATTTCAAACACAGCAGGATAATCATAAAAAATAACTAGTTGAAAACAGTTGAAATTCAACCACTACAAATAATTTGTTATGTTTGGTGTCATTAAAAAAGGATCACACCTCTGATGTGCAAGTGTGTACATTGCAACTAGGCTGATGTGATTAATGAGTTATTTTCAAAAAATGATAAGATTTAGAACTCCTTATCACTGAAATGCAGACGTGAGGGTGATGCGGTGAAAGTTAGAATCTGTTGCACTGATTTTGTTTCTGCAACGCAAAGAAAGAGTTCATGCTCAGATGCACGGTGTTGCTCTCACATGGGTTTGTCCATTTTCCTTGTGCAATATGCAGTGTGCTACCACTATACATTTATTTCTGAAAGATTGCTCCTAATGGTCTCTATAATTTCTTGCTTGTCTTAAACTGGCTATTTTACTTACATAGAAATTGTAATCTCCCAAAACCTTTATGCACTAATACTCAAACAGCATTTTTAGTTAAGATCTAACACATGCACATACAATGTGTTTGGATGCTCATTTTCAAAAGGTGCATGCATCATTACATCCATGCAGGTACCCTAATTAGATAGCAAGCTGAATTATAGATTAGCATGTCCTGAACAGTAGGTCTCTACTAATAAAAAGGGGTTTTAATTTTTTTTTAAAAAGGTCTAAACATGCCTTTAGCACCCACCAGCGTACAGTCCACAAGCATGTCTGTTTGCATTCTGCAGAGCTCTTCTCCTTAAGAAAGTTGCCATTGTACTCCTACACTGTAGCGGGAGCTGTGAGCAAATCTACAGCTAACAAAAAGGAACTGCGTAAACCACCAGGAAATGCTGCTGTTGCTTTGTTTGCAATGCCACATATATAGACCACATGTTGCTGATTTTGTGTACTTGCATCCTCTTTATTCTTGTCTTCAAAATATGGCGGCTTCCTTTGTTGTTGGTGTGTTTTGGAAGGAGGAGGAGGTGGAGTTGTTGGCTCGTGGTGCCACAAACCAATGAGTCAATCATTGATGAGGAACAACATACAGTCACCATTACCTCAGACCATGATGTTTCAAAATTCAAGACGCATGTACTGGATCACCTAACGCTACAAATTTGCAACCAACAATCACAGATGGGTAATTTCTTATGAAAAAGGCAGAGGATTAAAGCAATGCAGATACAAAGCACAAAGCTTAGACAGTGGACAGGCCAGCCGCTTCAAATTCATGTGTTTGCTTGATTACATTGGCTGTGATTTGAAGAGTTCAAATGTACACACCAACTAGAAGAAGCAAAAGCAAAGAGTCAGGCAGCACAGCCAAGGTTTACGCTATTATTTCAGCTAAAGTTATGACACAGTGAGACAGACCTTTAAACACTGGAGATTGTGGTGTTAGAAAGCAATGGTGCTTTTAACTGATCGGTTATACTGATGATCAAAGCAAGTACAGACTCCATAAAAGCTCCTCGTCACTAACAGGCTTATACACTTATCATGAGTTTGTATGCATAATGCATAAAGTAAATACAGTTATTTAGACATGACATGATTTTTCCCTTCTCATTAGGATGGAGTCTGGACAAAGACTGGAATGTGCCTCAAACAGAAACTGAACTGGGAGTGTATGTTGTGCTTCTCCCGAAAAGAAAAATAAGCTGCATTTTTGCCAAGAACTTAGCTTAATGCATGTAAAGAGTAAATACATGCAAGGTATTTAACAAGAAGAGGGAAGTTCAGAGACAGAAGATTAGCAAGGCTGAATTTGAAAGATGTTATCAGAATCACTCATTCCAACAGATGATTGGATTAAAACGGGGAAAATACTGAAAGTGAAATAGAGACCTGGGTGAAGTATAACTTGGAAATATTTGTTTAAAACTAAATCTATCTAAATCTCGATTACTCAGTGTGCCAGTTAATCACTTTAATTCAAATTAGTAAAATAAATAAAAAGAACTGATTTTAACAGTGTTTTTGATTTTAACACTTCCTATATGGACATTTAACAGATTACATATGAGCAATAAGAAATTTTCCAAAAATACAACTTGACCCAGGTTTGATAGGTGACATACTGGAGGCGAGAAGGGAAGTCTTTTGGCTGTTTTTACCTTGTAAGCCCTCGGTCTGCACGGCCGGCGATGCTTCACCACCTCAGTTGGAGGGTTGTCTGGCAGCGATCCGCCATTTTGAGGAGCAAGATCTCAAAAAGAAGAGAAACAAATTTAAGACACAATTCTGGTTCAACTGGGTGGATGAAACGCACTATTTGCTCATTTCAGTAAAGTTTCTAATTGATATTATATGGTCTTCTTCCTGTTGCGACAGATTTACAACCACTGATCTTGTAGAATGTTTTCACCACCAATGTGACAACCAATGAAGTGGAGTTTGCTCATCACGGACAGTATTATAAAGTATAATGTCTAGTATGGCTCTGTGGGAAGCTCTTTAAAATTTCAGTTCATTTATAATTTTGCACGAACCACAGCTGGAAAATGTTACTGCTGTTGACCAGCTACTGGCTGCATAGCTTATCTTAACAAGTGTTATCTGCTCTATGCCAGGAATTTAAATGTTATGGTAATTTGTGATGTGCTACTTGTAACAAAGCTCTGAAAAATACAGTAACTCTGAGTCACAGAAGCAAAGCTTTACTTACCTTGGTTGCTGGCAGCAGTTACACTTGGCTTCACTGTTGATTTATCTGCCTTATCCTGCTGTTCTTCTTCCTCCTCTTCTTCAGACTCAGACTTCAGCAGGCTGCTGTAGGAGCGTGGTGTGATGTTACGCAGGGAGTGTTTCCTGACTAAAGGCGCCACCGAGGATGATCCCTCGCCTGCCTCACCTCCATCGTCACTGCTTGACACAGAGCCTGTAAAACGCCTCGTATGAACTGAGAAAACAAAGCCTCAGGGTTAATTTTGGAAACAAACAAAATATTTGGACGTGTTGTTGAATCTGGTTTGTTTCTTCTAACTGAGAGAATTAATCACAGAGCAGGAGCATCATCTAATTACACACATACCTTTCAGTGGTTTGATGATGCGCTCAATCTTTGCTTTCTCAATCCGCTCACACTTCCTGTATCTGGAAGCAGAAGAAAGAGTAACATGTAATTATATGTCCAAGGTAAAGTGCATGTGTAGACATCTATGAATTTGGTTAACTGTAAGAGTTGACTTGCCTTCATTAACTGGATTGTTTAATATGTTTTACTGGAAAGAAATAAAAAGTATTTTCATGTTTCATGTACAAAAATGCTTAACCGAGACGTTAAACAATATCAACACCTCTAAAACTCACTAATTAACACATTACGTCTTCTTTGTTTTTTCTGTGCAAAAACAAATGTGTAAAAAAAAATTACACATTCGTTACCTTTGGACCGAGCGTCCGGAGCTTCCTGTGTTTGTGCTAAGCTAAACTAGTCATTTGTAATTTCATATTTCTCATGCAGACTGTTATTTAATGGCAAGCATTTCAGGTTACCTTAGTGCCACTTATTGACCCGCCCATTATTAATTTGTGTTGACCACATTCTGCCCATTGTTTGAAGAATAATTTACAATAATCACAATGTATGATTGATATTACATTTCTTTATTTGCCCGGCTGCTCAGCTAAAATAAATTTTCAATGACAAAATCAGAAAAACATTTGATCTTCGCATGTGAATAGTTGATGTATTTATACTGCCAGCTCCTCTGGTGGGTCTTCTGTGCCAAAGCTTTTATATCATCTGTTAAAATTTCATCAAAGCTCACCAGTGGTGTGTGAGAAATGTCCATACAACAAACAAATCTTGAACAATAAAATCAGCCTATTCACAAGCCTAAACTCAACAATATGAATTTGTGATTACTTACATGCAACACTGCCGCTTGGTGTTGGGCCCCCCGAACTTTGGCTTATCGAGGCAGTTGATACACTTAGCGCAGTCTTCCTCTATCAAACAGCCTTTGCAGCCTCCACAGCGCCGGGAACGGACTCCCCCGGGTGCGTACCGGCTCAGGAGCTTCCTTTTTCTGAACCTGCGGCCCTTCCCCCTCCCCCTTCTTCTCCGCTGGATTGTTTCCTGAGAGACAACCCACTGAGCCCTGCCCTGATCAGTGATGTCATCGTCATCATCTGCCACATCTGGAGGCGAGAGACAGAGAGGATGGGTGAAAGAGCAACAAACATCCCAATTTCAAACATCATGAAGTGCATGTGTGGCCACATATTTGGATGCCAGAACTTCAGTCTGCAGGAGACATGACAGGTCTGATTGGAGGTGCTTATATACTCATTTACTGGTCTTTGTCCAACAAGCAAGCCTGGTTTCTATAGCTACTGCAGATACGGCTGGCTTCCTGAAGTATTGGAAACTAAGACTCACTCCAGAATAAAGTCGGGAGACTGGACTCTCTCTGACAAATCCATTGCTGGTGGAAAAATTCCTGCCTGATATTTTTGGATTTGAAGACTACTAGAAATAGATTTGAAACTTTATTCCCTTGACAATCTCTTGCAACCCCCAGTGGTAGCATTTTAATGCCAGCTGGCACAAAACAAAATGAGACTGAAAATAATTACTAAGATGCAGTAACTGTGGTAATTTTAATTGAATACTGTAGCTTGTGTAAGGATCCGTTTTTCCCAGCAGCACTAAATGTGTTCATTTGTCAAACGGCACTTCCTCACCTCATACTGAGTGATGCTCACTCGACCAGTGTTGGGTATAGCTTTCCAACAGCGGTGGCTAATCTGTGTGTGACAAAAGATATTTTTGCTGGCAAATATTTTAGTTACAACTACATTGAGCTAACAAAGCAGTATTCTTACTTTTGCTCAGCAGGTTTGCCAAAAGCTTTCAAAATTGTGCCTTTTAACAAAAGAGATTCTTATTATTTTACGTTGTGTGTTTAGAACTGCAGAGGGCTTACCTATGCCAGTTTGAAAGAATATCTTAGCTGGTGAATGTTTTTATTATAATACACTAGCAGAACAGCTTTGCTAAACAAAAACTGTCAGAAATAAATCTAAGTCTGGGTAAAGCTAATGAAGCATTTTGAAGAAGTGGGAATAGAAATGATAACCTACCTGAGAGCTTGGTTATATACAATATCAAGTCGACCTATTTTTTTTTTTTAAGACAATCAACCTTTGAATAATGTGGTAATCCTGTCTAGTCCAGGTTCATAAAAAAAACTACACAGTAGCTGCAGTTAATGCTGCATACCTTGCAATATGCTGTGGGGGTGTAACGGTTCAGCCACTTAATGTAAGACTCTTTAAGACCTTTTAACACCACATAGATTACCATGTTTCACCATCATACAAAACAATTATTTCTAATGATATAATTGAATGAATGCAACCCCCATAATTAATAGATAGCTGGATTAAGTTTCTCCTAAAATCAACACTTGCCCATTAGCATTAATGAGTTCCTTGTTACTGTAGCTCGCAGCAGTGACAGTGTTGGCTGCAAGTCTGATGCTGGATTGAACAGCTTCCTGTGATCACTGTCGCAACAATCTGCATTGAGTTAGCGGGTACAAGAGCACTTTAACACTTTATAACCAAAATGACTGCCTAGGGTAGGCAGGAAAAATATCTAAGACATTTGTAGACCTGCAGATGCCCTGTACTTAACTAAGTGATTGAAGTCCTCAGGCTCCCTACTAAGTGCTGTTTGTCAGTTTCTGGACATTTCAACCAGATGCTTACCGAAGAGAATGACGGTGAATAAATGCAATATGCATATCTGTCATCAGCTCCAATTTATTTCCTTCCTGCCATCATCTTTGTTCTGTATTAAATGCTTTACTTTGCTAGTCCAAAGGAAGGGGGGCACACATTTCACTTTCCAAGCACAACAAAAGCTAAATTAAGTTTACATGCCATTCACCAAAATCGTAGCATATATTGCAAGAACTGTTTCGCTCATTTACAAAGTTCACATTAAGGGGGAATTCCTGCAATGCTTGGTAATGTTGTGAAAATAAGTTGCTTTTAAATTTGGAACCTGTCAATTCTGACTTCACTCGCTTGGGGAGTAATTTGTCACTTGGTTGCTTTGTTGCGTGCTCACCCTTCTCTAGTAGAGCCAAAGAAAGGTTCATTTCTGCATTCTACTTAAAAATAACACACGTAGATGTATTATACCTTCTGCTGCGGGAGAAAAGGCGATGCCCTCTCTCTCGTGAAGTGGCAGCGCGCTGAGTCTGGGAATATCATCCGGCACCATGGCACGGGGCTGACCCAAAGCCACTGCTGCTGCCCGACAGACATGTTTGATCCTCGGACCACCCAGCGGCTGCTCCTGCACACAAACATACACCAACATATACTGTGAGGTGTAGAAATATTTGTGGTTGTGGACGATAGAACAAAAACAAGAACCAAACCACAGGTGATTAACAAATGCAGTAGACTGATGGTGCATGGATTAACATAAAAACACACATTTCAAGTTTTTACAGTTCAAAGTATTACCTGAGGACTAGTATCTTTGGGAGATAAGCCAACTCTCCTCCTCCTCCTTCTTCTCCTTCCACTCACTGGTACTCGAGTTTCTCCGGAGCCCAACTATTGGTTCAGCCAAGGAAGGGAAAAACAAGGTTTAATGTAAGAGGCACTTTAACATCATCACGTTACTATCTCTTCCAAAACAAGCAGCCAAGCTACTTGCAATCCGACTTGTAAAGTTCAGACTAAAATAAAAAGACAAAACAAAGATTAGATGTACAAGTTTACTTTGATTTGTTTAGTGGAAGTTGTGATTGACAGAGCTCAAGGTGACATCCTGAAATGTCTGGCCAACAGTCCAAAAACAAAAGTTGTTCAGTTCACAATTACAGTTGCAGCTGTATACTGTGGTATGAAAATTGAGTGTTTTTCTTACCTGTGACAACTTGAGCTGCTTCTGCTGATCAATTTTAATGAGCTGGACTTTGGCTTTCTTCAGCAGGTGAAGCATCGTCTTATTGGCTCCACTGAGACCAATTCGATGGCTGGGCCCGCTGACTTCCAACGGTTCCTGACTGTCCACTGTCACGCTTCCTGCTTCATCTGCACCAAACAGTGAATAAGGCAACTTTATTGTTGTAGTTATACAGCACACCTATGAAACTCACCTGTTCAATACAAGTAAAGTTTAACCTGAGCTCAACTGTGTAGTCGAATATAATAAAACATCTCACTATTCCACAAGAGATTTGAAACACATACCGAGCAACAAAAGACATGTGTAAAAACACAGCCGAAACTAAGAAGCAAAATCTTCATAAATAACTACACTAAATCCTTACAAAAACTCAGAAACAATCCTTACTATTGTTGCCTGTTTCTCCTAACGGAACACGTGAGGGTGCTTCCAAATCAGTGTTCACCACCACGGCTAGTTTCCTCACAACCCCAGGAGAGTCCATCTCCTCCATCATGAGCTTTGACCTCCGCCTCTTCTTGACATGAGAGGTCAATCCGTCGCCATGATGCGTAAAATCCCCCTGAGTGTCAGGCTGGCCTTTCTTTTTCTCCGCCAGTTTCAAGGTCAGTTTCTTGAGGTTCTTGTAGATCTCTAGGTGACTTGTGCCTGGGCTGGGCTTTGATGAGAACTTAGTCCCTGCAGATGGGGTGTCGGCCACAGAAGTGGAGTCACTGTCTGACTGTACCGAGTTGTCATCATAGTTTGACTCGGGATATGATGGACTTGGTTTTCCGTCCTCTTTCTGACTTTTCAGCCATGTTGACAGAGAGCCCTTTCGAAAGGAAATCATTTCCGTGTCCAAGAACCTTTTTGGAGTTTTAATAACACGGGAAGACCTTGCACTCATCACAGGGGCGGAGGAGTTGTTTGAGCTTTGCTGGACTTCAGAAAACGAGCTGGACTCCCCCGCTGATGGAGTGATATTCAGACCTTGCACCTGCTGTTCATTCACGTCCAGAGTTGGTGCGGCTGGAAAAGGCTCTGGTACATAGGTGTAATAAACACGCCTAGTGCGATTACGACCTATTTTTGGACGAGTGATGCCGGGGATGCTTTTCGGAGGCTTTCGTCTGTGCCCATACAAAGATTTGCGTTGTCTTCTGTGCGTTCTTTTTTGAGAGGATTCTGCAGCTTTACACTCGAGGGGCATTGCTGCCTCCTCTCCACTCTGGGCCCCGGCCTCAGCTCCAGCCTCTGGAGAGGTACCCATACCCTTAGTCATTTTCTTTCTTTGTCGTTTGTGAAAGGATGTGAACGACAGAGCAACAGTTTGAGATGTGCGTCTTGTGTTCCCAATTCGAAAACCCTGCACGCGTTTCCCAGATCTCTGTGGCTGGGATTGGTCTGTGTCTGAGTCCTCTGACACCTCGCCTCGTTCTTTGACCTTGGAAGCTTTTGCTGCACCCTTGACTGCTGTCAGAGCGCTCACCATCTTATCTTCCTTAGTGCCACCGGCTGAGGTAGCGGCTGTTTGGCTTTGCGTGCTGCCTGAGTCTGCTGATTTTCCTGCTTTCCTGATAAAGTCAGTCGATCTTGGACTGCTCTGTCTACCTGAGGCCTGCTCATCTTCATATTTGGCTTCTGCAGTTAGAGCTACCTGCTTGCCATGCAGTTTAATTACCACTTTGGGTATTTCTTTGAATTTTAGTGGGCTTTCACTCTGGGCTTCTTTAGGGACCCTTGGTACAATTTTCCCAATAAGAGCCGGTTTTGGGCTCTTGGGTATAATTTTCCCAATAAGAGGCTTTGATCCCAGAGAATGGTCTGAAGCTTGGGGGGTCTCTGCATGGCTGAGTAAAGACGACTGAGGAACTGTACTAGAAGTTTTCTGTGGACGAACTCTTGTGGTCCCAAATCCAGTGAAATCTTCCTCCTGGAGCAAAACAAAGAAAGCAAAACCTTTAAATGGATATGATACAAGATGTGGACGTGTTGAGACCTGTGGGTGTGCAGGAAACCACCTGCTACAGACCACAAACATATACCATTGACAAGATAGAGATAAAGACCTCTGTATAAAATACAAGTAAAAAAGATCACAAACTAAGACATACAGCATATCTTGGTGGGATCCCTCCCACTAGGCTGTCACCTTCTTGCTATCACTTAAATTTCACCCAAGTCACTGCAAGCTTTATGCAACTCAAACAACGAAAATAATTCTCAATATTTTCTCACTCATTTCTGATCCATCATTTGATTATCAGTTATAAGCCCTCTTGAAAATATGCTTCAGCATCACAGCAATGCTCTCTACTCTTACTCCTGTGTTGCATCAGTACAGTGCTGATACACCAAATAAAAAAGATTTTGGTTTCAATCTGTGTCAACTATAAGAAATAACTCATCAGATTCTCTACCTGTGCACCATCTCTCTGCATGTGTCTAAATTTTAAATTAGATATAAAGCAATATTTTCTCTGTAATAAATCAGGAGTGTAGCACCCAAGCTATGGTGGAAGAAAACACTGTCAATTTAAATCCAATTTTCCCTCAAAACAGTGATATTTTAATACAGGCAAGTACAAGGACTCTACAGTACATTCAAACACCATCACTACAAAAGTTTAAATAGATCCTTTGGCACACAGCCAGCCTCCAGCATCCTCTCATTCAGGCACCTGTCTACTCCAGATGCAAAGATTGCACACTGCAACATATCAAAAGCACACTTCAACTTGACTTTCAATTACTCATATCCATCTTCATATGCAAAGTAACAACTCTGTAGATTTGTCATCGATGAAACTCCCCTAATGATATCTATTCGAAAGCACTGCAGAGCACATGAGTGTGTGGAGCACTAAGTGACGCACAGTACTCCAGTTGAGCAGCACCCACAAGCTTTAGCATTGACCATGTGATTCTGTTACAGTCCACTCTAAAGGGATTGCATCAGTAAAGTCCGACTGATGTCAGACACTAAAGCCCCTGCTCTGGAGATTAAATAATATGATTAGATCCAATGTGGCATTATATGATTATCAGCATCCTGTCTGGCTGGAGTAAAAGGAGACCACCGTAGAAGTAAATGATATCTAACAGACTGGCCTCTTCACAGTGTGGCAGATTCAAGGCCTTTATTGTTTGTCTTATAATATTTATGTCTTATTATGAATGACTCCAGTGTTTACCAGGTAAAGAGCACAGCTGTGCACAGAGCGTCTATAAACTTTGGTCTAGAAAACCTCTCACAGTGTATGAGAAAAATAAATAATAATTTGGATCTATGCACAATACTTTTAATCATCTGACTGCATTTATAGGATTTTGCCAATGTTGAATATCGACCAAAAAAAAAGGAAAATAAAGATGAAAGGACATCCAAACAATCACATCACTCGAATGCTGTCAAGTTTTCATCCCGCACCCCCTCATACATGTCAATCAGCAAGACTTGATTTCAAGCATGTCGACCCATCATGCTTTGCACTTTGCAATAACTCATTTGTGTCAAAGCCTGTGCAAACAACAGAATTATGCTGGTACAACATCTGCTGAATTGTATTCTTTTTTTCAAGCATGTCGACCCATCATACTTGACACTTTGCAATAACTCATCATTTGTGTGAGAGCATATGCAAACAACAGAATTATACTGATACAACATCTGATAAGAATTGTGCTCTCTCTTTAAAACACACTGACCTTATAAACTTCACAACCTTAACCTCTTCATCAGCCTAATGAATGGGAGATGTGCATGATGGAAGTGAGAGTTTTTAGTATATGATCAAGCTTTTAGTTTATAATGTCTGGCTGATGTTTCTGTTTTCCTTTCCATTGCATCCCACGTTAAGCTGACGTTCAAAACACCGAGCAGTCAGCTGACAGCTCCAACGTGGAGAGTTTGCAGCCGCGACATTTTAATTACAAGACGATCGGTGTGTGGATGTCAGCACAGTGTGGGAAGTTCAACCCGACAAAACGTGTCAGGGGACCAACAAACAAAGACATCCCCCGGTTTCCACAACAAAACACAACCATAGCTGTTATCATACCGCCAAAGTTTCCGCCTAATGTTCCTCTCATGCAAAAACAAACTCAGCTGCACAGCCACTGATCTCTGGGCATGCCCGGCTGTTTGCAACTCACAGCATTGGTTCGATATTAAAATAGATCATTAATATCTGCAGAAGCTACCAGAGCTGAGATATTCACCCATCTGAGGCAGATCCTGCACAGGCGGCTAGCTACACTGCCTATTTAGGGGTGTTTGCAAGCTAAGTTAAAGCTAACTAGCTCAACGTTAGCTTAAATACTTCTGTGTTTTAAATGCTATTATTTTAAACTAGCCTCGCATTTTCCATTTGGGCGTGTTGTTCCCCAGCTAGCTGACATGCTACAGTTAGCTTACTCACCTCCTCACTGTTACTGGACTCGAAGCCCACATCCCTCTGACGACTGTGCTTCTCAGCCACCCCGAGGAGGCGCAGCAGGGACGGATCCTCGCTCAACGCCAGCCCGATGTTTACGGGCCTCGGCCCTCCGGCAGCCAGCTCCCCGCCGTCCGAGCCCAGCCTTCCGCGTCTAGTGCGTTTCTCCGACCGCAGCCTGCTGCGAACCGGCCACGGACGACCCGGGAAGCGCGCCCGGGCAACCCCCGGGGTGCTGAAGCCCGCGACGGGAGTGGGAGATGATAATCCGCCTCCCGATGCCGCCATTATTTACTACAACAACAGGGCAGAAGGTGACAGCAGCGACGAGAGAAGCAAGATGGACTGAAGCTGATGCAAAGGCGCCAGATAGAGAGGAACCACAGGTGCATCATGGGAAAGCGAACTTCTTCTACCCGGGATGCTCCTGCTTCGCGAGGCTGAGCGACTTCGCCGGAGTAGTTTTCCTATATCTGATAAAAATGTTTTGTGTACAAATTGGAAATTGTGCAAATCAGTCACGTGATGGTGGAAGAAGTATTCCGATCATTGACTTTAGTAAAATATTAATGCAAAAATACCCAAAGGAGTATTAGCAACAAAATGTATTTAAATGATCAAAAATGGCCTCATTATTTATAATTTAATTTCATTTTAACTGTTTTATATCCTGGGATTTATACATGTTTTTTGAATTGGTATGTAAATCTTAAAATGCAGAGTAACTATATATGAAATAAATGTGATGGAGAAAAAAATTACAATAATTACCTTAAAATTGTAATGAAGTATAAAGTAGTATAAATAAAATACACACACTCACACAAAGTGACAACCAAAGACACAACAGAACTTTCAGTATTGTTTAATTCAACAATTATTTACTTTTGGAAAGAGAAATTGACCCCAACATTACATCATTGAAGTCCCATAGTATAGAATACTATGCCTTGGCCCATTTATCAGATTTTGGATTTTTATCATGTTTAGGACTTACATTCTCTGTGTAATTGTCACCTTCAGGTGTTTTCCTGGAAATAAAACAGTACAGTTAAATACAAAACATTCCCACACTTGAGGGAGAATCAGCTAGCATCTCTACAATGAGTATAAAACATTTCAGGTACAATAGAGGTAATACTGAGAGCAGAAAGGCCATAAATCATCAGTATGTACAGATTGGTACAGAGTATTATTCACAAGTGTAGGATGTCTTTCTAAAAGCAAATGAAAAACGGCATTCCAGGACGACCTCCGTAATTCAACCGTGTTGCATAACCTTGCTTCAAAAACTCTCACCCTAAAATATTCACATAAAAATCTTCTACCTACACTAGGGAGAATATGATAGAAATATTCTGACAATCATTTTACTGAGCAATGTAGGACAAAGTTGCAGTCTTTTCCCTGTATATTATCTTTGTTCTGCTACCTCCTCTCCCTCAGTGTGGGTGTTCTGGTGGATCTTCAGGGTGCTCTCTTGTGCAAAGCTCTTTCCACGGGTGGGGCACATGTATCCAGAGCGGTGAGCCCTGGCCATGTGTGCTTTGAGCTGTTCAGGCTTAGCATAGCTCTCATCACACTCTGTGCACGTTTGAGCCTTGCGGGGGGGAGGCCCGTGCTTTTCCCTCTTGTGAGCCCGCAGGGCTGCAACAGAAGGAAATATGAGGTCACAATTTGCTTCGGGACAAGGAATCTTGAGCTCTGTTTGTGGCTCGTTGGAGGGGCATCCGTCTGATGTAGAGTCATCATATCCTTTGCATTCCTCTGCTCCCTCTTCTTGTTTGATCCTCTTGCTGTCAATCATCTCTAATTGAGCTGCATACTTGGGTTTACGGCCACGTTTTTTGCCCTGTGGTTTAATGTCACAGTTTAGCTCATTAGCAAATTTCTCCTGGTGCTGTAGCAGCTCCTCTTCTGTCTGGAAACCACGACTACATTTGCAGCATTGGTAGGTGTTGATGTCATCAGCCACTATCGGACGCTGGGGGTGCACTGCAATGCGATGGTTACGAAGTCGTGAAGGACTGGGGAACAAGGCACCACAGTCCCTGCAAGGACAACGTCGTTCTATGCACTCATGTCGTCTGTGTTTGTTCAGCTGAAAGACATTTAACATTCATTAAAGACAATAAACAATTATTTTATCATTTCCCAAACATAAAAACTGGAATGCATGTTGCCTGCAATGCCCTCACCTCAGTGAAGGTAAAGAAGTTTTTCCGGCAGTAAGGACAGCGGAAGGGCTTCTCCTCTCTGCTGTGTGTTGCCTGGTGCTTGCTGAGCTCCTCGGAGGAGGAGAAGCACTTGTCACACTTGTAGCAAGTGAAGACTGTATTAGTCTGCAAAATGATAAGCAGAATATTGATTAAAAATTTTACATCATAACAAAATCCCAAGAACAAAAGGTGTTTATTATCATCAACTTAAGAAAATTTTCTCAAGATCTTTCTAAATCAAATTACATCAAATTTTTCATGTAAAATGATATTTACTTATTTATTCATTTATATTGTGCTTTTCCCTACCTGCTGCAGCTGCTGTTTATACTGCTCCCGGTGGCTCTTCCTCATGTGTCTTTCCTTGGCTTTAGAGTTACAGAAGGTGATGAAGCACTGAAAACACTGCAGACTCTCATGCTGATCTGCATAATGATATTAACCAGTAGATGATTGGTTACACGATAACAAATAGATAAATTTGCTTACATTGCATTAAAGCATGCTATTTTGGCAATTCGATTTAGAGCTTCAGATTAGGTATGAACCATGCATATAAATGTCAGCTTACAGGACTGCAGAGGGACCACCGTGGGCTCAGACTTGATCTCCGCTGGGGTGGATCTCATGTCACCCCCAACAATGACTTGCTCGATCTTCAACATTTCCATGCTGATGATTTCGGACACTAACACAGCCACATGGAGCTGCAACATAGAAACACACTCTCGTTGTATACACACCAAAAATGCATCGTGTATGTAAACAGGCTAAGCTAAACCTGAAGCTAAGTTAACCCGCGTAGATGCCAGGAGTCAGGCTGGGCGAAAAAATCACACATTAAAACTGGGCTCATTGATAAAGCAAATTACACACAAACACGCATAATGAAAATGTATTTTTCACTTATTTCGGACAGACTAGTAATGAAATAAAGACAAAAGCCAGCTAGCGTTAGGCCTGAGCTAGCTGTCAGAAGGATGGAGGCTGCTGACACTAGTCGACGTGCACAGCTACAACTAAAAGCGAGACGACTCTGCTCATATATTTTAACGATATTCTGCATCGTGTGGCCTTGTGCATGTTTTCTTTTCGTACCCACGTACTTTAAAGCTGCACCTATGAGAGCAATCAACACTAATTTTGACTCAGGTCTTTGTAAACAATTCAAAAGGCATCCATTTCTTACCGAGAGAAATGTTCACTGAAATGAAGCCGCGGTGAATATTCGGCCCATATCACGTGACATGGGAACGCCTGTCAGCCACGGAGGTATCGCGAGATTATGAGAAATTACTGCATTGTTAGTGCTGTGAAGCCAAATCCATTATTTACATCATTTGGTAACTATAAAGAGTAGCATTGTTATTTAATTCATTTTTTGAATTTACTGCTTTTAATTTTTCCATATCAAGTGTTTAACCCTGGCTGTGTGGAACATTCTGCTACCGTGCATTGTTATATTCCTAAACATTGCACAATAAAAAACAGGGACAGAACAAAAGAAATTTGCATAATACCTGCAGTGCTTTTTATTAAACTGAAACTTAACATGTGAAAAATAAAAACAAAATTATTAGTTAGATGTTCTTTACTACAATCTTCTACACATAAAAAACACAAAAGACTGACAAGAAAAAAATCTTGTTTAAGGTTCATAGGACTTTATTCAGACAAGGCAGACACATCAATGTAAAACTTGATGAGGTGATAATAGGGCACATTTTCTCTTTAAATAATTTGTCAGACACAAGCACAGGGTTAAGGGCATGTGAGGCAGAAGAATGAGTTCAAGGAGGTATAGGAGCCATTTAAGCCCTGGCCTGCTGCTGCTGCTGGTATTCAGAAATACGGTTTTCCATCACAGGCCTGAAGTGCCTGATCAATCCCTGAGAATGCAGAAAAAATGGTAGATTAATTTTACTTGAATGAATGCAGAATAATAACAAAGGCTGTATTTACAGTATGTCAGTATATATCAACCAAAAAGGCAGTAATATCAGTAACCCTGTTGGTATGCAAATGCATTATGATATTGCATGTGTTTACCTGCACTGGCCATGCCGCACCATCTCCCAGAGCACAGATAGTGTGTCCCTCAATTTGCTTACTGAGCTCCCAAATCATGTCAATCTCTGCTGCCCGTGCATCACCTTTCACAAAGCGCCACATCATCTTATTCATCCAGTCCACTCCTATAGAAAGAGACAAAGGGAAAAAAATATTTTTGTTTGTAAGAGGTAAGAGAATCGTAAGAGACACAGTGTGTGTGTGTCTGAGCAGTTGGTGCATAAAGTGTCAGTGCAGTAACACTTACCCTCTCTGCAGGGTGTGCACTGGCCACAGCTCTCATGCTTGTAGAACTCAATGAGGCGGGCAATGGCCCTGATAATGTCAGTCTGTAAAAACAATTCATCCACCAATGTTAAAGATGTTTGATGATTTCTTGATGCATGATGAATTATACTACAGAGGTGACAAACTTACAGATTTGTCCATGACAATGAGAGCAGCTGTGCCCAGGCCAGTCTGAGCCTGGATGAGGCCGTCAAAGTCCATCAGCACTTCTTCACACACGTTCTTGGGAATGAGGGGTGTTGAGGAGCCACCAGGGATTACAGCCAGCAGGTTATCCCAACCACCACGCACTCCACCTACCAGACAGATGTTCGTTTCAATTAAGTAAAAAAAGAATGCATTTACTAAGGCAGTGCTTACGTTAAGCTGTCTTAATCTTTTCAGACCATAACCTCCTTGGTGCAGAAAAACACATGCAGATAAACAAATTATGCATTTAGATTTCCCCTTCCCAGCAGTTTGGCTTAATTATTTTCAGGAGGAACTCATCTATTCACAAAAGGGAATTTACTTGCCAAAATCCCACACCTATAAAATTCCTCAAAATATTACAAACATCTCACGTTAATCCTCAGTTTGAGACCCAAGATGTTATTATTACCTCACAAATGTGGTCTCAAGTGGGCCTATTACAATACTGTATAGATTTTGTGTCACAGTGTAACATGTACCTGCGTGCCTCTCGATGAGGTCTTTCAGAGGGATAGACATCTCCTCCTCTACGGTGCAGGGGTGGTTAACATGGCCGGAGATGTTGAAGAGCTTTGTGCCCGAGTTTCTCTCTCTACCAAAGCCCAGGAACCACGAGCCTCCACGACGACAGATGGTGGGCGCCACAGATACAGTCTCCACATTGGCAACAGTTGTTGGGCAGCCAAACACACCTTTAAGATAGCATGAGTGACAGAGATATTTCAGAACAGCATTTTGGCAAGAACAAAATGTGCCCAGCAGGACTACAAATTACAAATTTTTCCATGTCCAGCAATATTTTCTCTGTCTCTGTGCTCTGGAACTCACCCACATCAGCAGGAAATGGGGGCTTCAGGCGGGGTTTTCCCTGCTTTCCCTCCAGGGATTCAATAAGAGCTGTCTCCTCTCCACAGATGTATGCTCCAGCCCCACGCATCACAAACACATCAAAGTCATAACCGGATCCACAGGCGTTCTTTCCAATGAGCCCAGCAGCATAGGCCTCATTGATAGCCACCTAAGAACAGATATTGAAAATTTTTGTTTTGTTGTTGTTCTGCATTGATGTGGGTGTTATGTTCTGAGCATTGTTTGAATTTCACAAATTATTACAAAAAAACAAAACAAAAGAAGTGTCATTCCTTTTTTACATACATTCATTTGTAACATCCTAGAAAAATGTACATTAATTTGTTTCATTTGTTTCATTCTGTCAAATTTCACCTGCAGGTTGGACGACTCATTGTAGAACTCTCCTCTGATATAGATATAAGCAGCACGTGCCCCCATGGCCCTCCCAGCGACCAGGCAGCCCTCCACCAGCTTGTGTGGGTCATTCCGCATAATCTCCCTGTCTTTACAGGTGCCAGGTTCTCCCTCGTCTGCATTCACCACCAGATACTTTGGCCTGAAGCATAAATAAGAATTGGGTTAATTAGAGCAAATGTATTTTATTGGGTTAATAAAAAAATAACAACTGTTAGTGTGTTGAGAGTGCTGTTTGACAAAGAGTCTTTAGAGTACCTTACATGTATATAACATCCAAATATAGACCAATTCTATAAAAAATGACAACCCTAAAAAAACAAAACAAAACAAAACAACAACACAGAGCCTCGTATCTCCTCTATCATTGATTCTTGACTGTTCTTATTGCACAATACCATTGTAACCTCTGGTGCTGTACGGATGAATCTGAGCTGGTGTTCTTTGAATGAAAACTGGTGAAATTACAGGAGATCAAGCAAAAATAGTGTACATGTACCTGCATCTGTTTGTCTCCTTACTGACCTGCCATCGCTGGGCTTGTTCATGAAGCTCCACTTCATGCCTGTAGGGAAACCAGCTCCACCTCTCCCACGCAAACCAGACACTTTGATCTCATTGAGGATCCAGTCGACTCCCTTCAAAAGGATCTCCTTAGTTTTATACCAATCACCACGCTTCAGTGCGCCCTTCAGCCTGAAGCACAAAAACAAGCATGTGAGAAGAACTGACAGATAAAGTTTTAAGCCAACAAAGATTTTCATCAGGTTAAAAACAAACACAACTGGAGTTCATTTATTTGTACTGCTCAGTACATCAGTGTGTATCATGTTAGAGAATCAATCAAATTCAAATGGATATTATGTTATAGATTTTACAAAGCACATGAGAATAACATCAGGGGTGTTACCTCCAGTCATGGCGGCCATAAAGGTTAGTGAAAATTCTGTCCTCATCTGCCAGAGGTCCAAATGTTGTTTTCTTAGGAGCACTCTGGAAAAAATAAAACAAATACATAAAATGTTAGTCCTATTGTTACCATCAAAATTTTAATTCTAACTAAATATAAACCAGGTACCTGTGCTGTGCTGTTGAAGCGGGTGATCACAGTCACTCCACCTTGGCTGACAGCAGCTGGAGCACGAGCCACCCCACTCACCACTGCTCGAGTCAGCGACAGCATTCTTCCTGAAGGGAGGAGAGACCAATAGTAAAATAGATAGTTTTGATTTTAAAGTTTGGGTTACTGTAGTTTAACAATAAATGTGGGCCAATCACAGTTATCAATTACTTGGCTGATTTTTTTCAATGCAACTGTTCGGTCAATAAAATAGTAGAAAGTCTAATGTGACATCTTCAAATGTTTTGTTTTGTCTGATCAAGAGTCTTAAACCCAAAGGTGTTCAGTTTACAGTGGCATAAAACAGAGGAAAGTAGCAAATTGACACATTTGAGAAGCTGGGACCAGAAAATGTTTGGAATTTTTGCTTAGAAAAGACTTAACTGGTTACTTCAGTATTAAAATACTTGTCAGTTAGTTTTATTGTGAAGCAACTAATTGACTATTCGGCAAATCACTGCAGCTCTAGTCAAAGTATAAATTTTAAACACAACAAAGTAAAATGTGTTTCTCTTGTAGACCTTAAAATTTAAGCAGAAAGAATCATTCTGTGGGATTGTGATTGTTTAATAATTTGTTATTAAGTCACAATTTTGCTAATGTTAGTCTAAAATTTAGTTCAGGTAAAGTGGTTGGTTTGATACCAAAACTCAGGAATGGTACTGGCATTAGTGTAGAAAATATTTAACCCAAAATTCTCTAAGATATAAACAAATATTTATGTGTTTTAAAGGTCCTATCAACGGACAACAATACATATTAGTTTAGTATTAGTCATGCTGTAATTTGCTGTAATATCAACCTCTTGTCAGCTTTTTCAACCATTGAGTAAAAGCAAAACAAGTTGAGTTAAAGTCAACACTGACTCTACTTCAGCAACAGACGCATATTTTGTCAACAGGATAAAGGTAACCATCACTAGATTAACCTTCATTTTATGATGGGGACCGATTGATATATTAATTAAATATGATTTGACATTGGATTAGTTTTGTCAGAGATCTTGTGTAACTTCTTATGTGATGTTGTTATGTCAGAGGAATTGACAGTTAGCTAACAAAGGTGAAGGCGAGTGCTAGCAATGTTATTAACCCCACTACTAGAGCGGTAATATCTGACGTCAACACAGTTATAAGAAACAAAATAATTATGGATGAATCTAAAACATTTGCCTTCGCTTTAATGAGATATTTAGGGCGCACACTGACCTCCATGCTCATGCAGCTAGTTAGCTCCTGCTAGCCTGGCGCTAAGCTACGATAGCTAGCGGTTAACCTTGTAATGTCAGAATAAAAGCAGCCGATTCACGACTTAGCAAGCAATTTTCAAACCGACAACATATGCATGAATTCTTTAATACTTGCTGTAATACCAGCTGCATCAGAAGCAAGTTAAAAAAGATGCATGGTTTGATGTAAATTAGCAAACAATCGCTCCTTCTTACCTTCTCTACGTCCCGAGTTTATGAAATATAGACAGGAAGTAGCTGAACACGTGACCCGGATGGTGTCACCAATAACACAGCTGGAGAACTGCAGGAGCTGCTTATAAAGTTCTGGTTGCACAACAATGTGACAGTGAAAAAAACATTTCATAACAACAGTCTGCCCTTAATAAAGGTCACTCTGTGCATGTGTGTATTTATAAGTACTTTTAGAGTCGCTGAGTATTTCCATTTTGTGCTGACCTGCCTCACCTGCAACATTTCAGTGGGAAATATTGTACTTTTTACTCAATTTGACAGCTATATTTACTTATTACTTTGCAGAAAATAGGTTCAAAACATGCAAGATATATAGTCACCTTTAAATGTGTATGAAAAATATTCTGAATTATACTCTTTATTACCATAACTTTATACAATAATTAAAATTAGCTGCTCATCAACCAGCCTCAACAATAAAATATAAATATAAATATAAATATTTAAATACTCTAATAATAATATAGTATAACACAGTTTAAAATAATTGCAGTCTGAAAGGATCCTTTCCACAAAAGTGGACATTTGCTTTTAACAAAATGGGAATACCTATGCACTTTGACTTGTAAGTGAAAGAGTTCTTTAACTTCAGTAAAATATCTGTTACATCTTTCATCAATGTATGTGTGGGTACACTCATAGGCAATAAAAAATAATATCTCTGAAACACACTACATAGGCAAAAATACATTTTATATTATGTTTGAAGGGTAGAAATATATATATTTACATGACATCTTTCGTACAAGGATCATTCATCATGAAGCTTAAATAATGAAAAAGGGAAGGCTAAGCATTGTGGTTAAAATTGAAATCCATGTGATAAATTGATTATTACTCATATTATTATAAAATGGATGACACTTCATAACCAAGGACTTTTTTTCATCTGCATCAAATTTACATGAAAAATATAAACTGTATCAATCCATCAAATCATTATACAGTAATAATAGCACACATACTGTACTTAAGAGAAGGTGACTAATAGATATTCAGACTATTCCTTCTTCAATTGTTTCTTTCCAAGCTCCAAATGTCAATCCCATGAAATGTGGCAGTTTAAACAATGATGTACAACTGTGCTCAATCTGTCTCTGTACAGTTATTACATCAAAGCAGCTTATCCTCAGTGAACATCAGTATTAAATCCTGACTTGATGCAACCTATAGACCTGAGGGATCATTTGAATCAGCGTTACATACAGCTGTATGATGTATCGCCCAGCTGGTGCTCCTGTGTGCTTCCAATATCTTGTATGAATGATGTGATGGATAATGAAATTGCAGTCTCGGAGAGCATACAGGCAACTGAAAGTGATTCTTAAGCAGTATTTACATTTGGAATGGTTGGTGTTAAAAAGCACATGTATTGCCAAAAATGTAAGTCGCTGAAGATACAAGAAAATAGTTTTTTTTCTCATCATACAGTTTAAATTACACAACTGATCTAACATGAAAAGTGTACAAAGATCTAACACAAAAATGTTCAATAAAATAGAGGGTCTTCAGTCAAAGCGTGACAAATGTCCTCCCCATTCCTGGACAGAGTCTATCTCAGTTGGTACTGAGGACGTCACTCAGCTGGAGGAGGAGGCTGATAACTGGGTCTGCGAGCGACCCGGCCCAGTCGGTCCACAGCCACACTCTCAAACGCCCTCCTCATCAAAGGATGCTCCTCCAGGACCTCGTTGAAACTGTCCACACTCAGGGAGTAAAGGCGACAGTAGGTATCAGCCTTTACAGTGGCTGTGCGTCGTCCTTGGGTTAGCAGGCAGATCTCTGAGCCAAGGAAAGAGAGAGTCAGTTTAACTTTGACAGCAGTAGCTGGATGTATTGGAAAATGCAAGATTGTGCTGCAGCCATAGTTCACTTATGTGTTAAAACTGGTTATGTCTAAAATGGATTTACTTTACTGTAAACAAAACTCTGCATTGTGGCTATTACATACATACAAATAATGAGTCAAATTAATTTATTAATTAACCAATTAAACTGCCAGTAATCTGTAACTCTTTTAATCATTACTTAGTCATTTCAGTCATTTCTAAAGCACAATAGCCAAAATTCACAGGTTTCAGCTTCTTTAGTAAAAAGAAATTGAAGACATACTTTGGGAAATTGTGATGGGTACCTTTTCACTATTGTCCAATAATTCTAGACCAATCAATTAATGAGAATTTTTTTTTGGTCAGATAGGTAATCAATAATGCAAATAATCAAAAGTTGCAGCCTTAATTGTACATTTGATAGCGAGCTGGTTTTCAAAGGTTCAGTCAGTGACAAATGATTTACCCCCAAAATATGCTCCGTCGTTGAGTGTAATCTCCTTGCTGCCACGTGGGACGACGGTGACGGTGCCATGTTGGATGAAGTACATTTTCCGACCCAGCGTTCCTTCCCGTATAATCAAGTCTCCAGGTTGGAAGACTTCAAAACGCAGCTTGGTCAGGATCACTGTCACAAAATGAGGATCAGTGTTGGCAAACAGTGGCATGTTGGCTACCAGCCCACGGCAGTTATAGCTGACAATCTCCTGCATGGTGGGAAAAGAGAAGAGAGATGATATTGAGAAAGTGTCAAAGTGGTACTAAGAAATTCTCATAATTAGTTAATGTGTTGACTGTTTTTTTTTTTATTAACCTTTGGTCTATGTAACTACCCACTACAGACAACCTCCCACAGCCCAGTGTGACATTTTGAAATGTCTTGTTGGTTCCAACAGTCCAAAACGCAATATTCAGTTTACTCTCCCAGATGCTCCCAATGAAAAAAAAAATGATTAGTTGATTATCATAATGGTTGCAGATTCAATTTCTGTCGACAGACTAATTGATTAATGGAATCAAAAATTAACATATGACTTGTTAATGAAATAAATTATTTGTTGTTGCAATGAAACTGTTTTTTATATTATATGATTTTTGAGTACATTTTCTTTATTGTGATGGATTGGAATATATACAATATTAATAATGTGATATTGAAGTAGGGCTAAAGCAATTAGTTGATCAAATGATTAAATAACAGACATATAATTTCGTAATTTCATGTTCAAGGAAAAGATGTGTGAAAAAAATGCAGCTTAAACCTCAATGTGAGGATTTGCTACATCATTGTAAATTTGGGTTTTGGACTTTTGGTTGGACCAACATTGCACTTTGGTTACGTTTTTCACTATATTCTGAGATTTCATAGACTAAAGAATTGATTCAAATTCATGGATATATTGATTTTATCTTTATCGCTCAGGCCCGAATTTGCATCTGTGTGAACATGTGACAACAACAAACCTCTTTGAGCGGATCGCTGAGCTCTCCGAGGATGCTGTCCTCATCGAACATCTTGCCTTGGAATCGCTGCTCATAATAATCGTGGATCCTCTGTCTTACATCTGCTGGCAGTTTATGGAACGACATGTACTGCTCCACTTGCTTATACTGAAAACAGTTGCAGAAAACACATGGTGATTTGACCTTCATGAGGATACAATTGCTGATGTCAGATATCACATTTGGTCACATTTTCTACCATGTGTTTGCAGAATTATATTATGAAGTACAATAATTACTCATTTATTTGTTTAGCAGGTTTTAAGTGGATTACAAACTCATTTGTAATGGGCATTAGCAAACAGTGATCCAGAACAAAGGTGTTGCCATTTGTCTATCATCTGTTCTGCTTTATCTCGTGAAAATCCCCTGGAAAGGGTGAGGCCACAAAATCCATTAGATAATACATATATTCTCTCAGCATTTGGCACAGTTTCCACGAATAAAGTGCGAGCAAGTAAGCAAGCTTATGACATAAAACATGGCTGTGATATTAAACCTCACAGCCAGAATCACATTAGCATCCACGTGAAGCGCCTGGGTCACAAAACAACTGAAGCTGTAGGTCACAATGTTCAGTCTGTTAATCTTTTCAAGTCGGTGCAGAGACGATTACCTTCTCTTGATACTGGCGGTGCGATGCATCCAAAGACTGGACCAGGTTAGTCGCATGACCGAGGAACATGGCGTAACAGGTGGCCCCCACCACCATACTGATCATGGTGAGCCAGACGTCAGTCATGCCTTCTGGAGGATGGGCACCGTATCCTATACACAGCATGTGGCTCATGGCCATGAACAGGGCGTAGGAGTACTGAATGTGCCATGTAGCATTCTGAGAGGGACAGAGTGAAAAGAAAGGGAGAGGTCATGAGAAAATGTACTTTACATGGCTATGATCATTATTAAATTGAATGCAACATAAGTGCAGTTTTCAGTACCATTATTTTACAGATAAAGGTCTCCTTATAATTTCCTGGAACTAATGGATGCACTTGCAATTAAAGAAACAGTTTGACATTTGGGAAGATAAGATAAGATAAGATGAACCTTTATTCATCCCACTGTGAAATTCACAGGAAAATAGGAAATAGGGAAAACATGGAAATAGGCTTATTCACTTTCTTGCCAAAAGTTACACAAGAAGACTGATATCACGCTGATGTCCAGGAAATAGTCTAGCATCCTGTAATACCACAGCGTCATTTCAACATTTCGGATTCTGTATGATCCAAATAAAGAAAATATAATGTTTTAACACAATTGGGCTATTAGGTGGATTTTATTTTTCTTTTAGACCAGCCACTGGCTGTAGCTTCACAATTAACCCACAGATACAAGAGGGGTATCAATTTCAATATTTAACTCTTGACAAGAAAGCAAAGAAGCTTATTTCCCACAATCTCAAAAAAATCCTTTAATTAATTCAAATGAAATGCCAGTGTAACCTAGAGGGTCTTTTATATGATGCACAGCAATACAAACACTATAATACAAATATATTCACTTATAAGAATAAACTTTCAAGTGATGATTGATGAGACAAGTAAAAACCTATACTGTAGATTAACCCCATGTATTAAGATTTTCCTGATAATATAGAATATAATATAAGGCTATATGTATGAACATGTACTCACCACCATATTATTTTTGGACACCCAGCAGTCTGGAGGAAAGTCTTGCAGCATAGGCACCATGAAGGTCAGGCAGCCATCCCAGTGGCACAACAGCAGCATCATGCCAATCAAGTTGACTATACGCACCACAGCGCTGGCCAGGTCATAGGTCATGTGGAAGATCTGAGAGTTACAAAGATACATGAAGGAAATAAAGATTAAAGTGGAAGAATTTCTGATGTGTACTGTCTCTATGTCATTATGAGCTGTGTCTCCCTCATCCTCCTCCTTTACCTCTTCCCACTGGTGAATGTAGCGGATGAGGCGAGACAGTCGCAGGAGACGCAGCAGACTGAGGATCTTGGTGAAGCGCACGATGCGGAGGGCGCGGGCCGTGCGGTACACATCAGACGACTCGTGCCTGGACTCCAGGTCCACGATGAGGAAGATGTAGTCAACGGGGATGGAAGAGACGAAGTCCACCAGGAACCAGGTGCGGAGGTAATGTATGCGGATCTCTTTGGGGTCCAGGATGATGTGGCTGTCCTCTCCGGCGATGCCCGTGCGGAAATTGAAAACCAGGTCCATGAGGAAGAGAGTGTCAGACAGGACGTTAAAGGTGATCCAGGGCATGGTGTTCTGGTCTTCGAAGAAGGTGATTCCCCAGGGCAAAATGACCAGATTGCTCATCATCAGCAGGAGCATTACAATGTCCCAGTAAAACCTGAACAGAAGAGCAGTGTGAGCATTTTTTCTTGTTGTGCAAAGATGCAAGTGCATATTTTATTCATGGTCCATAATCTTTCAATAACTAACTAACTAACATGCTGAACACTTTGAATAAGGTGGAGTGCTTCTGTTAACAAATGAACTTTTCAACTTGTGCGAAAATAAAAACAGTTTAACAAAAAAGTCTGGCATTAAAAGTTAAGTTACGTTTCTGTTATGTTATATTATGTTATGTTATGTTATGTTATGTTATGTTATGTTATGTTATGGTATATTAGGCAAAGCTGTTCGCTTCCTTGTCCTGTGTTGTTGAATGTGAAAGCAAATATTTCCAAAAACATCAAACTATTCCTTTAAGTCAGAGAACTTGAAACAGCTATCAAGGTGGAGTGAAGTCATCCTATCAGGAGGACAGTGTCACATCCAGGGAATGACCCATTTCAGAGTGACCCTTACTCTCATAACAGCTCCTGTCACAGGAGGAATCCCTCTCATCAAAAATGCATGGTGTTTACCTCATCGGGCTCAATATACTATCAAAGAAGACAATGCAGAAAAGAAAAGGTCACTGCCGCTGAAAATGTCTGATACACAGTCGGCTGCTTTCAGGCTGTTGAAGCCCAGACGTCTGTGCTTTACATCGCTGCACTCATCACTGTTTGCTTCATGCCATACAAGTCCCATTTTCCTTTAGGTCTCCAGTGTCTGGTTATACACCACAGCTGCACAGTTTGGGTTTCCTTACAGATTGTTTCCATCAAGTGTCAATCACTTTGTGTCTGTCTCTCGCTCTAAGCCTCTCTTTCATTACAGAGGCACAGTAACAGAATAAGAACCAGACTATTTTTGATTACTGTCACGCTTTGCAATGTGAACCTTGTGAGAAAACAAACTTCTTCTTTCGCCAGTCATAGCAGAGATGCAGGAACTGATAGATTACTTCCTCATTCTCATTCACGTTTATCCCTCCATCAATCTCTTGCGTCCACGTCCTCTGTGTCTACATGCTGGTTTACATGACTACTTATCATCTCCTATCATGTTACAACAGATTAGTGGTTGTTTGCTGCTAATGACTCCGCCAAAGACTCTGGACAGTGTCATAGCTGTTTACAGGAAGAGTGTGGATCTACTGTATGTGTATGAGTGTGAGAGAGATGAAGAATTAATTCAAAACCTTGAATCAAGCTATTAATAACAGTGGGAACAGGAATAGAAATGTAGATTGATGACATTTTATGCAGAATCTGAATTCAGGGTTCAAGCCACTTATTAATTAGTCTTAGTTTAGTTTGTAGCTTTTCAAAGCAGCAAATGTTATAAATATAAACAAAAGTAAAATTATTGAAGCTTAATTTCGAATTAAATAATAAATAACTTTTCTGTTGTTTACTTTGGGCCAGACTGAAATATCTCAACAATGACTGGACAGGTTGCCATTCGACAGACATTCGTGGTCCTCAGAGAATGAGTCCAAATGACTTTGCTGATCTCCTGACTTTTCCTATAATGCAACTAAACATTTATGGAGTGAAATATCTCAAAAACTATTGGATGGATGGCCATTAAGTTTGTCATGTTTTCTACAGGATGATAATCATCTTGAGGACTTTTATCTAGCACTACTATCAGGCAAAATGTCCCATACATTGACTTATGATCAAAATTATACCTGCTGTTAATGTTGCAGTATTTAACATATTAGCATGTCGACGTTTGCAGTTAACTCATTGCAGACATAAATAAATATTTTGCACTTTGATCTGAAAACAAAAAAAGAGAGGTGATAAGAATTGACCAAAAAATGTACCATACAATGCCACTGTGTTGCCACCTTTTTGAATATGTAGGCATGATAACACACACAATCATAATGCTCTAAGATGGACAGATTTGCTTATTTACCAACTCTAAATAGGATTCAAAATGCTAAGTAGAACCAGCTATGTGACCTTAACCTCGTAAACAGGATAGCTGCATGCCAAAAACGTGCTGTTCCAACTCATCCATTTGAAAGGGGAAGTTGGAGCATACGGTTTAAGGAGAGCAGGCCTTCGGTAATCCCCCCCTCAGCTGTCTGTGTATTATTGCATAATAGAGCAAGATTGGAATTATACAGATTCTTATGGGCAATAATCCCTCTGCACGGGTTTATCCTCTCTGTCTGGCATAGGCCTGATGTTTAAAAATTGTTTAAATTCGATGGTGGTTATTATTAGTGACCGAACAGACGGATTGCTTGGGCATCACTGCTAAGATGTCATTAAAAAAAAAAGCCCCCAAAAGCTGAATGATCTGACAAATCCTGCGGAAGAGAAGCCAAAATAGAGCAAGAAATGATTAGATGTTTTTTTTTCAAATAGCAATACGTTGGATCGCTCAATGCATGTATTCCTTTTGCCACATACGAGGACAAAGGGAGTCAGCAGAGGCATCATTAATCCAAGTGATCTTGTCCTATATACTGTATCGCTAATCAGATCCCTTCATCTCCTTATCATGTGCAAGGAACCATGACATCAGCTGCTGTACTGCAGCTTGTCCTTGGAAAAATCGGATCTGAGCGCCGTCACGGGCTTTTTGATTGGATGAAACTTCATGCTTTCACGGGAAATTTATGAATGATGAATGACAAATTGGGGAATCTTGTGTTGGCAAAATGTTACTGCTTGTGCATTTCTGTCCATCTTCTGCATAAATAATGGAGAAAACTCTTCCCACAAACAGCACTGAAACTAAGAGGAAACTGATGTTAGGAGATTCTGAGGACGACCTCATCATTACCTGAAGTCACTGTAGGGGTGGATGATCCAAACTCCAAAACTCCTGACCCTGGCCTGCTCAGCAGCAACACCTTTATGGCTGCCGAACATGCGCAAGGAGAACTTGTTGACCCCCGGCTGCAGCATGGATCCAAACTGCCTCTGGAAGTAGGTGGAATGGTCCTGCTGGGCGTCGTCATCGCCTCCATCGCCCTCCACGTTGGTGTCCAGCAGGCCATCAGGATCCGCTGTGTAGTCATCATTGTGAGTCTTGACCAAAGAGAAGAGCGTCTTGGTCACATCGGCCCTCTTGTCTGTCTTCGGGGAGGGGGTGCCAGGGGGGCTCGCCCTCTGGGAGCTACTTCTCCATTTGGAGAAGCGTAGGCTGCTCCAGCTGCGGTACCTGGGGGTCTCCTGTTTGTGAGCCGGACTGTCACTGATGCCTCTCTGTTCGTCTACACTCCTGGAGAGGCTGGACATTTTTACACCCTCCACTTTAAACTAGGCAACGGAAAAAGGGCTCTATTGCCCCTGTGATTTGGCTTGTAGGGACCTGATGAAGTTCATTTACTAATTAAGCTTTTTGCAGCTGCCATTTTCATGTGATGCATTGTTTAAGTCCTAAAGTCCTTAACGATAAAAACTGATCCTGTAACACTTTAAATTAGGATGCAAATATAAAATACCATGCAACTACTGTAGTTTAAATTTTTAAAAATGCAGTGATACCACAGCAGAAAAAGTAGAAAATACCATTAAATATTTGGTCACTTTTAGCTTCCTGCAGAAAACAACAAACACAAGTGTCAAAATCTTATATAATAATGAAATAAAAACAGGAGTTCTCACAATATAGATCCATTAAAAAGTTGCAGGGTCCATTTTAAAAAAGTACTTTCCTGTGATGGATAAATCCTGCTGCAAATACAAACTTCAGCTTCAGATGGATTGAGTCCAGCTTTGTTTGACCATGAGAGGACGGACGCACATTGAGTCAGAGGGCTCAGTAGCCTCCAATAATCGGCTTGTTGGCATAACTGCGTCCACTCAACCCTGTCCCCCTCCTCCTTTCCCCCTCCTCTCCTCCTCCTCCTCCTCCTACCCGTGGTGCATGTGCCCTCCCTCCTGCAGGATGAGTCCCGGGCTGGTGACACGGCTGCAGGTCATGTTGTGCAGCCAGGACCAGGACCCTCCAGGTGAATGGAAATTAATTACACTGGTCAAACCCTGTTTTAAATGGAAAACCCCAAACCCTCCATACCTGCTAAAACTTTATTGATTTGCTCTGCATTCAATTGATAACATGACTAAAATACAACGGATTTCTCTCTCTCTCTCTGTGGCTTGTTCTGTCCTTTCCCTGTATGACAGTAGAGTTTATAGATTATGGATTTTGTATTAATTTAATGTTTTTCAAGACCACACAACCAGCAAATTTTCCATATTATAGATATTGTTATTTCAACTACTTTAGTTTCAAAAGTCACGTTATGTCTGAGAGACTTGTGAACTTAAAAAAAATTAATTACATTACTTCAGATTACAGATCATTTTTGACTACTTTTAATTGTCACAGTTTAAGGTATGATGTCAGAGGTTTTGATTTTAACTGAAAACCTTAACTCAGAAAAAAAACATGCAAGAAAAGCAGTTAAGAAATGTATGTTATTTATACTTCATGAACCAACCCTTTAAAATCCTTAAAGGAAGAGTAAGACCTTTTAGGAAATAGTTTTATTTGTGCATGTAAATAAGCTTATTCTTGCCAAGTAACAATTATTTTCCTTATAGATTAATATGTCAATTATTTTTCATTGTTATCATCATAATGATTTAATCCAGTGACTTTTTCTGATGTGCTCACTGCTGCCAACATGTGGTCTCTCCTGGTATCGTCCTGCCTGTGACCAGGTCAGTCTCCATTATGTTCCCAACATGTTGTATTATATAGACCCCTGTATCACGTTTCACCATTGTCGACCATGCACTCTCTGAAGTGGCAGGTCTCATGTTCACATTTACACCGCTGAGTCGGACAGGCACACTTGAGAAGCTGCAGTCACAGTTACTGGGTCACTCCGAAAGCCGCTTCCTTGTGAAGTTTAGTGTATCGGATGTATCGTGGTCAACAACATCCATCAGTAGGGGGGGTTAAAGAAGGGTCAGCTCTCACAGCAGTGATTCAGGAACTTAAATCTTGTACCTCTTAAGCAAAATAAATCGTTTCCTCAGATACTGAAAAGGATGTATTGTTTGATAGTGCTCATATAGCACATTAGCTGTCAGGCTGTACCAGCACTGCTCCCAATAGACTATAAATTATGTCC
The DNA here is from genome assembly GCA_037975185.1 of Centropyge bicolor. Taxonomy (NCBI): domain Eukaryota; kingdom Metazoa; phylum Chordata; class Actinopteri; family Pomacanthidae; genus Centropyge; species Centropyge bicolor. The sequence continues at coordinate 10,868,846 of JBBMOC010000005.1, forward strand.
TTACATCTATGCAATACTCTGGTTTTTAATGTCAGCTCCATTCACTGTGCAATATTTCATTTTGGCCAATGTGCAATATTTTTGAATTTAGTATTTCATATTTCATGTCATTGTAGTGAATGTGCAATATTTTGCGTTTAGTATTTCATATTTCACTTCATTCTATTCAAGGTGCAATATTTTTGTATTTAGGATGTAATATTTCATATTTCACCTCACTCTGGTCAATGTACAATATTCTGTAGTAAGTATTTAATATTTCATATCTCATACTTAATCAAATCCAGATCTTGTGTATTTATAATGTAAATTTGTTAATATCATCCCTTTAGCCTGTTTTTTAATTGCTCTTTTTATTATTTAACTGTTTCAATCCCCTTTGCTGCTGTACATTGCAAATTTCCCCACTGTGGGATAAATAAAGGTTTATCTTATCTTATAGCATTAAACATAAAGCTAACACCCACCTTTTCAGCTTAATTGCACCAGCTTGTGTAAAAGGTGCTCTACAAATAAAACGTGGAAGCTGAAACAAAGCTGTTCTACATAGCTCATGAAAAGCTGATGTGTCGGAGATACATTTCACAGGACAGTGACAATATGTACATTTATTGATGGAAAACTCATTTCTGTGCATCCTGACTCCGTCCATCAATACTGTACAATGCCTTAATGAAATACTACAAACAAACAAACAAACAAACCAAGGCCATAATGACAGTGGTTGCACTGAAATACATTTTACGTTTTACAACAAGAAGCCAGACGAGGCTGTGTATACTCCAAATCCATTTTCTTTCCCTTCATTTGGTGCTTGTACTCTGTCTCTGAAGGTAAAATACATCCTCCAAAAGAGGTATTAAAAAACCTCCAGATAGTCAGAGAAACATGTGCCACTCATTCCAGAAATGAAAAGACAGAAACAGGATGAAAAGCAGAACCAAACTCAAACGTTTCAGTAAAAATCCAATGTTATTAATGTTATGGTATAGCTCAACAATATATCCATAACATTTTAAACATCAGTAGCAGGAATGAAAACCATGGCGGAGTAGAATTGAGATTTTATTCCTATGTCATCTTCAGGACGGGTTCACCTGGATTTGTGGTCACATAATTTCCTAAAAGACACAATCACACGATTATTATTTCACAATGTATTCTCCCCTCTTTAGCAATCTGCCTTCTTGTGACGATAAGACTTTTTTTTAATGACTTACTGAGCTAGTGGGTCCTTCTTCACAAAATCACATATTGGTCTGTACCCCGTCAGGTCTTCTTTCAGCTTTTTAAGTTCGTCATTCCAGGCATCAGTCTCTGCTTTAAAGGTAGCTTGGTGACAAAGAAAGAGAAGGAACATTTCAAACCTGAACAGTAATTGTTGTGTATCACCACATGGTGGCACCAGCAGCTGAATGTAAATGATATCTGATGGAGTTAGGTTTTATACTTTGAGAGTGGCTGTATTCCTTTTCCACCCAGAACAGATCTTCCTCCTTTTTTTTCTGCAGCAGAGAGAAAAATGTTTCATCAAGATGATCTGGATTTTGTACTATACAAACACTGAATACTTACTTTAATATTTTACAAATACCTCAAACTTGTAAGACTAATGAAGGCTCTAAAGCCAGAAGTGTTCTTCACCCAAATTTGTGGGAAGAAGAAATACTCAACCCTTTCGTGAAATTAAATGTATCAAAGCAACAATGTAAAAATACTTAACAAAAAGTCATACCGTCAATATCCTCCTTAGGTGAAAGTATTATATCAGGACTAAAAGCAGAAGTATTTGTTCTGCAGGAACAACAGCTTCTGTGACTGATACATTATTAGATATTGCATCTGTAGAAAGACAACAGTGATGTAACAACACATTTAATGTTGTAGATGGAACTACTTTATTTACACTTTGATAGATTAGTCCAGAGGCTCTCAACCTTGGGGTCAGGCTCCCTCGAGTGGGTCACAAGATAAATCTGAAGGGTCATGAGTATATTATACACATAAACACAGTTTTTCTGCTTTTGCTTTTCAATTGAAGTAATATTGGATAACTTGGCCTCCCGTAGCTTTGAACAGAAACCATCTAAAGAGTTGTAGAGAATAAAATGAACTTGAAAAAACTGAAGCAAGAATAACACTCCCAGCTAGACTTATCTTCCACTTTCACAAATCTGACAACTGGGTGTGTACATGTGTGTTGTGTGTACCTCCAACCTGTCCTTCTGCTTTTTATCTTTCATCAACAATGCTTCTTCCTCTGTAGCATCACACTCTGTAATGATGTCATATCATAGAGACATTTTTGTGTAAGAATAGGATCAAGAAACAAACATTTCACCTTGTCTCCTTGACAGCCGTCATTTTCTGATTTCTTCTTGTCCATCTCTGGACTGAGTTTGGCCACTGTAGCCTCCAGGTCCTCCACTACTTTAGTCCCCTGAGCCACCAGCTTTTCCAACGTCGCTTTAAAGAACTCTTTATTCCTATGTTCATTAAAAAGTCTCTCAAAGTCCATTTGTTGCCTGTCAATGCCATTGTTTAGCATTACCAGCACATGACGTTGGCCAACAATAATCATCAGCACTGCCATGGACACCAAGGTGGTCAAAATGCAGATGATCCACTGAAACCGCATTGATGCTGTTTGGGTTGCTGTGAGGAAGAAAACAAAGAGAGATAAACTTATCTGTAGAGGAACAAATGAAAGGAATGTCCAGTAAGACTCTTATCATTAACAGCGTGATAACAAGCTTCATAATTTCTGAGTCACACGTCCTCTTACCTTTGTTTGTATATAGTCTGCTTTAGTTCCTGCTTTCTCCCCAGACAACGAACCACCACTGAGACACAAGGTGCAGACTGTCATTTGATTTGCTGCCAGTTGCTGTGTCAGTTTATGCCCCTCTCATCTTTGCCTCCTCCCTCTTTCTCAACAGGCCGGTTGATTGAGTTTCACTCTGCAAACAGGTTAAACTCATTCCACATTCAATGCAGCTGCTGTAGCATATATATGATGAGTGACAACGTACAAAGGTTGCGCTTTTCTCCTCAGTATATGCAAATAAAGGGATTTTACTATTATCAGGAGAGGACCGGTGCTTTCCCATGACAGAAGCTGCTGGCTCATTGGAGCAATTGTTCCCACCTGTAACTAATCAGCAATGCTGGGAAAAGTTCTTGAAGAAGGTGCGTTAGGACCTGGACCCTTTTCGATGGAGCAGTATTTATTTATGTATTTCTGAGTAAAACATGGAACTGATCTTGTTACATGAACGCATGTTTTAGATTTTGGTGGATCAGCCAGATAATTCCTGCTTCCTGGAAAAGTCCCCCAGGGCTCCAAAAGAGGACTCACCTACACTCCACTTAATACTACTGTCTTGAAAAGGGAAACTCCCTCTTTTTTTTTTTAAACAAAAAAAGCTAAGGTTTGAGAGATTTTGTGAATCATCTTGTGACCTGTACAACCTGAGAATTCTGACTCCTGTTTGAACCACTGGTGTGTCTATATTTGTCTATGGATGGCTATTGTTGTCTTGCTCGGCCTCTCATCTTCTGCAGTGGATGATTACAACACCACCCAACCACATACATAACAATGCTTCCTGTCAACACCAGTCTGACTGGCCTTACTGGTTTTACGGGAGTGGAGAAATAATGGGGTTGTTTATCCTAACCCTAAGACACAGCCCTGACTATGTTTGCAAGCTGTGTGGATTTTTATTTAGTTAACAATTTAATTGTCTGATACAGCTGTGGTTATCTTAAATGCTGATATGAAACTGGTCCAATCTAAATACAGTGAATATTGATAAACTACCAGCTAAGAATTTACACATGCTACTTATATGAATTTTTTTTCTTTTTTTGTAAACGTTTTTCCACATTATTGTCGTATAATATTATGCATTTACAGATGTAATTCAATCGCTATGATCTCTTATTTTATCTCTCCCCATGATAAAAAAAATATAAGGTTTGGGATGTACAAGACTCATTTTTGGAATTTTTGGAAAAGCAGGTTTCTCATTTCCAGCCAGTGACTGTTGGCTCATATGACAGCTGTCAGTGGTAGATTTTTTTTTTATGTAGGTTTGTTGTATGAAAGTGGAAAATATGGTCTCCAACTGAATTATTAAAGTTTACAGTTTAAAGTTTACATGGCTGTAAGTGAGATAAAGAAAAAAAAATTACATGCTTGATTTGAACTATCCAAATCTGGAGTAATCAGGCAAGACTGGCAAATTTCTGAAGACTGACGTAGTTGGTTTTCATATGACTAATTTTCATATAAACTGTCAGACAAAGCATTTCTTTATGGGATGAGAAAATTCTCCTACCTGCTAAATGAAATGAACCATTTTAAAACCGGTTGGTTTATTTGAAAAACACATTGTCAGAGCTAAAAAAAAACAAACTGTTTTTTCCTTTGGCTCAATAAAGCTGACATTTTGGAGATACATGCTTTTCACAGGATAGCAATGTATGACGCCAACACTTATCTAATCTAGTTTTGTGCATGACTGTATTAGAATTGCCGCTGAGAAATATGCATGTGCAAACAAATGCACGTTTGTCTTTTTGCTCATTGTGCTGCAGATTAAATGAAATGATCAGCGAAATCAAGATCAAGATATCTTCAACCATTTACCTCTCTATATATTATAGCACCACCACGTCTCAACAGAAAATGGCTCCACTTGATCCTTGTGAATATTGTCACGATAACATTGAGGGAGTGCAAAGGAATCGCTGGCTTAAACAATTCACGCCCACCCATCATTCTTGTGGGTGTTGACCACATGCCACAGTGTCAATAAATAAATCATAATTGATGAATGTGTTACAGTAACACTATAAAGACCAAATCGATGGGCACACAGCCAGCAGACAATTGCATGTCGGTTTCAAAACAGAAAAAGCAAATAACAAAGGTCACAATGCAAAGTGTCAATTTGAATTGATCTGTATGATCACAGCAGAATTACATTCTGTTATAGATATTCTTTTTTTTACAATTATGTCCTCAACAATTTTCACATTTCTTTTTCCACAATGAAATTATCTGACCTAGTAAAATATCGTATACACTTAACCCGTGCCCATTAATATCTCATTTCAAGTCACATCAACAAAGACATAATTGTGTCACGTGATGCTGTTTTTGCTCATGTCTGGAAAAAAGCCATGTAAAAGCCACTCAGAAGCTGATTGGTCCATTCGTTGCGATAAGAAAATATTTAAGCATCCTTAAATCCAGCACCTGAACCCTGGGATGCCTGTCGAACAGCTCAGGTGAGAATGATCTCAAGTCTTATTTATTCTGAATCTCAGTGGTGTCGTAATCTTCTCATGCAGTTAGAACTGAGTCACAATTTAAATGTTACATATTGTAAAAGGGGAAAGAGTATGTTTTCTTTCTTTTTCATTTTTCAAGATACTGATGTGAAAATTGCTGACGTTTTCCTATTCATTTTTTTCTTGTCTTTAATTTTTTTGTACTGTACTTTTCTACTAAAAATGAGAAACATAGTGGAGGTTTGGTACATTTCAACATTTATATATATATGCAAGATGGCATGTGTTCATCATGGAAAAATTAATAAAACAAAGCTCAGACCAAAAGTATTTAATTTTCCTGACTCTATCCGATTTTGAAAACGCTCATTGCTTTGCTCTTTCAGGTCTCCAGTGACAAACATGGGGTTGTTTGTTGTCATCTTTTCAGCTCTTCTGCTGAGTGGTAAGTGATCAAGCATTACTGTAAAAGAATCATCATTTATCTAATAACTGAGTTATGTTTCAGTGAAATATTACAATGTGAGTTGAACTAGATCTCAGCAAAAGGTAAAGAAAAACAGCTGGGGCTCAATAGCTATAAATAATAATTTACAATAATATGAACCATAAAACAAAACATTCATGACAAGATTGTGGACATTAATCCAAGGATTTCTGAAGGCTTTGAAACACGTTCATCATGCCTAATAATATACTTGGTTTTTCATTATTACATTTACAGTTAACAATGTCACAGAAATAAATATGCTTGGTCATGCTCAAATAAAAAGTCACTTTTCTTCTGAGTTTGTTGTGTGAACTTACTTAATCCAACAGAAAAAGATTTATGTAAAGCAATCATGAAGACAAAAAATATTACTCTGAGTACTATGTTAATACACTTTATTCTTTTTTAAGGATTCTGCAGAGGAGGACCAGCCACTTTAACACCGGACTTAGGCACCTGCTGGGTCATGGGCAACCTCCACTCCACCTTTGATGGCAGTTACTACACCTTCATGGGCAACTGCACCTACACCATTGCCAAGAACTGCCATGTCAGTGGGACCCTCCCAGCTTTTGAGGTGGAGACCAAGAATATGAACAAAAACAACACACAGGTCCCATCGACAGGGATGGTGACAGTCAACGTTTACGGGATCAACATTGATATTGTTCGCTCTGAGCTTGGTATTGTCCGGGTGAGTCATAGTGTTATATCGTAATCTTTCATTTGTTGACATTGTGTGAATGCTGGCTATTGTTATTCTAGTGGACATTGTGGTTTAAAACTAAAGCCTACACACACAGTGGACGTTCTGTAAGCAGATAAAAACAAAGTATATAAGACTCAGTATATGTACATTGGACTATATTTACTCCAACAAATAAATAAAGACATAAAGGACAAAGATTTTTTTTGTGGAAATCTTTTTATGCCCAATATGACTATGTTTAGGTCAGCAAAATCAAAAGGAAGCATTTTTAATTCTAGTACTGTGGAAGAAGTTTTGAAACTGACATTTTCAGTTTAGGAAATAAACTTTACCAAAAGTAGAATTTGACATTTAACTGAATACAATAAATAAATGTGAACAAAGCAAGTAGTTGAAACAAATTTTGAAACCTCCTTTTTGGTTTCTTGAGAGAATTTAGTCATGGTGGTCAGGTCAGGTGCATCACTTGTTCATTGCCTGGTCTAACTTTCTACTAAATTTCATTGAAGCCTATGATATTTTTTAGATATCCTACTATTTAACAGACAAACAACTAAAAACATCTTTGGCCGAGATGAAAATTCCCATGTGTTATATATTCAAATAAACTGTATAAAATGTGAGACGTAAGTGATATTTGATTGATTGATTTCCAGGTGAACTCTCAACAATGGACTCTCCCGATCAGCTTGAAACACGGCCAGGTGAAGCTCTTCCAGAAAGGTCCCTTCGCCGTCATCGAGACAGATTTCGCCCTGACCGTGCAGTACGACTGGAACGAGTACCTCTCCGTCACAGTGCCAGGCAGTTTTGCTGGCAGCGTGTGTGGCCTGTGTGGTAACTTCAACAACAAAAAGGAAGATGACCTCACCACTCCCAGCGGTTCAGTGGCCGGCAGTGTGGCAGAGCTGGGAGAGAGCTGGAGGGTTCCAAATGCCACAGATGACGCCTATTGCCAAGATATTGATGAATATAAAATCTGTCCTCTAGGTGAAGCTCAGACTTTAGAAAAACAAGCTTTTTGTGGCACCCTCATTCAAGATTTCATCAAACTCATCGGTTGTCAGCCTGAAATTAACGCCACTGTGTTTGAAAGCAGCTGCATGTTGAACCTGTGCAGGGGTGAAGCTCAGAACACGTATTTTTGCAACAGTCTTCAAGGCTTCGCTGATGTCTGCCAGAGTTCTGGGGTCAAAGTTCCCAACTGGAGGAATTCTACTCAATGTCGTGAGTAAATTGAAATATGAAAAAAAGTGTAAATGTGTGTCGATAAACACAGAGTTGGAATATAATTCAATACATTAATTCTAGTAGTGTATTTAATTAGAAATCTGAGATACTTTACCTTGGTCCTTTCTTTTCATGCTATTTTATAAGTCAATACATTTTAAAGGGAAATATTGCATTTTTTACTCTATTACAATTGACAGCTTTAGTTACTAATTACTAATTTTAAGATTTTTCATCATAAGCATCATAAATGCAGCTGAAGTGATTCACCAATTAATCATTTCACCAATGACAGAAAATCAATTTGAAATGATGATATGCTCAGTTGTTTTAAATGATTTATACTGCAAAGATGTCAAATATTTCATGGGTCCAGATTCACAAAATTTGACTATTGATTGGACAAATAAGCACTGGTCAGGTGTCACTTTGGATATTACAGTATTTCTCACAATTTTTTAGAATTTTTACAAAAACAAAACAATCAGTGTATTAATAGAGACAATAACCAGTGGATTAATAATAAGCAATAATAATTTAATGGTATAATGTTTAATAGTATAACATTCACTGAGGCCATTTGACACTACATTTTCCTAGTTTACTTAAATTCTTTTAAGTGAGTAAATTATTTGAATACTCCCTCCACCACAGAATAAACATGACTAACTGAATTGAAAACTGAGATTCCATCTCCTCTTTGTCCACACAGCTACACCCGAGTGCCCAGAAAACAGCCACTATGAGTTCTGTGGGAGCGGCTGTCCTGCTACATGTGCAAACACAAACACTCCCACAAAATGCAACGCCACCTGTGTGGAGACGTGTGTCTGTGATGACGGCTTCATGCTCAGTGGCACCGAGTGTGTCCTGGAGACTCAGTGTGGCTGCATGTATGAGGGTCACTACGTGGAAGCCGGAGCCTCCTTCTGGGGCGGTGAGAGCTGCACTGAACGCTACACATGCTCCTCCGGTGGAAATCTGTCCTCCGAGCAGACAAGCTGTCCAGCTGGGCAGCAGTGTCAGGTGGTGGCAGGGATAAGAGGTTGCTATCCTGTCAGCTATGCCACATGTATGGTTTCTGGAGACCCACATTTCATCACCTTTGATGGGCAGAGCTACAACTTCCAGGGCACTTGTGCATATCAGCTGGCTGGCGTCTCCAATCAAACCAGCCTGGAACATTTTAGTGTTGTGCTGCAGAACAATGGTCAAGATAAGAAGATCGGGTCTGTTGTCAAGCTGGTAGAAGTCAGTGTGTACGGGTACACCATCGTCATCAGCAAAGACCAACCTGGCACTGTCGTGGTAACATATTTTGCAAAAGAATACTTGTAGGGCTGCAACTCATGATTATTGTTTTCATTATCCATTACAATTTTTTAATCAATTGATTGATTAATCTATAAAACACTGGAAAACAATGCCCATCAAAATGACCTAAAGCCCAATGTGACGTCATTGAATGCCTTGTTTTGTTCAACCAATGGTCAAAAAACATTCAGTTCCCAAAGACATTCAGTTTGCAATGATGTGAAAACAATGAAACCTGGCTGAAACCATTAAATGTGACATTTTTGATTGAAAAATAACCTGTGAAAAGCTGGTTTCAGATCTTAGGCATGTCACCATAACATTAAATATTTGTAACTGTAAATTGTGAATTTCCCCATTGTGGGACTAATAAAAGAATATCTTATCTTAACAAAATAAACAACCATCAGAGTTAAAGCACTGAGCAGTGACATTGATGATAATGCTAAATCTTGATTGTTGCACAGAAATCCCCCATTCACTTCGAACCAGTTTGGGGAGCACAGAGAAAAACACAAAACACAGAAATCTCTCACGTGAAATAACCACAACAGTTTTAGCTTTGACAGAATTATGTAAGAGCCAGGCAAAGTAACCAAAACTGGTTCCACTTAATTTAATGTCAATCAACTAATTGACATACACCTATTTTCATACCAATTCTATGTCTTCATCATTCAATGTACAAATTACTTTATGACCCTTTTTTCTGTTTCATGATTATCTTAAGGTCAACGCTGAGCTCTCCAACCTCCCTCTGGTGCTGGACAACAATAAACTCCATCTTTACACCAGCGGCTGGTTTGTTGTGATAGAGACAGACTTTGGAGTGAAGGTGTACTACGACTGGAACAGCGTTGCATTTGTCATCGTTCCCAGCACGTACATGGGTGCTATGCAAGGCCTTTGTGGCAATTACAACCTCAACCCCAAAGACGACATGCAGATGAGAGACGGGAAACAAGCCGCCACGCCTGAGGAGCTCGGTCAAAGTTGGATAGTGGGCACAACCCGTGGTTGTGTTAACGGCTGCACCGGCCCCTGCCCCGGGTGCAACGCCACTCAGAGAGCGACGTACAACAGCAGCAGTTATTGTGGGCTCATCGGTGACCCAGCAGGCCCGTTTCGTGACTGCCACTCCACGGTCGACCCCGCAGGTTTCCTCAATGACTGTGTGTATGACGTCTGTCTTTACCAGGGCAGCGGGAAAATGCAGTGCAAGACTTTGACTGCCTACACAGCCGCCTGCCAGCTGAAAGGTGCCGCAGTATACTCCTGGAGGTCAGCTCAGTTCTGCGGTAAGAGCGTCTACTTCTTATCAAGCCAGCAAAAGAAAAACTCCTGTGAATTTCTTGAACTGTAATTCTGATCCTGTCTTGATCCCAGAGCCCCAGTATCCATCACACAGCCACTATGAGCTCTGCACCAACAGCTGCCTCAGATCATGTCAGACAAACTCGACGATGTCAAACTGTGGAGCTCCGTGCATGGAAGGGTTCGTCTGTGATAAGGGTTACCTTCTGAGTGGAAATGAATGTGTGCCTGCCGACCAGTGTGGCTGCATGTCCGAAGGCAAATACTACCAGCACGGACAGGTCTTCTACCCTGATGCCCTTTGCCAGATGGAATGCACCTGTAATGGCACAGTAAGGATAAGGAGACTTGAGAGACCAGATTACCAGATTAAACCAGATTAAGATAACAACATCATAAAAGAAAAACATGAACATATAAAAAGCCTGATCCTATCCAATTTGGATGAAATGAGTCTTTTCATCACTATCAAATAAATAACACAACATTTTCAACAATGATGAAACAGGATTGTCTTTCACATCAGGTGCAGTGTCAGCAGTCCTCTTGTGGCCCATATGAGAAGTGTGGCATGAAGGATTACGTGCGATCATGTCAGCCTGTGTTAAAAGGAGTCTGCTCCATCTCTGGAGATCCACATTACAACACCTTTGACAACGCCACCTATGACTTCCAAGGCACCTGCACCTACGTCGCAGCTGAAGGTTGCCACCTGAGCGGCACACGGCTCACCGCCTTCTCTGTGGTGGTGGAGAATGAGAAGTGGTTTGATTTGTCAGCCAACCCTAAGGTCTCAGCTGCCAAACTTGTAGCAGTTGAAGTTTATGGAAACATCTTGATCCTTCGCAGGAATGAAGCTAAAATGGTTTGGGTATGTCAGTAATATCATCATTGATTAAAGCCACTATAAGCGATATTTTCCACTGACAATGAATCAAATGTTTGTAGCAATGAACCTACAAAGAATGATGAGCAGAATCTGAAAATTTAAGGCATGTTTCAGCTCATTATTTTGCTGTCTGGTAAGAGAGTACACTAAGAGAGTTATACAAATCGCAATAATAACAAGTTCTTCTCTGCAGATAAATGGGCTTCTACATCACCTTCCACAAAACCTCCAGAACGGTGCAGTGAAGGTTTATCAGGAGGGAGCAAATGATGTCATTGTGACAGACTTTGGCCTGAGGGTCACATATGATCTGGTCTACCACGTCACTGTCACTGTTCCTGGAAACTACAGCGGCAGAACCTGTGGCCTCTGTGGCAACTTTAACAATAACACAGCAGATGATTTCCAGCTGCCGGATGGAAACATGACCAAGAACCTCCAGACTTTTGGAGCAGCGTGGAAAGTGCCCGTGCCTGGAGTTGTCTGTGAGCATGGCTGCAGTGGTGACCTCTGCCCCAAATGCAACGATTCTGAAAAAGCTGCATTTGAGGCAAAATGCGCAATTATCACCAATCCCAACGGCCCCTTTGCTGCTTGCCATGATGTAATCGATCCCGCCTCCTACTACAGAGATTGTGTTTATGATATTTGCATGGCTACAGACGATCAAAGCATGCTGTGTCACAGTATCGCTGCATATATGTTAGACTGCCAAGACTTTGGTGCAAAGATTCAGAATTGGAGAAGTCCTTCTTTCTGCCGTGAGTCTGATTATTAACTTATGTACACTATAATATCCACCTCAAAGTCTGTCAACATTTGTCCTTATTTACAACAAAAAACTGCAAGCGTTCTAATATTTGTTTACAGCTTTTACATGCAGTGCAGGCAGCCATTATGAAACCTGTATGCAGCCTTGTGCATCCTCATGTCCTGGTCTCCTCAACACCATCACATGCACCACGACTTGTGTTGAGGGCTGTGCCTGTGATAAAGGCTACTACTACAATGGAACTGGCTGTGTGCCCTTTGACCAGTGTAGCTGCTATTACAATGGCCAAACTTACAGGGTGAGAAGAATATATTATTAATGTATTATAGACAGAAGTGATGAATAACGTTGTGGTTTAGAGATTCTAATAATAATGAAATTGGACTTTATTCAGTCTATTGATAAAGCAATTTGATTAATATCACACTTTTGTTACTATACTTTGGAATGCACAACTTCAAGAATGCTCCATAAACTAGTGAAAATAACATAAAGCCTGATATGGTCCCTTTTAGTTTTCATATATTTTGTGTCATTTGCAGGTTGGACAGTCTGTTATAACAAATGACTGTCAGAGGATGCACGCCTGTCAAGCCTCTGGAGTTGTTCTGTCCACGAACATCACATGTGACCCGAATGAAAGCTGCTTAGTCAAGAACGGCGTGATGGGCTGCTACATTCAGCAGTGCCTTCTGGACGTCAATGGGAGCCTCACTGCATTTAATGGTGAAAGTGGGACCATCACAGTGCCGGGAGCCTATGAGCTGATCCAGAACTGTGGCCCATCTCAGACATCAGACTGGTTCAGGGTGCTGGTGAAGTTGGAGATGTGCGCCACTGGTGTCAAAAAAATCACAGCTGTGTGTGTATTCTTCAATAAAGGGACTATCCTGGTCAACGACAAACATGATATCTGGGTAAGTGTTTGGAGAAAGACATCACATTAATCTTAATGAACCTTTAAAAGTGAATCCATTACTGTAATGTGTTTAATCTGTGTTGACAGATAAATGGAAGGGTCATGAATCAAACCATTTTCTCCCAAAGTAATGTAAAAGTGGTGGTTTCAGGCAATACAGTGAGTATTAACACCACTTCCAGTCTTCAGTTGTCCTTTACTTCAACTAATGAACTCGTCGTGAGTGTCAGTGACCAAGTCGCTGACACGGTATGTGGTGCATGTGGGAAGCTCAGACCTGCTGACACAACACTACGAGCTCTGAGAGAGAGACTGCTAGTGTCTCTTCATGGGCCAAGTACTGTCTTCACATCACTGAACATTGGACAATGGATGGCTCCTGATTTCCCTCGATGGTAAGTCACATAAATCACCTGACTGTTAGCAGCAGTTTGGCAAATCAAAGTGTTAATTTCAAAATAAGATATGACTTTAACATTATGACCACAAAGACTACAACAGAGTGACGGTCTGTTTTTTACGCCATCAGGAGACTTTGAACAGGATATAATCACAAAAACTCTTTAACAAATTAGTTTTCTTATGTGTCAGCTACACTGATAACATCTACATTTTACTGGCCAAGCCCTTAAATGCTTAGGTAATTTAGCTGCCCGTGTATATTAGTTTTTGATATTTGACTATTATATGCAGATGATATAACTATTATTATTTACTATTTATTTACATTCAATTTCATTAAGAGAAACGTGAGCTTCACAATTTACCAAATAATCTTTTGGTTTCTTTTTCAGTGGTGTGTAAATTTCAGTGTTGCCAGCTTTTTGTCAACTGCATCGATGAACGTCCTTCAGCACGAACCAAACTGACCATTGCTTCATTACATTTTGTTTACATAGAGAATCCTTGTAAATCCCGTTCCTTGCTACATTTCAATTGTCAAACTACCAAAAAATATGTTTTTGTCTTGTCAAACAGCTGCAATAAGTGCAGCAACATACTGTATATTTTGTACAATTATACGAGATACAGCTGTTCCACTCGAAATAATAAAGATGTGTGTTTACTGTGTGTTCGATAAACAATGTGTTGGATGTCTGGTGTCTCTTATGTGATAATCTGCAACCAATCAGGTCTTTCCAGTTCCTAACAACAAGCAAAGCAAATAATAAAATAAAATGTGGTTTCAGTAGAGCAACATTAATGTAATATATGATAAAGAATACAAACCCAATAAATCACTATTTGACAGCTGATAACTGTGCATATGTTAAGAGGGTCAATGGTCATATCTGAAGCCACACCATAACAAACACCTGAAACACAAAGCATTAGCTGGAAGAAAAGGTTGTGTCAATCAACATCTCTTCAACAGCTCAGCGCAGACAGCAGAAGTATTTGTGCCAGAATTGTTTGAATTTTAGGGAGTGGAAGACTGTTAAAGTGATGCAGTGATTTTCATTCCTCTCACATGAAGCAGCCAAAACACCGTTTGCAGATAAGAACATGATACAAGATGTTCGGCATTTTTGCTGAGTGCAAACCAGCCTTTGATAACAGAAGGCAAAGTCAGACAGTTTTTGAAAACAGGGATTAAGGAGTTTACCATAAGGTCTGTTGAGGTTTGGGAAAGATGCTTGATTTCTGTGCCACGTTTCTCCCACATGTTTTCCACTGAGCAAAACATCGCTGACTTGACAAACAAGTGCTAGTTTTCTTGTCTTTTTTCATGTTTTTCATTTAACATTCAAGGTCATTACATCCTGTATGGAAAATATTGACTGCACATGGACTTCATTCAAAAGTTCTTTATGAGGAGGGACATTTTGATATCTGTCTTTCAGAGTTCTGGTGGACTACAGTTTCAGTTTTAGTATCAGAGAAGCAAACTTGTGCTTTATTTATTATGATCCTAACATGTGATTTATGACAATATCTGATGCTCTGATATAGACTTTATGCTCAGTTGTGTTTGCAGATTTGCAGTAATGGGAGATATCTTCAGATCCTTTACTTAAGTAAAAGTAGAAATACCATAGTGGAAAAGTCCTGTATTAAAAATGTTAAAGTGCAAAAGTATCACCAGCTCCCTCCAGAATGAATTATGAACTATATCACATCATTTGTTTTGGGGAAAACAAACATTGTATTTCTCAAATTTGTTACAAAAACCATCTTTAAGCCCCTGTGATTTTCCTGAATTGGCCTTAAGCTAGCATATCGATACAGGCATGTGTTAGAATACATTTTATGTGCCCGTGTTTCTATATTTCAATATAATATTTACAATGACAAACAGATCAAAAAAAGTTAGGTATTTGTGTATAGATTTTGGTTGTAATGTGGTTGCATTTAGTGTATGAATTAAAAGGAGTGCTCTGCTGTCTAATGGGTTTTCTGCTGGCTGGTAAGTTTTCATTAATAAAAGATACTGCTTTTGTTTTGCATGTTGCACACATCAGCAGATATCATGAAAGTTCAAACTTATTTTGCGTTTATCTCAACAGTTCCCATCATGATGTTAACCCTCACACACACACACCACCTCTTCCACTCACCCCCTTTCCACCCCCACTTCCGAGCATTTCACGCCCACAGACCCTCGCTCATATAAGCTGGCTGCAGATCCAGTCACAATATCTTTGATCGACTTGTTGGAGAAAAATCTGCCTTTTCACAATTTGAAGCTCCCACTAGTCAACAAGACAGCTATGATTTCGATTGGAGGCCTCACAGGATTTTGGATAATTGCACTACTGACTCTTTATGGTGCAAATGTGGGAGGTAATTTCTTCTTGATTCTTTGAGCATTTGTTCTTAACATACACTTCTGATTGCAAAGCTGTTGACTTCTGTGTCACTTGATTTTGACAGAGAGCCAAAGAAACTCTCTCAATGAGCCTGATGTCCCCTTCCCGCCTGCCTGTCCCACGGCTCAGAACCTAGCTGCCATTTGCCATCAAGGTCAAGGCCGTCCCAGATACCCAGACAGCTTCTTCCCACGCTCCGGCGCCAGCCACTTCCGCCGCCGTGGAAAGGCCATCAACCGTCTGGAGTCGTGGTTTGCTCTGTGCTGCAGCGGACAGGTGGCACAGGAGAGCGGCCAGATCCTCTGCTGCGCCCAACAGGCAGTGAGTCTCTGTGTCTGTGTTTGTTTAATGATAAAGTTAATATTTAAACTGAGGAAGCCTGAAAGTTTGATACACTACTATATATTCCCGAATATACTGTTTATTCCAATCGGAATCTTTTACATACTAGATTGACTTGATTGTCTTTTTCAAAAAACAACAAAATATACCTTCTATAATTAGTAATATTTCAGAAGATTCACAAACATGATTAGATTCGAGAAACCTGTTGAGCAAATTTGTAAATATAAGCATTTTAACATAAATGTAACCAACAACAACAAAGCAAATGACAAGATTAATTTAAGTCATATTACAAAATAAGATTATAGATTTTTTTTGGACTACTCATAAGGATTAATAAAGGGTGACATAAAGAAAAAAAATTCTTCAATTATTAAAGAATTGACATCATTAGACAATTGACAATAAAAGTTTTAATGGAACTCTTGTATAATTACACTCAACTGATTTAAGTAAGTTAACAAAGGCTGATGGGAATTTATGAGAAAGAAGTTTCTTTTTCTCTGACTCTTGGCAAACAAGACAACGCGTTCTCAATCCCAGGTCGTCAAATACTGACAGCATTTTATCAGAGCCATCAATCTCTCATACAGACAGACAAGGTATGGTTTAGTGTCTGTATGAGACACCTGCCAGCCTTTCTGCCAGTCGGCGTTTTCTAACATGTGGAAGCATGTTGCAGTTAAGGTTTCTACACCAAAATCAGCCTACTCGGTTGAGATTAGGAAAAGACCGTAATGGTTTGGGTTTAAATAAGTTTGTGTTGTGCTTGCGTAGGTGTAGTAAGTTACATAGATGATACTACATAAATGACATAACTTAAGGTTAAAGGGTACCTTATGTGTCTGTGTGAGGTGCTGAGGGACCTGACATAACCTCGATGTATGATTTTATATCAACTGAGAATGAGAACAGTCTGAACAAGATGATAAATACCTTTTTCTTTTAGTGGAAACAAGCCCTGTCCCAGTTCTGTGTGGAGGAATACTCCACCAGGTCGCCCACCTATGAGTGCTGTGTGAAGAGAGGTGATGCTCGGTGGACGTGCTTCGACAGTGAGCTGCCAAACCCAGACTACAGCCCAATACCAGGTTACACCGCTCCCCAAGTCTACCCGGAGCCAGGATTCTACTTCAATGCAAATGCTTGCTAAAGTTGAACATTATAGACACACAGTATAGCCTACAGTATTAAACAGCTAAAAATGTCTGTGAGTGATAAAACATGATTTTGTGTAACTTTTGGGGGCGAGATTGGGTGACTGTGCTCAGATACCATCTGGACAAACCTGCATCAGAAGAATGTACAAGCAGGGCTATAAATATCCTACATCCTGCAGATCTTTGTCACAGATGTTCAGAGGAAAACAGGTCATTCTGGTTGTATTTTTGCTCTGTAAGGATGACACCAGCTCAAGTCAGTTATTCTTTTGACAGCTCTGTATTTTAATCAAGTTTTGTTTTGCAAAGCACATGCTACCTGTAGTAGATTGTCAGTCATAGTATCGTAGATTAGTTTAGTAGAGCAGACATAACCGTAGAGAAAAATCAGGTTGACGGCTTCAAATAAGCAAACATAAAACAAGTGTCCACGAGGGGTCACTGGTGGCCGCAATAGGTGGGTGTGTGACATTATCAGATCAGTGTTCAAAATGAAAATGTTGCGCCTCAGCCTGAATAACAATGTATGGTAAAAATCACAAATAAACTTTTAAAACAAATATTCACTCTCTTTGGCTGAGATTTTTTTTTTAATTCTTTTATAGTCACTTGTTCCACAACAACAACAACCGAAGAATGAAATTTCCTGTTTGGCTTCAAATTAAAAATGGTCTAAATCAGTAGAAATCGTTCATGTAAAGTACATATCATATATAAGGGGAATATTTGTGATCAGATCAATAAAGAAAATACCATCTGAAAATATTTCTTATATTACTGTTGTTATATGTGGTATAGTCGCCTTACTTCGGTATTTAACTATGTCAGGCTTTATGTACAAACTAAGACTGGTTTTCGCTCATATCTTTTATCTAGCAATTATTGTGATTTGTTACTTTGGAAAATTATTCTTTTTAGATAAAATTCTCTTAAAATACTATAGGTATCATTGTTAAATCACTCACTATATTTTTAACTGTGCACCACTCCTTAAACTTTTATATTTAATCACTTTAATAAATTCACAATACAATAATGTATTTTTAATGAATTATCTCCCTGTTTCATATTTATTATACACCATAGTGTACTTAATTAGATTGATATTTGAATAAGGAAGTCGCAGAAATGTCCTTGGGGGTTTTATTTTGAAAGAATATTTTTCGGAAGTTCTTCTTCTTCTCGCTAGCAGCACAAAACAAAACGACTTCTTCCGCACTGCTTCCTTGTTTATTAGTTTTAGGGAAAACAGCCACTTTAGAAGAGAATACTTTTATTTTTTCTTTGTCTGGAAACGCCGAGAACCCCAACAATACTCTCGCGTGAGTTGACTGTTTGTGTTGTTGTTTAGTTTTTACTGTGGCTAGTTTGTCTAAAGTTAGAAAAGTTACGTTCACTCAGCATTAGCAGTTAGCTCCACCGCCTCTGTTACGTTACTTTAGATGTCGCAATCCAGACATCTCGGCTTTTATCGTGTTGGCTTGTTACAACATAAACCGGTCCTGCTATATATTAACATTTCCCCAGGTTACGTTATTGAACAGAGAGTTAACAGAAATTTGCTGTGAAGTCCTGTTTGTTTTCAGATCAGCTCCTCTATCAGCAGTCAGACAACGTGGCTGTTGTCAATATTTGTGGCATGAAGTCATCTGTACTGTTTTCTGTTAATGAGCTACTTTTCGCACACACAGGTCCCCAGATACTTGAAACTCTCACAGAGGAAGCTTTCAAAGTTTGATGTCCAGGAGTGAACTAGGATCTGAGATTCACCACAGCCAAGTCTGAGTTTCTGGTCTGAATGGCCACAGCTGCAGAGGAGCCTCCAGGGCTGCAGGGCCCCTCTGGATGTAAGTACTGTCTTATTATACACCATCCACTCCTGAAAGGGTTAGATAAGATGTGTTTGATATAAGGTTGAATCAGACACATGGGCAGTGGCTCAGATTGTGAACCCTGTAGATGGACATGTCTCAGCAAGTCAGCAGCTCATCAGACAGTTTGTTAGTTTATTCAAATGTCATAATACAAACTTAAGCCTTCCTAGTTCAATCTGTGTGAACCTCCTAAATGTAATGTTGGGTCTACTGTTTGTTCACACTATTAGGCACAGCCAGCTAAAACTAAAACAGTCCAATGCCTTCATGAAAGAAATGCGTGAACCAACAATATGTTACAATTATGAGCTTGTAATTTGTGGTGTTATTGAACATTATTGAGTTATAATAAGAGGTGTTCTTATATTTAGCCTCCTCATTGAAATGAACAGACACTTGGCATAAGAGACTGCTTTAGTTTTAGCTACCTGTACATAAAATACTGACAGGGGCCATTTAACAAAAAAGTTTTTAGATTGAAAAGACCAAAATATGCTGACTTTTAGTCTCTGGTATGGGTCAAGCTCTAAAACATCTGCGTCCTGTATTTCCCATAATGCAACCTATATCATACTTTAATAGACCCTCCTAGCTTGATAAATACCCACAATTTTCAAGCTCCACACCTCCAGTTTGTAAGACATGTTTTTTACATTTGTCATCCCTAAAATGACTTTTTACAGGCGAGAGTTCACCATTAATGATTTGAATAATATGAAAGCAAATGGAAAGCCTACAGTCATCACAGGCCATTATGTCAATTTTAGAATGTCTTCTTTAAAAGATGAAAGTGAACTATTTAGGTCTAATGTCGACTTCGGACTACCAGGAACATAACTTTCTGTGATATAGATCAGGAGACTCATTGGCCCTGTATTATTACATCACTGTAATAGTAATAGCATACTTATGTAATTCCTCCCATTCCATGCAAAGACCTGCAGAATCAGTTCTGGAAGTGACTTTCTTCTCTCTAAGGTAATAAATGAGGTGCGTCTGCATGCTGGTTTCAAAGCTCAGCTGCACTCCTTGTTTTGAACATTAGGAAATGGTCGCTGTTTCAAGCTGATTTGTTTGATATTAATGCATCCAGAGTTGGAATTGCCTTTGTTATTTCTTTTCCTACTTGCGTATTTCTTGTGTAACTTGTCTGTTTCTTCCATTTTCTCACTCCAGATTCGCCTGGGACTCGCAAAAATGCTTCTCCTGAGGTAAGAAATAACTGTAACTTGTATGCAGGAAATGTGTAATCAGGCTCTGTGTCAGTTAGGAAACACTTTTTTTGTTCTGCTTGGACAGTTTTGCAATTATGGATATTTAGCTGACACATCCTCTGCTCCTTCCTGTTTTAAACATAAGAATATAACATATTGTTGCAGGTTTGAAATTAGTTTTTTCCCACCATGTTTATTTTGACAGGGTCCGAGCACCCACATGTCTCAGAATTTGAAAAAGACTATCGGCCATCGTGGAATTGATCCCACTGGGGAGACGACGTACAAAAAGGTGGAAGTTTTTTAATTGCTGTTGGATGCCTGTTTATATTCACTCACTTAAAATTGCAAATAACATTTATTTTCATTATCTATTTCCTTTATTAATTGCTTGTGACTGACCAACACTCCAAAACAAAAAGATACAGTACATAGTACATTTGTTAAGATAATGTTTAGATTTTTTTATTAAAAGATGGCTTAAATGTGGAAGTGGAAATACAGATTTTCTTTTCCCTTTTTTGTCAAGTCCTGTGAAATGTGCATTTTTAAAGTTATCTTCCAAGGCCACATTTAAACTGCGTTTCATTTGATAATTTTTTTTTGGTCTTCCAGACAACTTCATCAGCCCTGAAAGGTGCTATCCAGTTAGGCATCACACACACGGTGGGCAGCTTAAGCCAGAAACCAGAGAGAGACGTGCTGCTGCAGGACTTTGAAGTGGTGGAAAGCATCTTCTTTCCCAGGTCAGTCTTTTTACAATTACAAAGTAAGGGTATGTTTTAAAGTTGATAAAATGTGTGCTGTATTTCCTGTGTCTGTACTACATTAATAAGCTTTATTGTATGTGTATTAATCCTCTGCCACACCTGTCTTTTACTGGCAGTGAGGGCAGTAACCTGACACCAGCCCACCACTATGGAGACTTCAGGTTCAAGACGTACGCCCCAATTGCCTTTCGCTACTTTAGGGAGATGTTCGGGATCCGGCCTGATGACTACATGGTATTCTTGTTTACTCAGCATCTGTTTTACTCAGAAAATGCATGAAAAGGTTACAGAAGAGCAAAGCTCTGTGGAGAGCTGTGAAGTGTTAGTATTAAGGAGTGGTTGAGGTCTTGGAAGGAGTGAAACTAGGGAAGTGTGAACTTATGTGTCTGGTGTTAACACATTAGAGGTGGAGCTGCTGACATGGCTCAACTGACTGTTGATTGCCCTTTTTTGAATCTGTTCATCTGTGTTGTTTATTTTTCATCACACGTCTAACCATTGTGCTCTGGTCTGCTTACAGTATTCTCTGTGCAATGAGGCGCTGATTGAGCTGTCAAACTCTGGGGCCAGTGGATCTCTCTTCTACCTCTCTAATGATGACGAGTACATCATTAAGACAGTGCAGCACAAAGAGGCCGAATTTTTGCAGAAACTGCTTCCAGGATACTTTATGGTAAGGTTTACTGAGGGGCTCTAGGTACAAGATCGTATCTGCAGAATAAATGCACACACTGTCTCACACCATAACACTGGAGACTGATTCCTGATCATTATCCTCTTGTTCCTTAATCCACCAAATGCAAAGTCTTTTCTACCACTGGTGCTGTTAAAATGAAACTTGAAGTAGTCCATATACAGCTTAAATGATTAATTAATTAATGGATTATTGGCTTGACAGCAAATGAAATTGCAGTTACTTTGATAGTTTCAATCTGCATCATGTGTTTGGGACAATGTGTTTACTTAATTTTTTTTATCTTTAAGTGTACAGTAGTCAACCACCATTTACTTGCTGTTTCGGTTTTGCCTTAATATTTTACTTTCCGCCTTCTGTCTCCTCTCGTCTCCTTCAGAACCTGAACCAGAATAAACGGACCTTATTGCCAAAGTTTTATGGACTCTACTGTGTCCAGGCAGCTGGTAAGAACATCCGTATTGTTGTCATGAACAATCTGCTCCCGAGCTCCGTACGAATGCACCTCAAGTTTGATCTCAAGGGCTCCACTTATAAGCGACGGGCTTCAGCGAAAGAGAGAGATAAGGCCGTGCCCACTTACAAGGACCTGGATTTCATGCAGGACATGCATGAGGGGCTGTTAATGGAAGGGGACAAGTACAATGCTGTTTGCAAGACCATCCAAAGAGACTGTCTGGTAAGAACTACAGAATAATGCCTGTCTAGTCATGAAGTTACAAATATGATATTTTGTAGTTAATTTTAGATCAAATTACCATAAAATCACATCATCCACTTCTAAAAAATACCTGCATTTTTCTTCCAAATTCAGTTGTGATCATTGATCTCACAGTGCTTGTGTTCTTTGATTTCCATTCAGCTTTTGCAAAGCTTTAAGATTATGGACTATAGCCTTCTCGTGGGAGTTCACAATCTAGATCAGGCTTGTCGAGAGCAGGTCAGCAAAGAGGCAGTGGCCGGAGCTGCGGACCAAAGGAGGCCACAAGGAGGCCAAAAATCCCTGTACAGCACCGCTATCGAGGCCATCCAGGCTGAGGCAGGCAGCATGGGATCAACGGACACAGAGGACAAGTGAGTGACAGTGTTCCTGTGGCCATAAAGAGGTCATGTGTGAGGAAACTTCCTTGTAACAGTTTCTATCACCTCAAACAAGCACTTGGGAGAAATGATTTTTCATTTTGTTTTATTTTACAGAACTGGAGGCATCCCAGCCCGAAACTCAAAAGGCGAGAGGCTGCTGGTTTACATTGGTATCATTGACATTCTGCAGTCTTATAGGTAAACAGTACATGTTTATGTACATCTGTACAATGTGTAAGCAAGTTGTCACAATATCTCTAGAAACTGACCTTTCATATCAAATGTTTTTACAATTAGATTTGGCAGAAAAAGCTCTGCTCTTTGAGGGAGCTTTCAAGAAACTGAGCAGCAGAGAGGATTCTGCTGAAAAGCTAAACCTTTCTGATAAACATACACCAACATTAAATCTGAAATTACAGATATCAAAATGTCATTTTAAGGAGGTTAGGGTGTTGGAGGGTGCTGCAACAGCAGATGGTGTTGGTGTGAGAATATCAGCAGAATAGTGGTGAGAAGTGTCAGTTTATAATGGCTGCATGTCTATGATTGGGTGTTTCTCATCAGCTGCAGCCAAACCGTTGGAGTGTGCTCATGAATGTGAAGCATGCATAGAGCAGTACAGGTGTGGCTTTAGTTCTCCACCTAAACTGAAGCTGAGCTGCATCTGTTCTATTGAAGCCACAGTGATAGAGTTTAAAGTGGTTGCTAGTTTAATGTTTCTGCTGTGAATGTGTTATCTGACACTAAATATGTTTGATTGTGTAACTTCTATAAGTAATCCAGGTGTTGTTTTTCAGATTAGTAAAGAAGCTTGAACACTCGTGGAAAGCTCTGGTTCACGATGGGGTAAGGTACATTTACTGGCCTCAATTAATGTTTTAAATCAATGGATATATGCGTAACCGCTGTAATCATTCCCTGTCTTTAGGATACTGTATCAGTACACAGACCGGGTTTCTACGCGGAACGATTCCAGAAATTCATGTGCAATGCTGTCTTCAGGAAGCTGTCATGTAAGTGTATATATGTAATTTAACATATATTTTGTGGCCATTCTCACCTGGTCCATGTGGATATGGGACATGGCAAAACACATATACAATAACAATTTGCAGTTAACTACCCTTGTAGTGTTATATATGAAATTAAAGTAAAATTGAAAATGCAGTCTAGTTTTTTTGGACATTGTATTTTTTTTTTTCTGACATTACTTTTAAAGTTCAATTCAGTAAGATTTGACAGTATCAAATGCAAAATAATTGCTGTGACAATCTGGAAGCAAAACAGCCTGTATAATCTTTTAAAATCACACTCTATTTTTGACATAATGGCCTTTTAAGTAACACTTTTCCTTTTGTCTCTAGTAAAGACCTCCCCGTCAAAGAAGCGTCGTGCAGTGCCACACGGTCCTTTGAAAAAGACAGCTGGTTCTGGGCCTTCTCTCGTGTCCCCAACCACAAGCAACAACCAGCACCCTTTACTCCAACACCAAGTCAGCTCTGAGACCAAAGAAGACACTGAAGGAGACAATGGTAAGAACTGGAAATTCAATTTCAGGTTTCAGCTGCAGGGCTGAAAACAAATTTTGTTGATTTGATACCTGCTGAGACTCAGTCTTCCAGCATGTACCAGCATGTGAAGTGTTTCTTTCACACCACAGTATTAACAATCTTCTCTCCCGTCCCGCCCAGTAATCCAGTCAGGTCGTCCCGACCTTCTCCCAAAGACCTTACCACCCAGCAACGCTGTTGGCAACTCTACTGAAACCACCATCTCCTCCTCTTTGGGAAATTCTGGATTTGCTCCTACAAGTCAGCCTTCGCCTCACTCTCAGGGCACCAAGGTCAGCACAGTTGGAGTGGATTTAAACAACATGTTGAGCAAAGAACAAGAGCACAGCACCCCCAAGAGGTAAGAGGGAGAACACATTTCATTCTCACATATTTTAATATGAGAGATTTTCAACAGTATATAAATATTAAAATTTGTTTGCAAGGTCAAATGACATTTTTGAATAATTCATGTCAGTACTTTTCCAAATGCAAATTTTAAGCAAATCATAGTTTATTTTCAAGAAAAACTTGAAAGCTTGGTTAAAAAAAAAACATAATATGTATTTATTTAATGTATATATTCATTTGATATATTTTATAATGAGTTACATATTATTACAATATGAAAATTCAGATCTCTTAAACAGCCCCTTTGTTTTTTGCAGAAGTCTGATTGGGACTCTTGAAGAAAGTATTGGTGCTGAGGATGTGATCTCACTTAGTGACATCGTTCCGAATGCAAGCAAGTGCGCTGTAAGTTGATTTATCAGGCTTTTCTGTGACACTTTAACTTGCTGAATGTTTTTTTTTTTTAACTGGGTTCATTGTCTTTGGTTTCCAGGTCTAGATGTGAGGAGGAGAAATGAATTGAAACAAACATGGAGGATGTTATGAGCATGGATCAAATGTTACAACCCTCCCTTGGTGGGATTCCAGGCACCACAATTGATAACGTGTATCAGCAAGACCTAGTGGGATGGTAAATGTTTTTTGTTGTTGTTTTTTGCACTTTGATTTCCAAATCTCAACATGGTATGAGCAGTGGGTGGTTGTGGTCCGACAGTTGCAATTGTGGGTATATTAATGCTGTGGTCATTGAACACTATTTCATCTCATAGGAATGTTTCTATGCACAACCAAAGATTGTTCTTGGCACTGATGTGCTCAAACTCAGCCAGCATTCACTGTAGAGTGTAACATTAAGACTTTGCCTTTTAATTCAAATCCATTATCTCCTTTTTGGAATTGATTCCTCTTTTGTGTTTACCAAATTGCTGTAGCACATTCTCATGCATACTTGGTTCTAAGTGTCTGTCCCACCAGCCAAAGGCCCAAGCCTAGAGTACTGTTTCTGCTATATGTTTGACTTAGATGCCTTAACATGAAACCACATTACTTTGGTTTGGAACATCGTTTTGAATATTTTTTTTAATTACTCTATTCATACAAGGTAAGCTGCTGTTTTTTAAGCTTACTCTGAATGCAAATCGTGCTGGAATAAGAGCTAATTCTCAGTTTTAACCAGCTGTTCTAATGGGTCTGTACTACTTTAAAGACTGTGAATCCTAACTGTCATGTCTCATGTTTAGGTTAAGGGGTTATTTTAAAAGGAGTTTTTTTATACACTGTACGATCTGTTATCAGTTTGAGATTTAGTGTGTAGGCACAACAAATGGCAACCTGGGGCCTGTCTCATGAAGCAAGACTAGTTAGTTTGTCAGCTAAGTTTGGAGTGGACCTTAGGGTCACAGAGGGAGCTCAAGTGCTGTTGCCATGGCAGCTAATGCACGTGTAGATATTCTCACACAGTGGCGCTGACAAACATCAAACATCACCTTGTAAATAGGAATATTTCCATAGACCCATTAATATGACTTTTCATAAATAACAGCAGGTTATTACCATTGTTAATGTCATTTGTGCAAAGCGTCTCAAACCAGCCTCCACCCATATCACTCAGGTGCACAACTACAGCACTGGCAGAATAGGACAGCAGCAGCAGTTTAGACCTGAAGACGAAGTGATTAGCACCATCTACAGGACAAGAAAGTGTTTTGCATTAGTATGTATATGTTTGAGTGTTTGCTATTTCATAGTTTACATTTTCACTACACTCAACTTTGTTGAATTGGAGCACATGTTGTCAAATAGAGTAGAAATACTTGCTTTAGTGTTTTTGTCCTCAGCAGATTTTATTTTTCCAACGCTAACAAAGACTGCAAACACAAACACACAAACAATTTTGGAGTTTCCACAGATAGCGAGGCATTAAGAACCATAACAGCGACTGAA
This sequence comes from Centropyge bicolor, assembly GCA_037975185.1. Lineage (NCBI taxonomy): Eukaryota > Metazoa > Chordata > Actinopteri > Pomacanthidae > Centropyge > Centropyge bicolor. The sequence continues at coordinate 10,895,579 of JBBMOC010000005.1, forward strand.
TAATCAGGGGCTACACACATAACTTCAAGAAGTCCAAAAACAGTCAAAAAGAACAGTAAAAAGTCTGACTGTCCACACTGATAAGTCTGGCATCAAGAGAGAGAGAATGTTCTGTCCTTTTCAACACCAGGAGTTTTGAATTTGCTGCTGAAAATTTGTCCAATAAACTTGGGTGGTGTTGCATGTTTTTAAAGTATTTTTATGTTAATTTTTCCACTGTTTGCAGTACTCTGCTGCTAAAAGTTTTTTAAAAACTGTATAAATGCAATGTAATATAGATTACTTAAATTTTAGTCATCTATTACATTTCAATCCATGCTAATTACATCAACCACGTTAAAGCCTATATACAGACAGGCAACAAATTACTGGAAAGACCAACATGAAGCGTCTTAGTAAGGTGTTGGGAGAAGTCGAGAAGATGGTCAAGGATGACTCATCTATTTCTATTTCCCCACATCTCTGTTTTAATTCATGTGGTATATTAGTATTCCCTAAAAAATACTAAATAATGCTAATTGGCTATATTATAACGTTGATATAACGTTTGTTGCTGCAGTTTCCCAATAAGAATAAGCTTTTTCATCTCTTACTGAATTCATTTTTGTTGATTTATAGATGTTGCAAGTGATTGGTTTCTAAACCAAGGGTTAACAGAGCCAGTTGTGTGAGCTTTGTGAGACAGGTTATTCAGAATTGTGAATGTTGAGTAGAGTGATCCTGATAACTTATCGAGATTTTTGAGACAGGCCCCAACTATCGTATCGTTGCTATCTTTTCACTAGCAAAACATGGTGATGGCTGCCTCTTGTGTTAAAGTACAAAAGACAAAACTGTTTGTCTTTAAACTCCAAATAGTAGATGTAGTATTGGTGGTTTGATTCAAGTTGGTTTTAGCTCTCAAAGTGAATGTGCAGTATCTAACGTGATGTTATGGTTGGGTCACTGAATTATTTGATATTTGAAAATGCAGAAATTTATTTGAATCGGTCTGACTGCATTAAAGAAATCAATAATTTGATAAATGCTTCAACTATGCAACAAAAGTCTTTGTTTACTCCATTTATATTCTTGAATGAATACACTGTGCAATACATTAAATGAATTGACAATTTTCCAGCTAAGATTAGATGAGCAAGTATCACTTGGGCATTTGATATACTCTGTAAATGGTATGTGGATGTTATTTGATTCTGTTGGCTGTTTAACTGTGCCTTTAAAAACTCCAAAGCAGTTACACAAGCAGCTTATGACCCAAACATGTAAATAGTCATATGTATTATAGTATTTATTGCTGTATGTATTTGTCTGGTTTCCAAAATGTCTATTAATGGTGATGATGGATTGAAAATGTGCATTTTCTCTAGCACAACTCTAAAAGAGTGAATTCTTTGTTATGTGTGATTATTTTGATTATAACAACGTAAATCATCTTGTATTTTTTTTCTGTGTACTTTGCTAATTCATCACTTGGCTTTGAATTATATACAAGAAATGCATGCACATCTGTATACAAGAATCACAACAGTGCCTTTTCATAGAATATGTATTGAGACGTTTTCTCTCTCTTTCTCTTTTAGGGGAAGTCATGTTTTTGTACACTTGTACCTGAGGTTATTAAAGAAAAAGGACGTATTGCGTTTGTTTGATTATATTGCATTATACAGATCACGTTTTTATCTCTCTCATTATGCAAATTAACTGCAAGACATAAGATATTTGTCAGCTGTCGGGCATTTCTTGATGTATAAGAGCCTTTTTAATGTTGCAGATTAATAAACATCACTGTTTTATGGAAATGTTGGGTTTTATTTTTTGCTGTGATGAGTCGAAGTACCTTGATTTGTCAAGTATTAACAACTGGATTTGCCAAAAAGAAACACACCTGCTTAGCTATTTTATCCATGAGCAGCTTTACAATTGATTCTCCAGAAAGTTGACTATGTCAAGGTATACTTTGTATATAATATGCTATTGAGTGGTTCTTTTCTATTAGATTCTGACCTATTTCCATGATAACTGAATGAAAACCAAAACAATAACATTTGCTTAAATAAAGACAAGTTTATTTGTTATCATTTAGAACAAGGCCATTGAACATAAGACATAAAAACCTTTAGTTAGGATTTTTAAAGAGTAAATAAAATTATAGTTGCCACCTTCCAGACATGAAAATGACCATGAGGAAAATACATAGAAAAGTGCATATGCACACAACTAAGTTATTGCACAATCAAATTAACTTAAGGCTCAAATCCATTTGTGTACAGGTCATAGACTGTATAGGTGCATACTGTGCAACATTGAACATTTTTAGTACAAGCTTTTTGATTGGCAGAGAGCGCAGCGGGTCCTCTTGGGGTCCTCGGCACTAAGATTTTGCTGGCCTTAATGTTTCCTGTGTTTCATTTAGTTCATTGTTAAATTTAGTGTTCCCGTATTAGGTCAAAACGGGACGAAACATTTAATTCTCAGATAAAGGACAATTCTGTATTTTACGGAACGAGTGGCAATCCTGATTATCATAGAAGTTTCACTGTCAAACTATTCTCAACTGTTCTGTGCTCATCGTCAGTGAAGTTACAAAATCTGGCCAATCATATTTCGTTTTGTTCAGTGTTTGTCCAATAGCCTGCGAGTTTGAAAGATTACGACAGAGAGCAACAAGAAGTTTCCAAAATGGTGCTGGAAAGTACTATGGTCTGGTAAGAACTCTTCAAATACGTTTTTTTGTGTAGTTATCCATCTGTTAGCGAATCACACGACGACATGGGGAATTATTACTCCATATGGTGATTCACAGGCCTGAATTTAGAGGAAATGTCCTCCTTAACTGAGCTGATAATTGAGCGTTGATGGTGAACGTTAGCCGGCTAACGCTGTGTCGACCGGCTGAGTCATTGTACCTAAAGTTAGCTTAGATTTACTGTCTTAATAAGATAGATTGTTTAGCTGTTGCACATACGACCACATTCGTGAATGTTATTTCTTTTACAGTGTATTGTTTCTCGTCGAAATGATCAACTGACAACCCCTATGATTTGCTTGTTTTGACTATCGACATATGGTGTCACGACTTGCTAACGCTAGCAAGCTGTGCTAATGCTGTTATTATAACGTGACGCCAGTTGTTAAACACATTTTAACTACTTCCGTTATGAAGAGAATAAACATTTATACTTGGAGCCGATGGTGAAGAGGGATTGAGATGTCTTACTAACGTTAATTAGCCACTAGGCATAATGGGTAGGGCATGTCAGCTGCTAACGTTAGCCGGTGAGTTAGCTAAGTAATGTCTAAGTTAAACTGCTCTTTTCCCCTCAGTGTGGACAACAGTGAATATATGAGAAATGGCGACTTTCTACCAACGAGGCTACAGGCTCAACAAGATGCTGTCAACATTGTTTGCCACTCTAAAACACGAAGCAATCCAGAAAACAATGTGGGCCTCATCACAATGGCAAAGTAAGTTATTCTCTCTTTATTTGACAGAGATGCTCGGAAGTTGTGATAATCTTTGTGTCACTTCGGAGACACTTTGTAGCGCAAGTCGTTGTGTCCTACGTGGTTGCTGATAATAGATAATTATGGATGTTTGTCCTTGTTTCCATGCAGTAACTGTGAGGTCCTGACCACACTGACACCAGATTCTGGCCGCATTCTGTCCAAACTCCACGCTGTCCAGCCCAAAGGAAAGATCTCCTTCTGCACGGGCATAAGAGTGGCTCATGTGTGTAACTTGGATGTTTCTGGTTTAAATCATTTGTTTGAGACTTAGAAGGGCTATCCCTAGTGGTTGTTTACTTAGTAAATAAGAGGTTTGCTTTGTGCAGCAGCAGTTTTTGAGTCGCCATATTTTTGTTATGTTTTCCCTGCGTAGCTGGCCCTAAAACACAGACAAGGAAAAAACCACAAGATGAGGATCATTGCCTTTGTTGGAAGTCCTGTGGAGGATAATGAAAAAGATGTGAGTTTGAAGTGTCACATTTTGTGCCAATCTCATAGAGAGAAATGTTGTTTTCCCACCAATACAGCCTAGCTTAAATACACTCTCCCCTCCGTCTGTACTTTTTTTTCTCTTTCAACCTGCTGATTCTGCAGCTTGTCAAGCTGGCAAAGCGTTTGAAAAAAGAGAAAGTGAATGTGGATGTTATCAACTTTGGAGAAGAGGTGAGAAATTATTGGTTTGTCTTTCATCATACAGCTATAAGTCAGTGCAAAACTAAGTATAATATTTTAGTATTAGTAGTATTGTTTTATTATTGATCTCCAAATCTGCTCCGTTTCCCTATTTATAAGTTGAGTTTTCAATTGGTCTTGCCATCTGTTTCCACCTGTTCATTTAGGAGGTGAACACAGAGAAGCTGACTGCTTTTATAAATACTTTAAATGGGAAGGAGGGGACAGGCTCTCACTTAGTCACAGTACCGCCAGGGCCCAGTCTGGCTGATGCACTGCTCTCCTCTCCCATCCTGGCTGGTGAAGGAGGCTCTATGATGGGTCTTGGTGCCAGCGACTTTGAGTTTGGTGTGGATCCCAGTGCTGATCCAGAGCTAGCCCTGGTAAGTAATATCTAGATGTGTCTTAAATGCCAGCAAAAATAAATATTGACTAAGATGATTTGACTTGAGAGAGAAAAACAGTGATGCTTTATAAAGCAAATGTTCTTGTTTATTATGGCACAAAAAAGCAAAAACATAGCAGTTATCATTTATTATCTGATGATATAAAGTAGTTGTACTAATGGGCATTTTTAGTTTTTCTCTCTATCAGATACTCATTTCAGGATGAGCCTCTGCAAACAGAAGTGTGTGAGATACAGTTCACATTGCAAATACATATGTATCAGCTCCTTGGAATCAGTCTGAGGTCATAAACTAGCCATCCACACATACAAAGCCAATGTTATTCTGCATAGTGGGGTATTAAAATAGCAACAATCAAATGTGTGAAATCTCATTGCTGCAAGGACAGAGCTTGATATAGATGATTATATTCTATGGCCATCCTTGAAACAGGCCAAGAATGCAATAGCCTTGAGGTTGACTGATTTGTTTATATAAAAATTATTATTAATTATTATTAATAGCTAGATAGTATTTTTCATGCCTCCTCTGTCTGAGACTGCAGTGGGTGTTGGCATTGTGTTTTGGACTGATTTTCCCACAGTTTCCTTGCATTGCCTTTTGCATCTTGTCCTTGTTTCAAGCTGTTTCAGATTATACCTCCCAGACTCCCACATGTTGGTGCTCAGTGGCTTTGATAAAATAATGTAACATTTTAGAGTTAGAACCAGTGCCCATTGCCTTCATGTCTCACTGTGCTGTCTGTGTGCATTCCTTTAGGCCCTGCGTGTATCAATGGAGGAGCAGCGACAGAGGCAGGAGGAAGAGGCCCGCAGAGCTGCTGCTGCTTCTGCCGCTGAGGCAGGCATGCCCACACCCAGTGCAGATGGTAACTGGAGGATTGATAAATAGTTAGCTTTATTTATGAGACAGTGCTGATTATAATAGTTAGATTTGAAAAAAATAATGTAAGTTTTGACTGATTTTTGTCACAGAGTCAGAGGAGGCCTTATTGAAGATGTCAGTATCTCAGCCTGAGGGTGGTGCAGCAGTGCTTCCTGATTTCAGCAGCATGACAGAGGAGGAGCAGATAGCCTACGCCATGCAGATGTCTCTTGCTGGAGGAGGCGAGTTCCATTTGATTATCATACAACTTAATGTTCTTGCTGTTACTCATGGTCACTCTTGTATTTGCTGGTATGTCTTTTAAGATAAATTCTTTTCACTTCTTCTGTGAATAGAGTACGGAGAAATGGACACAGGAGCCCCCATGGACACTGCAGAATCAGCTAAGGTAAGTCATCGTATGATGTTTTAAATGAGACTGTAAAGCAATTGTTAAATAGGGCTTAGCTGTGACTCTGAAAGGAAAACTTTAAGTGGGGAAAAATACTTCTAGAACCAGATTCTCCTCAAACTGGACAGCAATTTAGTTTGGGGTGTCACACATCATACACACATACTATGGTTACCTTCACAGGAGGCACAAATCATAGACCTATTGATCTTACAACCACTTAAATGAAGACCTAATCCATCCTAATCGATTGTATCCTCTATTCTAACTGAATAGGAGGAAGATGACTACGATGTGATGCAAGACCCAGAGTTCCTTCAGAGTGTCTTGGAGAACTTGCCTGGTGTCGACCCGAACAATGAGGCCATCCGCAACGCCATGGGCTCCCTGGCCTCCCAGCCAGGAAACAAGCCAGATGGCAAAAAGGATGAAGAGAAGAAAAAATGAGGAACAGAGAGACTTCAGACATCACCTAGAAAAAAAAACGAACAATTACAGACCACTGCAGGATTAATATACGAAGAGATTGCTGATTCGTTGTCTGACTGACAGCCCAGCATGAGACAGCACTCTGATGTTTAATACCATCGTTTTCTGTCAAACACTCAAAAGCACCAACAGAATAACTATTTAGTGTAAAATCTGACTGCCCATTAACATAAATTTGATCTCAAAGTCCCATGTGTGCTCTTTACCCTGCAGTTTCTCTACATGGTATGATTGACCTATTGAAGTGAGAAGAATTTGTGATGACAGGCTCTAAAACTAAACAGTTAGCTACACTCCTGTCATGTCTTTGTGTTTTTGCAATAAAATCTACGTGTAAATATGTTGCCTTTTGGTGTTTTTGTTGCCCTCAGTACCTCATATTGTTGACAGTGCTGAGTAGACTGGGGAGAGAATAAGGTGAGATCATGGCAAAACAGTCAGTTCAATGCCAACACCACTGTCCCAACTCCAAGTGGCTTTGCATTGCGTTTAAAAATAGTCTGCTAATGACATTTATTAATGTTTAATGTCATGCACAGAAATAAATATACGTGTCGTTTGCAGCATCCTCCATGCATTTTTCCAACGCTGCCACAGCCTGATAGGATGTCTCGGGTCACGTGACGGGAAGCGCTGCATTTTCAGCTGAAAACGAGCTAGGATAGTCGGGAATCGCACATCCAGGTAAACAATCAAAATCCATGAAATATTAAACGAAACTCCCCGTCCCAGCCACCCTCTTCTGTGACATCGTCGACCCTACGATCACCGGGTTGTTACCGCTGTCAAACCATACCTCAGCAAATCGCTCCAGTTGCTTTTTAATGGCGAACGCTAGCTAGTTAGCTAAATGACCCCTCTCTGTCTTGGCTGGAGCTCAGCGGCCAGCTAGCCAGCCTCAGTCGGGAACGAATATCGCTAACTGGGAATAACCGAGGTCGCTACCCCGGTTGAACAGTTTCTCAAATGGTCATTACTGCAAAGCTAAGCATGCACTAAAAGCCTTATTGAAGCAGTGTTTCCCATTCAAAGTAAATCGGTGCTGTACCTGTGACCAGAGGAGGGTTTGGTTGCAGAAACGCCGTCGTTAGCGCGCTAGCTGGCTAATATAAATGCTAGTGCAGGATCCTTGTTGCTTCGCTCGCCTCCCTGATAACAAGCTAAGCTGCTGTCACTTTGTGTAAAATGAAGGAGCATGCACGATTTTTTTTGCGCGAAATTACCTCGAAATATAAAAATTTAACGACCATTAATAGTTTAAATATTTTGCATATTGAGGTCTTTGTAGCAGTTATTATGCTAGCAAGGCAGAGCTAAGGTTGATGAACAACACAGGCAGATTCATGGTATATTCTGTTGTCTTCTGCTATTATATCTATGAATTTGTGTGTTTGCAGGAGTCAATCCCGGTATGGGGGACATGAAGACCCCAGATTTTGATGACCTGTTGGCAGCATTTGACATTCCTGACATAGATGCCAAAGAGGCCATCCAGTCTGCCCCAGATGAGGCAGAAGGACCCCATGGAGCTGCTGGTGCACCTCTGGGAAAGTCTGATGGCGTGGTGGGTGTTGGGTCATCCTTAAGGCCGCCGAGCCCCTCAGACCCCCAGGCGGACACTTCAATTGTTAGTGTGATTGTGAAGAACAAAGTACGCCTTGAGACCGTAGATGGAGGGGACGGAGACACAGACCAGGACCCTATTGATGTGATTGCAGGGGTAGATGTGGGCCCCAGACTAGGTGCATGTGCACCTGGAATGGCTGAATCTGAAGCTCTCAACCACAATGGTTTTGGGGCATCTGGCGTCTCCACACCCCTTCCCCTCAGTCAGACCCAGTCTAATGGAGCACCGTGGTCAATGAACACACCTAAAGTGTCTTCAGAGGCAGCAGGTGCTGGTGTGGCCAAGTCTCACAAGCAGGGTGGGAACATTTTCAACAGACTTAAACCGCTTGTGGCTCAGGGGTCTGGAGATCCGGTAGGCCGGGCCAGGAAGATGCAGCTTCTACAGCAGCAACACCAGCAACAGCAGGATACAGGCCAAGAGAGGGCAGATGGAGTCAAAGCATCGTTACCTTCATCTTCCTCTCTATCAGCTGGGTCGTCCCCTCTGGCTGCAGGTGGGCCCGTCGGACTAGCCTCGCCTTTCTTTCCACCTTCCAAGCCTTTGCTTCCCACTCCACCCTCTGCCCTCTCATCACACCCGTTGCACTCATCTCAGCCTTTTAACGGCGCTCCCAAAGGTGGCCCTGCTGGATTTCAGCACCAGCAGATGGAGGAGGAGGATTCTGACCCTGATCTGGGGAGTCCACTGGTGATTCAAGAGAACCCTGACTCCCCGACTTGCACTCAGCTGAGCCGGCGTTACAAGTCTGACTCAGCTCAGCCCACTTCCTCCACAGCATCTCACCCTAAACCAGGAGACACTCCTTCAGGGGCATCTCTCACTTCATCAACACCCCAGTCTGGCTCAACAGAGAGTCCCCAGCTGGAGGACAGGCATCCAGAACATGTCATAGAGGAAAGAGACTCACCAGAGAGTCCTGAGCCAGAGATGCCAAAATCCACTGCTCAAGTCACAGCTAAGAGGTGCTCCAGCCCTGCAGTGGCCTCCACTCCACCTCCTCCTGAACTGCGGGAGCCCAAAGAGGAGGAAGAAGAGATGGAAGTGGGGAATGGAATTGAGAGGGTCGCTGATGGCAAAACTGACAAGGGAGAAAATGCAAGAACAAGTGAGGAGAAGATGGAGGTAGATGATGGCAAGACTAAACCTCTGTCCACTGACGCAGGAGAAGCAGATGTTGCTGCGGCACCTGCTGCTTCTGGAGCTCCATCCCGACCCCTGAAAGTCAGAATAAAAACTATTAAAACCTCCACAGGTGGAATCACCAGAACTGTCACAAGGGTAGCGCCTAAAGGTGGCGCAGGGAAAGGTTTGGATCAGAAAGGTCAATCTGGGGAACGTAAGCTTTTAGGAAGCAAAGCGCAAAAGCTTGATGCTTCCTCTGGTCACATGACAACAACTTCTCAGAAAGTAAGTGCTCTCAATGCTCTGCCTGTGTCTACACTCGCAGCCAGCAGCGTCATGCTAGCTGCCGCCACAAAGGTCCAAAACAAAATGGCAGCATCGGACAAGGCCAAGGTTTCTGCTACTGCTGTTAGCATCACTAAGTCTGCTGCACTGCCTGCAACTCCCGCTGTGGCTTCCTCTCCCAAGTTCTCAGTTGCTGCTGGTGGGATCAGTGTCCGTACAGCCACTAATAAGACAGCTAATGGAGGTAGCAGCACTATCATAGGCGGCACCGCTCAGCCAAACAAACCTGCCTCCATCGTCAACAGTACAGGTGCTGTAATCTCCCGCAGTCAGTCGAGTCTGGTGGAGGCTTTTAACAAAATCCTGAACAGTAAGAACCTTTTACCGAGCTACAAGCCCGACCTCTCAGCACCTCCACCACCTGAGTGGGGTCTCCCACTCCCAGCCACAGGGTACCGCTGCCTAGAGTGCGGAGATGCTTTTGCACTGGAGCGCAGCCTGGCTCGACACTACGACCGTCGATCACTCCGCATCGAGGTGACCTGCAACCATTGTGCTAAGAGGTTGGCCTTCTTCAATAAGTGCAGCCTGCTGCTTCATGCCAGGGAGCATAAGGAGCGTGGGCTAGTCATGCAGTGCTCACACCTGGTCATGAGGCCTGTCACTGTGGAGCAGATGATTGGACAGCAGGACATAACACCCATTGGTGGTAAGTAGGGCTGCAGCTAACGATTATTTGAATTATTGGTTAATTTGTTTTATTCTCTTAATCACTATTGATTCATAATTTAGTCAATAAAATGTTAGAAAATAGAGAAAAATGCTCACGACAATCTTCCAGAGCCCAATGTGACGTCAAATGTGTTGTTTTGTTTGACTGGTTCAAAGGTCCAAAAACCAGAGATATTAAATTTACAATTACAGAAAACATAGAAAATCATAAAATTAAAAGTAGGAAGTGGAAGATATTTGACTCTTTTTTTTGATAAAAGATAACTGATTATCAAAATTGCTGATGATACATTTTTTGTTGTTTGACCAATGAAGTGTTGCATTTAGAATCACCATTCTGGGATGTTGTTTACATCATATTAGAGATGCAGTCTGTCAATATGTCTATAAAATAGTGAAAAATATCCATCACAAATTCTCTGAACCCCAGGGGATATCTTCAAATTGCTTGTTTTGGCCTGTCAACAGTACAAAACCCAAAGATATTCAGTTTACTATCATAAAGGAGAAAGCATTTTTGCTTGCCAAATATAATGCCAAGCATTATTAAAGTTGTTGACCAACTGTTTGTTTCAGCTCTGTATTATCCATTTTAATTTTTTTTTATTATGGAGAGCCCTGAAAGAACCATAAAAATATGTTACGCTGATAATATCTCGTGACAAAAAAATCACAAGCATCTTTCATTAATGATTCATCTCCATTGACCACGTCCCATTTGTCTCTTTTGATTTCCACCTGTGGCTGACCAGGCCTGCTCTCCTCTTCGTCCTCCTCTCCTCCAGTCTCCTCTCCTTCCACCACGACAGGGGGCTCTGCCGTCTCTGCCAACTCCAGCCCAATGAAGGATGCTTCAGCTCCAGCAGCAGCTCAGCCTCGACCTGTCCGTCGCGCACCTCAGGGCCCCCAAGCACTAATGCCTCTGCCTTGCAAGAAGGCCGAGGGGCTGCAGTACAACAACTTCAAATGTCCAGAGTGCCAAACACAATTCTCCGGCAAGACTGAGCTGGTCACACACTTCCAACAGATCAGAGCTGCTCCCAACTCGGTGAGTCTTTGTGCTACTGATACCTGCTATTGTGAAATGTGGATGGTCACTGATTGTTCTTTTCTTCTGTTTCAGACATGCACGCAATGCTCGCCTCCCATGATGCTGCCTAACTCGTGTGCCGTGTCCGCCCACCAGAGGATCCATAAACACAGAGCGCCTCATGTCTGTCCTGAGTGTGGCGGCACCGCCCGGCAGGCCAGCTTCCAGACCCACCTGGAGGAGGCCTGTCTGCACTTTGCCAGGCGCATTGGATACAGGTGTGGAGATACATAATTTAGATCTGCCATCTTCTTAATGATTCTATGATTTAGTTTAAAGTAATGGTGTTTTTGGAAGCTTTCCCAGCCTTTTGTTGTCCCTGTCCTAACTTATTGGAAATGTTGCTGGTGCATTACATTCAGAATGAGCATATATATATGTATTGTACTGCTTTAAATTGAGTATATGTCAAAAAAGATCAGCAAATTATTACATTCTGTTTTGTTTATGTTTTACACAGCATCCCAAGTTTTTTAGATTTGGTGTTGTAATTTGAGATGTTGTCTGTGCTGGACATTCAGGATATACACATCCAATACAGATTTGAAATTGTTCATGTTACTGAATCAACTTCTATTCAGTGTATTAAAATGTCTTTTTGTATTGGAGCAGTAATACATCATAGCATGCTCTTGTCCAGGTGCTCGAGCTGCCAGGTCGTATTTGGGGGGTTGAACTCCATCAAGTCCCACATTCAGACCGCTCACTGCGAGGTCTTCCACAAGTGCCCCAGCTGTCCCATGGCCTTCAAGTCTTCCCCCAGCGCCCAGAGCCACATTCTCACCCAGCACCCGACGCTCACTGGAGGACAGGCCAAGTACGTGTACCACTTCTACCAAAACAGACATTTTCAACACATATGTGCAGAAATATCCTCAGTGGATGTTTAAAAATGATGGTCCTATTTTGGAAATAGATGCCTAACATATAAATGCATTTTTCTAATTTTGCAGAATGATCTACAAGTGTGTCATGTGTGATACAGTTTTTACCCAGAAGCCCTTGCTGTACATGCACTTTGACACTCATTTAGCCAAGCAAAAAGTGCACGTGTTCAAGTGTCCTGACTGCACCAAACTCTACGCCCAGAAGGGATCGATGATGGAGCATATTAAGGTGTGTTTTCTGATCAGTAAATATTCACAGATAATAGATTTTAGATATTTAGCTGAATTAGCCTTTTGCCTTTATGTGTTGCCCATTCATTGCCTTTTACAGTGAATGTGGTGTCAACAAAGGCATACAGCAATTCCTTGGATCGGCCTTAGCAAGGTTCCTCTCTGGTGACCTTGTCCTAAGTTCTATACCAAGTACACTAGTTAATTTAGTAACAGGAATTCGTTTATGTGAGTCAGATTATCTTGTAATAGTTTTTTTTAAGGTAAATTAATTAATCTCAAATGCTCTTTATGCCTTTCTGTCCTCTCACATTTTGCTGTCGTCCCTCTCAGACGGCTCACAGAGGGCCATCAGCCAAACAGACAGATCCTCAGTCCGACGCCTCGAACCCTGCCTCAGCACCGACCAACTCATCCGGTCCCTCTGGCCTCAAATCCAAATCCTCTGGAAAACCTGACAACTCAGACGGAGAGGACTGGGGGCGGGAACAGGAGGAGGAAGAAGAAGAGGAGGAAGAGGACGAAGATGATGACGCGGACGAGGACTATGAGGCTCCAGGGAATCACCCGGCCGCCGCGGGTGGCAGCGCTCAACCCGCCGCCCAGACGGAGTGGACCTGCCCCCAGTGTCAGACCACCTTCACTGACAATGATGACTATCTCAGTCACGTGAAGATGGAACACGGCAAGGTGTGGCATACAACCGCTATTATTTATTTTAATCTGATTCTGATTGAGTCCAGTGATTACAGTTGGGGAGGGAATTGAATTTGAATTGTTTAACATACTCCTTATATTTTGTGGATGGAAAATGGCCTAAATAAGTAAAGTAGAACAAGAACCACCCATATGTGAAGCTGTTTGTACCGTTGCACATTTGACTGAGACTTAATATCTTTTATCCTTTCTCTCTCTATCTCTCTTTATCTCTCGGTGTGTCTGCTGCCTACTCCAAAGTTCCCTTGTCGTATTTGTGGAGGCACGTTCAGCACGTCTTCCAGCCTGAGACGTCACGAGCGTGTCATTCATGAGGGCAACAAAAGAGTCTTCCATTGCCAGTGAGTCACTAAAAGCTTTCATTTAAAATAATTTCTCATTTTGATTTTTTTTAAATCCAGTACCAGTCAGGCTTTATTGGTGTTATCTCAGCGCTGGATTAAATGATTCAACCCTGCGTGATTATTTTTCAGATATTGCACAGAAGGCAAACGCACCTTTGGCAGTCGGTTCTTACTGGACAAACATATTCGGCTCCATCACAGAACCACAGATGGACAGGTGAGTCAAGACAGTGACGTTCTCTCTGCTTCTGGACATAAATAGTTTCATGTCTGAGCTGTAGTATTAACCGTGTCCCACCTCCAGACTACATAGTATCTGTAAGCAGTTTATGGATGTGCAGTGTTCACACTGGAAAAGAGACAAAGTTATGTTTACTTAAAACCATTTCCATTATTACATAACAGTAAAGTCAGTTAAATTTGTATACATACTGTATTCAGTTATGTAAAAATGATATTCAAGTTAGAATTTTATGACTTAGTTTAGTGTTTGTTATGTGGTTTGTTTGCTTTTTGGTGTGCAAGCTGTGTACATCGTATGGAATTGGGATCCAGCAATAGATAGATACCCCTTGCTTGACTTGTGTATCAATATTACAAATGTTTAATCTCTGTCTCTCTTTGTGTGACCTCAGGGTCCCCCCATGACCAGGAAGCGTGCAGCCACAGGGGGAGAAGGACCAGGTAGCTCTTCAGAACAAGACGGTGAGGGCGGACCTCCTGGCAGCAGGACGGGAGACGAAGAAGAAAACGCCACAGAGGACGGTGAAGAGGGTGTAGGTCCCGCAAAGAGAACCAGGGCGTCCATCGCATCAACATCTTTGGCGCCTGAGCTGGAGGAAGAAGACAACATTTTCCGCTGCGTCCCCTGCGGCTTCTCCACTGAGGACGGGGCGGAGTTCCAGCGCCACATCCCCCAGCACCGGGCCGACACCGCCTCCTTCCAGTGCCTGCAGTGCGGCGTGTGCTTTGCGTCAGCCGGCTCTCTCAGCAGGCACCGCTTCATCACTCACCGTGTGCGGGACACCCAGAGCGACGCCGACCGTGGCACCCCACGCGCCCACGGCTCTCCTGATGGCTCGCCCGCCGCTTCCCCTCTGGCGCTGGGCGAGGACGGAGAGGGGAATCTGAGCTGCAAGGTGTGCGGCCGGCGTTTCGACAAGGCCTCGGACCTCAACACCCACTTCAGGACCCATGGCATGGCCTTCCTCACCGCACACAAGACAGACAAGCCCCAGTAGAGGGTGGGGAGTCTGAGACTGACAGACCGTCTACAACGAGGAATTAAGGGTCATGACGGAGGAGAGAGGCTGTAGAATATGAATGTTGATCCTGAGATGAAACAGAGCTGCTTCCTGTGCAGTTTTTTTTAACCACCATAAACAGTTTACTCTATCTATGGCACCTCTTCTGTGCAATTATAATTGCATGTTTGATCATGTTACTGGTCACTTAACTAAACACACCTATGATAGACTCTTGAGTGGAATGGCTCTCAAACAGCCTCATTTCAGTCTCATTCTGCACTGACTGTAGCCACCTGCCTGTTTTATCATGTAACACACATACATGTCCCACTGTACTCCTGACAGCTGTAGTGCCGATATTTTTGTACTTCACATTGTTCCTGGTATTCATACTTGTTCATCGCCTCAAGTCCATGCTAATCTTTCTGGCACTAGGTCAGTTTCATCAGCCCCTGAGGCGGATAAAACTGATCCCAAGCCACAATCTCAAGACGTCTGAAGCATGAAGGGGAGTGTTTGGAGAATCTGACACTGATTTTTATGTTGCTATAATATTTATACGAAAAACACATTACTGCTGTTGGTATTTTGTGCGAGTCTGTTGCGTCAAATCTTACTAGACATGGTGCGATTTACCTGCAACAGAGACCTGAGGTGAGAATCTCTGAAAGCATTTCATTTGGAGACGAGGTTACTGGAGGTCTGTAACCTGTGTAGTGTGAATAATGTGTGATGTTGTTAATCGTTAAGCTAGAAGAAGAGGAGAGGTCAGGCTTCCTGCCAGTAGTATATGTGTACGAGTTTTGCCATGTAAATACATAGGCCTATAATTACACTAAAAGAAAGCGTTCTGGTTTTAGTAACTTGCTATGATAATGTGAATACGTATAGTATTTGTACTTGTACTGTTCCCTTTTTTTCCAAACAATTTGAAGTTTAAAAGAAAAAAGAATTCCCCCCCAGAGGTAGCTATTCATTGTAATTACAAAGTAGAGGGGCGAGAGAGGGGGTTGTGTTGTCTTAATGTGTATGAATACAAATGTTTATCTCTTTGAGACGGTTCTTTTTTTATCTACAGAATCAGTGCTTGCTGTATTCACATTTCTTTTGTATGTTTCAAAAACAGCCTTCATGGCCTATGAGTGGATTTTTTTTTTTTTGTTTGTATCTTTTATATGTCATATTATCATATTTATATAGCTCAATAGTGGAAATTTCATGTCATTTTCTTTTCCATGGTTGTGGTCTGCTTGCTGAAATGCCATACACTTTTGTGCTGTTTCGAAAATAAATGTGTAAAAGAGAGAGTTGACTCGTGCAGCTGGTTCACCTGCAGTTTGCAGCTTCTTTCTGATCACGTTTCATAAATTCGCCTTTATGACATCACCTATAAATTCATGTATTGATTAACAGGACGGTCATGCTCTCAGATCTGACACTAAGCTAAATGCTGGCAGTCACAATGTTCAGATGTTAATGATGTTTAGCAGGTATGTTTATCATGTTGACTTAGTTTAGTGTGTTAACATTTATTTAGTTAGTTAGCATCTAGAAAGCACTAAACATCACATACTGATATGGCTGATGGGAATGCCATTCGTTATGCAGGTATTTGGTCACAAACCAAAGTGTTACACAAGTTTGGGTAGGACTCATCCAGACCATGAATATCATTTGACAGCAGTCCATCCAATAATTGTTGACCAAAGCAATCTGCAATTAGCATACATCTACTTGTTCAAATAAATCAGTGACAGATATTTACAGACATTTTCACTGGGTATCACATCATAAATAACATTTGCTCTATGCATGACAGTTTTTTCCTCTTTAATATTACCATTACGGTGTGCTGATGGTTTTTTCACAGTCTGGCTCTGCCACCTCCAGCTCCACCTCTGTCTTGACCTCACTGGCCTCCTGACAACAGGCCTTGAGCTCGGACGGACTGGGAGGATGGTGGACTTCAATCATCAGCTCGTAGATCAGTGTTCCCAGCAGCGCGCCGGCACAGGGAGCCACTAAAGGCACCCACCACCAACCACCTCCAGCCCTGCAAAGACAGCACGGTTACATACAATCAGACTTTCCAATCCACTCATGCAGGGCAACAACATGGTTTATGTACTGAAACGACTAACTTGAAAACATCGTCTCCCCAGCCGGCGATGAACGTGAACAATCGAGGTCCTATATCCCTGGCTGGGTTGATGGCGTAGCCGCTGTTGGAGCCCATGGCGATGCCAATAACCAGCACCGCTGCTCCCACCAGTACAGGCTGGAGACCATCAGGGAGGGAGCTGTTCCTCCGGTCCCCAAGAGCCAGGACACACAGCAGCAGAGCAGCTGTGCCGATCACCTGGACAACATGGGAGATGTTACATAGAGAATATGCAGAAAGGGATTTTGAGCACATCTTGTCCAGAGCTACAGATTCAATGAAGGAAAAATGGAAAATTATTCTCAAACTGGATTAAAGCTCTAAAGACTTTACTGGACTGAAAAAAGACAATGTTTCCTGGTGGGTTCAGTCTGGTTGTTACATACTAATGTGAAAATGAAGGCCTGATCTGACCTGGTCTACGACACCTCCCCACAAACTGAGGTAGTCAGCTGGGTAGGTGGCGAATATGCCTGCTGTGGCCGTGGGACCCGTCACTGTCAGCTGACCTCCGCTGTAATCCTGGATGGCATCTGCCAACATCACATACATGTAAAAACACACACACACAATATTACCAGGCTTTTTTCATAAAACATTCAAGGATAAGTCTGGTGATGTTCTATATTTGTACTTCTACACTCTACTGCCAGAAATCACAACTGAAGAACCATATGTGTGTTAATCCACGGCTGAAAATAGTCCCCAACAAATCTATTTACTCTATTTTGAGTAACACACACAAAAACAACAGTAGATGTTATTTAGCCTTTTTAGAGAAAAAAAAAACCTCATTATAACTCACTGTAGTACTGCAGACCAACGGTGCACGCAGCCAGAAAAGCTCCGAGCACTTGGAAGAAGACGTAGAACGGCAGCTTCAACCAGGGATGTCTGCCCAAAACGCACAAGCTCAGAGATACAGCCGGGTTCAGGTGGGCACCTTATGGACGACAGGAATCAAGAGTTGAGGTCTGAGATGAAACTTAATTAAAATGGTTGAAAGATGAACTGTCACACAAAGGCCTCTTACATGTGCGTATCACACCATCAGAAAGCTCTGACCTGCACAATGAATGAAAGTGACTCAACAGTCTCATTTTTTTTATGTCCTAAATATATATTTTATGTCAGCCTTCCTTTGCAATATAGAAAAAAAAATTAAATAGTTTTATCACTTGCGCCATGGTGATTAAAAGGTGCACTTTGCCATATGTCATAAGACATCAGTGGTAGAATATAAGTACATTTACTCAAATACATTTTCAGGAAAATGGATTGTCACAAAGCTGAAAACAGAGCTGACTTTTTTTTTTAGAGATACGTGGTTCTCACAGGACAGTAATGCTAAAAAAAATAAATAAATAAAAAAAGATCTTTGGAATATGATGTATTGCTGTAAATTCAACTACCCAACAGTGTAAGTGTTAAAGCTACCTTAACATTAAACATCTACAACAGTAACATACACATTAATGTCACAGTAATATTAATCCAAAAACATCAGATATAATATTAAAATACTGACAGGGACCATTCTATTGCACAATGAGTACTTTCACTTTTCATACTTTATGTGTATTTTGCTGATAATGCTTACATACTTAAGGTTTTAAATGCAGGACTTTCACTTGTAGGGAAGTATTTTTACAGTGTGGTATTAGTAGTGTGGTATGAAGTGAAGTTCATGCGATCCCTCACCTGAGACTCCTTGAGACACAAACACCCCAAACGTTACTCCCAGAGCAAAACCCAGATTGATGGACAGATACTGCCCCTTCTTATCATGACTCGTGGTGACCTGGGCGACGGAGCCACATCCAAACAGCTGCAATTACATAAGATGAAGTGCTGTATTAGTGGAATATAACCACCATAACCATCAATCTGCACGACTTTACAATGTGTTTAAACATTACAGTATTTCAGATGTGTAAAACTCTGATTAGGTTCTTGTTAGTGAGCACACCGCCTTTCCTTTTTTATGGAGTTCATTTCTAAGGGACGTGCTTTATGATTTGTGTTGTAAATATTCATTGTCCACATAGGTGAGACTCACACAAACACAAACAGCAGGGACTAACAAATGTCTCTGCTGATTCCAAATAACTGAGCAACATTAACACCACCTTCGCTCTTTATCCTCCCCTGTCATCTCACCCCTTCTCCCCCTCACTTCCACTCTCTCTTTCATTCTGTCTGTCTTTCTCTCGGGCCAAAGTCCTTCGGTTATCCATTGTGAGGACTCGCAAGCTGCTTCAAAACAAGACAGTAAGCATTTAATCGTTTTAGGAAACTTTGTTAAATACTTGATGTTTGAGTTTGCTGACGGACGAATTTGGATGCAAGTGGTTGAAGAAGTTGATTATTTTCTGTATTTCACATTTTTTTTTAAATCAAATGCAGGAGAGTGTTTCTAGGTCTTGGCCTCAGTGGTAGGTTTGGTCGTACATTTCAAATATTCAAGCACATTTAAAAAGTGAATTCTTTGCAGTACTGACAGTTATGCATTAGATAAAAGACACACATGTGGTTAATCTCTTTCAAGTTTAGATGAATAAAATAATACTCACAATCAGGATGTAGACTCCGAGGCATTCAGCCAAACACTCCCTGACCAGCTGGTTTCTGATCCGACACTTCTTCAGCAGACTCTCCATCCCCAAGCTTTCCTCTGCACCCTCTGGACGCAGGTGAGTGACGGTGTCATCAGGTGGATCTGAGCAGCACAGAACTGCACCGTCTGCCTTACCCAGCAGAGTTTGCCCTTTCATACAAGAGCTGTAGGCTACGTCACACACTTTATGGCATGTCTGAGGCGGTGGTGTGTGTGCGTGCAGGAGGGGAGAGTAGTTTACTCTGTGGGACATCCTGATACCTAAATTACAGCTGGCATGATGGAAACTACTCCACTGCACAGAACTGCTCTGACCCTGGTTCACTCCTCTGGTTTGCTGTGATCTCACCTGATCGGAATTGGCTCTGATTGTTCCTCTCATTGGATTGGTTGTTGCATGTCTTCTTTTCTTCTCTGCATGCAAACAGGATCTGTGTTTCCAAAAACTCAGAGAAAATATTAATCTTACTTGTTCACTTGTTGAACATGTTTTTCAGAGTCATATTGCATCAGTGTAAATGATCATCATAATAAAGCAGATAAGAGGTGGAAATCTCTTTGGCTGATATCATGTGTTGGTACATTTATCACTGTAATCAGACAATAACAGCCATGACAGACAGATAAAGGACAGATCTTAAACTATGTATTTAAGCTTTTCATATGAAGCATATTAAAGAAGTGCAGTAAATTATTGCAAACGGTTTATCTTAACCTTTGAAGACCTGTACAAATTGGAAAGAAGAGTGAACCCGTGCAATATGATTCCAGTGTGTTTATGAAAATGGTTTGCAAGGACAGTTCTCTCTGAAGTCGAGTGCAGTGCTCATTTTTCAA
Source organism: Centropyge bicolor (assembly GCA_037975185.1). Taxonomy (NCBI): domain Eukaryota; kingdom Metazoa; phylum Chordata; class Actinopteri; family Pomacanthidae; genus Centropyge; species Centropyge bicolor. Next base: position 10,915,830 of record JBBMOC010000005.1, read on the forward strand.
AGGAACACTCCAAGGTACCAACATCTCCACTCCCCTCATGAAGGCAGATTTGATACCTTTGATATTTCACACATGAAAGAGCAGGTTGAATTTTTTAATTTCAGTTGAGTATGAATTATCATTCTTCCATCAAAGATGTCTCTACTGAAGCACATGGAAACCTGATGGTGGTCAGGCCGACACCTTCAAGAACCATAACAAAGGTTGGATTTAAAATCTTTTAAACCAACTTGTTTAATGTCCTCCTCTTTAATCAGTACACACTTTACAGCCTCTCCATGAAAACCACTTTATTTCAGTTCACTGAACCTTGAGCTGACAAAAACAATCTGTTTACTCAATGCAAGTGGTATTTCATATCCAGGTGGACAAAAAGACACTAAGATCCCAAACAGACATGCAGTTAAATCAGCCAAATTACCATACTGTTTGTTTAATAAGGTAGTTTTGTCTAAAAAAAAACAATGAACAAAAATTGATCTTAATTAAACTGGAGGAGATTTCAGAAGTTATAGTGCTGTTTTAAAGTTGTCAAAAATAAGCAAATAACAACTGTGTAAATATATTAAGACTCTTTATTTGACATATCACACACTCACATCCATACAAGCTTATCCTACAGGACAATTCAAAAATAAAATATATAGTTATGGTAAAATGTTTTGCGCCTGATGTGTCTCAATTTGTCAAAATCACTAGTTTTCAGGATTGGCAGCTTCTAGTCTACAGGTATGTTTTCAGTCGGAAACTCCGGTGTCATCTTCAAGAGCACAAAAAACCTTAATGTAACAATCAGTTTGGCAATTGTAGGTCATGCATGTGTTCTGTCCATATGGGTAAATATCCTACAAATATGCAAACTCACAGCTTGAGAGAAACACTCACAGACTGAATGAACAAATGAACAAAAGCTATGGTCAACCAGTCAAGACAACATATTTCATTTTGCATGTTATCTAAACCCTCCAAAGAACTTGGAGAATAATGAGTTATCATCCCGCATGTCCGAAACTGGATGTTGACCACCTGAATTAAAAAGAAAAATGTGTTAGCATACTCGATTAACCAAAATCCCTGGCAAAGTATGTAATCTATGTAGACTATTGACAGACTGACCTGGTCCCTCCAGGGTACCAGGACTTCCTGAGCGGGTCACTGTGGTCTCTTCTTTGCCTTCGCTGTCTCTAACAGTTCGCGTCTCTTCTACAGTCTGATGGATATCAAAACAGAAAAACAAGAAAAAGAGGATTTCAATTAAAGATATAAATGTTTAATTTGTGTGATGATATTGTCTCAGACTAATTTTGATATGGCCTAACAGTACAATATTTTTTAGGATGTCTTCCACCAGTTGACCGTTACAGTATATTAATATATGTTTCATTATAAGAGTAAGATAAACTGTTTCTCTCACTCCATCAGGTTGCACCACCCTGGTGACCTTGACTGACTGGAAGAAGGATCGGCTCCTGGGTTGGTTGGGTGCCTGACCAGCAGGTGGCGACAGAATCTGATCCAAACCCCCAGAGGATACTGCAGAATCCAGATCTGGAAAGGATGAGAGTGGGGAAATTAGCTGGAACGCAGGGTAAAATCATGATTCACTTGTTTTACTGTATGACAAAAAACATCACCTACCTCTGTCTCCTTTGCGCTCCTCCTCTGGAGCTCTCTGTGGCCAATTTTTCCACATATCACTAAACTATTCAGAAAACATAACAATGTTGATACATTAGAGTAACCAGTAACACTCCATGTTGCCTTAGAAATAAAGTCTTGATGAAAAATGGAAGTAGACAGTAATGTCTTTTTACTCTTGAATAGGGGGTCCAGCCATGGAATGGTGAGCTGGGAAACTCTGGTGATTCATGAGAGGGGTGGCCATCATTCCTAGGCTCTCTGGGTGGCCCTGCTAGGGGCCCTTGTGGGTCGCTGCCATGAGATTTGAGCATGAAGTCTCTCAGAGGGTTTCCACTAGATCTTCCTTCGCCCCTCTCTGCTCTGCCCTCAGGTGGTGGCAGCATGGCCCTGTGAGCACCTAAACATAAGGGAGAGACAGACTGGATCTACAATGGATTCAACAATGAAACAGGGACCTACAGAGAAAAGCAGGTAACTGATCTGGGCTTCCCTACAGGCTGTGTGTAAACCAGTTTGTCCAGCTCTAATTTCATGTAATGTCATTAGATATATGCACATGTAAAGCACTGTAACTGCCATGATGAGGGACCTCTGGCAGGTGTATCCCTGGGGTCCAAAAATGTAGTTTTTACTCTTGCAAACTTGGTTTAAAAGCCTCGCTCAAATAATGTCAACATCATTTCTAAATGAAGCAAACAGGAGCAGTAAAGTCCTGGATCTTGGATCTGGTTTCATACCCATGTCTCCAGACTCTGACTGACCTTCCCAGCGGCCCAACTGGGAGATGATCTCTTCCATCTCCCTGAGGACATGGCCTAAGACTGGAGGCTCCTGGACCCTCATCCCATCGGGGCCAAAGCTGAAGCCAAATCTCCAGGCACTGTCAAAGGGGTCCTGCTGGTCCTCCCTGAACCCATCATAGTAAAATCCATCTTCTTCATCCTCATCATCGTCGTCATCATCATGAGTCATGGCATCGAAGAAGGGGTCCCTGATACACACACACACACATATATAAAATAGGTGAGTATGTGTGTCACTAATGTAGTATTACTTTGGGTTAGCTAACTGTAGGAGCCATTCTTCATTTGTGTTGTGCAAGTTCTTTATTTGACCACAAGGGTGCATTGTAGTGTTTGTCTGTTTAATGAGTAACCACCCGTCAACTGCTCAGCAGCAGGTGTATAAAATGAGGTGAAGATTGGTATATGAGTTGAATGGTGGTGGGGAGCACAACAGTTCTTACCGACAGCCAGAGAAAAGCCGGTGCTTTTTAGTTCAACATCACCTTCATGGTAAAGTTCTGTTTTGTTTTTATAAGCTTTTTTTTTGTCTTTTGTCTTGTGAAGACAATCCTGAAGCCACCATTACATGACTAAATTATGTTTTGTTTGATAGTCATCACACTAACTTTATGCCAAGTCTGTTACGTTCTTAGGCCTTGAAGTACTCAATCTTATTACTCCCGAGGTCACTCGTAGCCTAAATAAAACTGGAACCATGCTGACTGAGGGACCCCTGTGGTCATCCTGGCAGAGAAACACTAATCTTGTGCCTCAAGCTGTTTCATTATCTAACTAACCCAGCGACGCAAAGTTAGCAAACTTCTGTTAGCTTAGCATAGTAACAACTGTGATCTCGACTCCATAAACTTACCTTCGGCCACGGTAATAGCCTCCGGGCACCCCGAAGAACCCGCGGAATACATCAAAAACGCTCATTAACGACAGCTTTTGTAAAAAACTAAATCAAAACGAATAAATAGATCAACAGCAAACACGAGCTTGAGAGTACGAGCGTACGTTATCAACAATGCCGTAAAGTGTTCCAGTTACTTCAGGATGACGCAACAGTCGTAACAAAACTTTACCGTAAATGAAAGAAGAGACGCGCAGAAATAACAGCAAACTCTCCACCAGTATTTGTTTCAAACGCTGATGTTTGAAATAGAATAGTCCCGGTTTATTACCTGTTATCAGTCATGGGAAATAATTAAGTACAATTACACAATTTGAAGTACTTCTACCTTGAGTACTTCCATTTTAGATCAGAATAACTTAAGCTCCATCACAAATTGTGCATTTGACTCAAATCCACTTATATTCGTAGATAAATATTTTTGCTTACAAAACATGATCACATAAAATATAATCCACTGTTAATGAATGAATTTCCCAACCGCAACTAACTACATTAAAATGCTGATACATGTTAAGGCATCATTAAGTATATTATCTAATAATATAATTCTGCTGTGAAATATATTTTTATCAGTTTTAGCTAAATACTACTTTGCTGGTAAAACAAAATGTGAATAATGACTTTTCCTTGTTAAGGATCACTTCGACAGTATGATATTACTATTTATAAAGGATCTCAATGCACACACACTTCTTTGATATTAGTTGAGGTTGAAACTTTGCAGGTCAAAGTTCACCAAAGTTCAACTCCAGAGGAGAGACAAAAGAGCCCAACTGTTTTCTTGACATCCCATGAGCTGTTTTGAAACTGATCAAGTCACTTGAAGTACAGCTTTCACTTCACATCTGATAATCTAATGCCTGAACTACAGCCCCTTATGAGTAAACCAGGACATATAATTATCTTCTGTCATGACAATATGCAGAACTGTATGTTGTACTAATCAGAAACTAAAGATATATATTGCAATTTATTCTTTAGGAAATGTAAATGGAAGCAAGATGTATTTAGGAGACATTCTAGATATTTCGATGGTCCAATCTGTTCAGCAGCCACTGGTCAATCACACAAATGATCCTGTTAACAAACACAAAGCAAATGTCTGGAGAAGTGCTGTGTTTGAGAGTTTAATTTGGTAATGCTGATCCTCTGGAGTCTGTTAGATAACAGAAACCAAACCTAAAGCCTCTGAGTCAGACGGTTTCAGTTGTGTCAAACACTCGACGGCACACGCTTCTTCTTGCAGTGTTTGTCAATTCATTGTTCAGCTGATATCAAGAATCAGTGAATTAACGTTTCAAACTGTCAGATGAATTAAGGCCAGCCTTCAGCAACACACACACACACACACACACACACACAAACAAACACTGGGCATCACTGTCAAACCGTTGGAAGAGGAGATGCTGCTGTATTTACAAGCCACATGAGAAACAAATATAGTTTCTTAAAAGACATTCACATCCAAAATGATGAAAATGTCTTTTTCTTGTTTATTTACTTAATATTTATATATTTTTACAAAATAAAAAAAAATATATGAAACAAAAAGCTAACAAGTCTGCAAGGATTTGAGAAGGAAAAGGAGAAAGCCATCGAACAAACAGGGACTACAGTACTTGTGTTTTTTTTATATATGTACAAGACAAGTTTATCCATTTAAATTTTTTTTAAAACGCACAGTACAAAAAGAAAAAATAAATCACTGACAAAAAACCCATAGTACAATTCTGTCCATCATTATTCAATGTTGCAGGTTTCTTTATAATGGGGGACAGGTGGTGGAGCAGGGAGGAGGTGGGGGGGCCTCAAACAAAATAAAACACACTGGAAGGCAGACTGGGTGTGTATTGGCCTTGGAAATCATTCTCGACATCTCTTGCAGATTCGGTGGGGCCTTTATGCAACATATTTATAATTCAAGGGAACAGTTACTGTACAAGTGTTGGATAATGAACGATCCTGTGCCAAGCAGAAAACAAAGCACAGTACACAACCCACCGGCCCCCGTGTGTACAAACATGCACGCAGTCACATGACAAACACACTTTCCTCACAGTCCAAGCCAGTGAGCTCGCTTATATGTCTTTATATATAATATATCTATATTTGGTAAAAAATAAACTTCACAACTCTACCAATTTAGAGAATTGTTTCTTCAAACTTAAAATGACATAAAAAAAAACATTTAACAGCAATTAAGCAAATTATTGTGTTTGGGGATTTTTGTGTGGGGTTTCCACCAAAATTAAGGAGTGGGGAGTTGAGGGTGAGAAATACAAAACCAGCCTGTCCCCCCACCTTCAGATATTACTTCAATCCTCCCCATCTGAAAGAAAAAAGGGGGAAAAAAAGACAAAAAGAAAAAACATACAGGAAACATTCATTCTTTTAGAAAACAGTTCTATGTTACATACAAGTGAAAGAAAAAAAGGGGTGGGGCGGGGGGGGGTTAACACGATACAAATTCCCAACACTCAATATTTCACCTCTTGACGGTGTATTTCTATAACCATTAAGCTCCGATCTCCCCTCTCTTTCTAAGCCCCTCCTGTCCCTCCCACCCATCCATCCATCCATGCATCATTACAGTGCTCGTTCTCTCGGCACAGCACCTCCTCTGACCGCAGTCAGAGCTGCAGGAGTGCTGGGCCAAGAGACTGGGGAGGGAATCTCTGCAGGAGGAAGAGGGAGTTTATATGTGGAGACTGTTAGCGGAAGGAGTGATGAGCCCCCTTCTAGCTTCTGTCAACAGTGTGAGCGGGGGCCCCGATGGTGGATGTTAGTTTGCCCCCCAGTTGTAGCTGTTGTATGCCGATTTGTTGATCTGAGACTTCTGCTGAATGGAGGCGTTCTGGCTGCGCTGTCCAGTGCCGCTCTGTCCAGAGAGGAGAGAGGACAGAGTTTATCTCACACCTGTATGTCAGTGCATACACAGTCACGGACAAGACATACACACAGACACATGCACTGTCTGTTATTGTGTTCTGTTGTTTAAGCCTGAACTTAAAAGCCTAATCAAGGACAGGAGCTGCAAATTAGCTTAGTTTTCTGTTTATTGTCCATGTAGCACCATTGATGCAAGACGACAAACACAATGAAAGCATGTACAGTACCTGTCCGTCCTGCTGCAGGTGGTGGTGCAGAATCTGAGAGTGGGGCTGTTGATGCGGTGCCAGGATGTGCATGAAGGGGGCCGGGGCGTAGCCGGCAGCGGCCGGGGGGTTGATGGGTCCACCGCTCCCCAGAGCCGAGGGCAGGCTGAACGAAGCTGCTGGCGTGCCAGCATGGAAACCCTGCTTCTCAAACGACTGCAGGTGGAAGTGAGACAGAGACATTTTTACTTAATGCAAACTATATCAGGTCAGTGTCGGTGAGTAATATCATTTTAATGCAATTTCACCATATGCAATGAGAGGAAAAGTCCTTTTTGTGAGGAGGAAATACTTATAACATTTAAGATCTGTAATTACCTGCGTCTTTGTGTAAACAGACCCTGAAATATCTGGTACCCCCGTGTTGCTTGATGTCACAGAGACTCCTGCAGAGACAGAGGAGACAGGAGACTAAATGAGTGCAAGGACAAACTGAGCATGTGAAGGGGACTTCAGTAACACCCACCAAACCAACCATGATCAGACACATGGTTATACACATCCTTAACAGCATACCTTTTACATGTTGTACTAACAACGGGGAATCTAATCTAACATTCTACAGACACTTTATGTATTTGGGGGAACACTTGCTCCACTTTAAGCGTATCAGAGTCACTTAAAAAGAAAAGAGAAGTCTTGGAAATTTCAAGTATGAACATCTATGTCAGCATAAGCTCATAGATGACTCCAGTAGAATTTCCCTTTAATGGAGGACAGCAGAGAGAGACAGAGTGAGATGAAGAGAGCTGAGAAAGATGATGTTGCAGCGTATCAGTTCCAGTCAGCCACAGGGGTTATAATCTGACTGTATCTGGTGGTTACTGCTTTCTTTGTTCTGGCACACACTGACCCCCTGTATTGACATGGAGATGCAAAACAGGGTCAACTGGTGTGCGAAACAAGACAGACACCGGACAGGAAAGACCCAAACTTTCAAGATTCAGTTGGAGTAAAAAATCTGTGAGCAAGAAGATCATCCTAAAGTGAGTGCAGTGGCAGGTCCTACGTGACATTTAACTTCCTCCTGCTTCACCTGTTGTGTTGATTGTAGTAAATTGCAATCCATATTTTATTGTGAACACAACCAAAGGGAGTGAGCAAAGATTTAATCAACAAATACTCTGTAAACGTTTGTTCAATATTCTATATCCTCACATTTGAATTTGTTTTGAAAGCCTTTGTTCAAAACTGTTGTGACTGCTGACGTTAATTTATGTGTAAACATAGGTCTGTATTTAACAAACATAACAAATATAGAATATGTCACATTGCTGTCCCCCTGTATGTGTCTATTAAAGTGACCTTATCTTTGATTCACTTACACAAATGTTATTCATAGCTTTATTACAACATGGCAGGACTCTGAAGGAAAGAGTCTGGCATCTGAAGCTGTGGCACTGCTAGAAAACAGTGATTTAGAATATAACAATATTGTGTATGCATGTATATCATGTCCATTATCAGCGCTGTCAATTCTCATCTCTGTGTGCCGCTGAAGTCTTTGTTAATCTGATCTCTCGATTCAGTCCTGCACTGCAAGTGTCATAGAAATGTTAAAAATCCAAGCCAATAAGACTCATGTTGTGACTTGTACAAAAAAAGTGTCTCAGTGTTTTACACAGACATTAAGACCAACATGTAAAATCCCCATTTACAGAACAAGGTGGATGTCTGAAAGAGTAAGCAATTAAAAAACACTCTTACACAGCACAGCATTGTTTGACATTTTGTTTCCCTTTCTCCCTTTTCTCTTCAATTGAAACCTAATGAACCCACAGGACAGCGAACTTGATACTCTGGAGACGGACATACCAGCAATGACAACATGAGTGAAGAGCAAGCAACACAGAAGGAAAATGGGACAGCACCAACCAGAGCAACTCATCAGTTTATGGCAGCCACAGCCCTTGTGACCTGCCACATTTTTGACTCTAAACCTGATAACTATGCAGTGTAACTGTCTGGAATGTATGACCCAGATTGGATTGATGATGAGTTGCCCTGGAAGAGTACAGGTAACAGACAGAATGGCAGACAAGGCTTGTAAGAGAGGCAGGCTGCATCAGGCTGTCTAAAAGCATATGCGTGTGATGGGTCTTCCCACAGGCACAGCTCATCAGCGATGAGGCAAAGGAACGAGAGCAAAGAGGGGGAGAAGGATGGTTGGTGACACAAGGAGGAAGACGGGAGGGACAGGGTTTGTTTTTTTCCTTTTTGTTTTAATTTGGCATGTGGCGGCACTCACCGACTCCAGGCCCGGTGACAGAGCTGGCTGGCTTGTTTTGTGCAGAAGCGGCAGCGGCCACGGCAGTGCCGTATCCGCCCTTACAGAAATCCCCACTCCCTGAAGCCTGGCCCACATCCTCATAGCCTGCAACAGTCAGACACACAGCCGCAGCCCACAGCGTTAGACACACCAGGCAGGGGAAACAGACCTGCCTCAGATAGCAATTGCAAATAACTCATAGCGTTTATTTGAAACTGTGCACCACATGGACAGGTTTTACCAACTTGTGACAATGCAAGTGGTGTCAAGTCCTCTCAGAAACTACAGTGACCAAATACTTTACTGTAATTATCCAAACTTTGACACCAAATGCATTGTTCTGCGTGGCAAAGCCTGCCCATCCGGTGCAACAAGCAGGTCAGATTCAACGCCAACATCATTTGCAAGTACTATTTGACCCAAGTCTGAGGGGAGGAGGTGGGGGAAGTGAGGGGGCAGGCAGGGTGTGTGTGTGGGAGGGGGGAGGTTGGAGAGTGAGCTCGAGTTGGGTGATGGCAGAAAGCAGCAGATGTGGCAGCTTAGAACAAATAGGTGTTGCACATGTAGTGACCAAAGGTGGATGTTGAGTGATGAATTTAAGTATGAGAGTAAAAAAAAACAACAGTTATCGCTGAAAAAGAAAAAGAATATAAAGTGATGGAGTAGACACCAGAAGGCCACTGGGAAAATATGAAACTGCTGAAAGAAGCTGGGCTCAAAAGGGAGTCACATTAAGAAATGTGGGAGGATGATGGTGCCCCATTTGTTGATGTGTTTAAGATGAATGTGTGTGCAAGAGATGTGGTGGAAGGTGAAGCCTTGGGGCAAACTCCACTTTCTGAAATGAGCAAAGCAAGCTATGGAAGACCGATACTCTAACCCCTCTGTTATTTCAACTGCCAGCCACTGTCCATATATCCTTTACCATTCGGTTTAAATGGCAGTCACACATTGACATCACGAGAAGCCATTTAATCAAAGTGATAAACATTTTCTTGTCATTAGAAAAGCAGCTGATGTTCCTTGTGTGCAACAGGCAATGAAAGCTACAAGACACAGATGTATTTAAAATATTCTGACACAACTAACCATGAACATTTAACTCATGCTCAGTTTTAAGACATTTGAGGTCAACGGTTCATCAGCAGACAAAAATCTTTTATGAACCATTAACAACTGCCTCGACACAAGAATAACAAACTTCTTTACATGAACATCAAGTTCACAGATTTGCTTGGAGATGCTGCAGAGCTCAAATGAAACATGCACTCCACACCAATGAGTAATCAATGGGGTCATTGTGAGAATCAGCACAGAGTTATTGGTATGCAAGTATACGGAGCAGTACCTGCATGACCCCACTACACATGCCGTTTCAATATGGTTTTAGTTCCTCACCAGTGCTGTATCCATGGGATCCATAGCCACTAGCCTGCTGGAAGGGTGTGGCTGACGCATTGACACCGACATTCACACCATGCTGCTTTGACGAGGTAGGAGCCACCTGGGCAAGGACAACACATGGCATGTAATGTCAGACAACAACAGGAAATCCAAGTTTCTCTTGTGGGGTCAACTATAATCCAGTTTCTCACTTAGAGTCAAGAAATACTCACATTTAAATTTCAAATTGCAATCTTTTAATGTCAGCAGAGGAAAGGTCATAAGGACACCAAAGTCATCTATTCCTCTGCTTATGCATGTATTCAATTTCATTTGCTTTCAGTTGAACTCCTGCCAAAACCAGCCCATTGTCTTTATGATATCATGATCTCTCTGTGCTTTACGAGAAGATATTAAAAAGAAAAAACTGAAGGTGGGAGTAGGCTTGTAATAGAATCCACCAGATTAGCCAGTTTAAAATATCTCACCGGAAACACAGCAGGTCCGTACTGGAAGGTATTAGGCAGGCCTGGCATGCCAGTGTAGTATGGGAGGCTCGTGTAGCTGTAGCCAGGCGGCAGCGCTGGGTTGAGGAAGGGCTGCTGTGTGGTGTGATGCGTCTGGGTCTGGTTCTGTTGTGTCTGAGCTAATGTGGTGGCCGGAGCAGGAGATGATGCATCACCTCGACCAAACTTTGATAGGTCACCTGCAAATACAAAACAGGAGGATGTCAGAAAGTTACAAGAGTTTAAGTACAAATGTCACATGTGAGATCAAGAAAATTGTCACATCACTAATAAACAAAAGGACACAAAGAGAAAAGAAATTCCCCCAGGTTTTACATAGGAGGTGCCATATCTGATGGGATACTGAACCATTTGTGTCCTGGACGGAACAATCTATGATAATCATCAGCAAGAATGATTCATAGTTATCCCACTGCCCTTTTACTAATAGGATATGAATTCATAGTCTCCAACAGCAAAATATACTTAAACCCGGAACGATTGGCTGAGGACATACTGGACTGCAAATGCCATCTCTAATTTTTCCTTAGATTAGTCATTCTTATTAAATCTAGTTAAATCTGTTTTTAAAACAAGGCTTATCCTGACAATAAAACCAATATGTGAACATAGATAGGTGCACTGCCATCCTGCAATTCCCATTTTTGTAAGGATTATCAGTAACATAACAGACTCAGTAAGCTCAACTTTTACATATATGATGAGGATGGCTCACCAGAGTAAGGGTTGCTCGTCAGGCTGCCCTCTCTGCCAGTCAGTGCTGTTGTGGGAGTTGCGAAAGGGATGCTGTAATAATCCTGGAGAGAGAAATATTTTTTCGAGATGAAAAAAAAAAAGACAGTCCATGAAGCAATGAAGTATGACTTGTTGGGCGTAACGTTGTTACTGCAGCAGTTTTAGACTTTTCACAAAACAAAACTCACCAGCGGTATTCTTGTCTGCAGCATCTGTAGGTCATCATAGCCGTACACCTGAGGCTGAGATGAAGCACGAAATGTGTCAGATAATCATGTTACTATGTCAGTTATATAACATGAACTCTGGTAAGCACAGCTAAAGTTCAAAACTGTACAAAGATTGACTTGGCCCTGGCAGGGACCTACAGGGTAGGCGTGCAGTAGTCCAGGAGCCATGATGTAAGGGTTGGGCAGTAGAGGGGGCACTCCGGGTGGCAGGTTTGGAGGTGCTTTCCCTGTAAACACAAAGTATTTAAAAATGCATCAATTGGCCCAGTATGCCAATAGTAATGAACTATCCACAAGGAAAATACTGTACACATGCATCCTGTTTTTTGCCAGTGTCTAATCACAACTTAAATTTCAGAAATAAAGCAGGGCAGCACAGTCAACCATTCTCCGTAAGCTGCATCTGTAAATGACAAGACTGCAATACACCACGTGACAAACTGCACCGGCAGAGGGAGCAGAGAGGAAAACAAATCTGATGTGAGTGTGTGTGTATGTGTTTGAGAGAGAGACAGAAAAAAAGCCTCAGAAGAACAACCAAACTGAGAGCAAGATGAGTCAGACTCATGGAAACCCCGCCAGTGAGTGTGAGGAAATGGAAACCAATTTATCCAACCCCAGTTCTGACAAAAACATTGCACAATATAAGGGTCACACACTGATATCAGATTTTTAATTATAAGATTATCACTGTCAAAAAGCACATACTTCCCACTTCACAACACTAATTTATACAACCACCTGAAAACCAAGCAAATTATATGATGAAACTACAGTAACTCAAAGAGCCCTCCTATAGCTTTGATCAAACACTTAATTATGAGGAATTCATCAATAGTATTATCACCACAACCTCCACTTAACATTGTCCTCTTTTTATATTTTCTAGATTTATCTGCTCAATAAACTCAGAGGAAAACAGCAGAGGCTGAATTGCAGCAATGACACATCTATGATGAAACCAAGCTATGGATGCATATTTAATCCTGACAGTTCATTTTACCAGCGGTTATTTAGAACTGCGAAGCCCTGACAAATTACCATGGCTATAATCAACTCACTGGTATTGCTACCTGGACACTGACAGGATAACTTACAGTAAGCAAAGCAGACAATGTGAAGGGAAAAGAAAAGCAAAAGTGTTTCATCTTTTGTTGAGAAGCTTCAGTGTATTTCTCACCAACATGTTTGTGCGTGTGTTCATGTCTAACCTGAGGATGCTGCAGAGCCGCGTGTGGATGAGGAAGTAGCTGAAGAGGGAATGGCTGAGCCTGTCGTGGACACTGAAATAGTGGCGGCTGCTACAGCTGGGGCACCCATGGAGGCAGTGTTGAGGCCCATGGCCAGACTGCTGACGGGGCCGAGGCCTGAGGGGGCTGAAACTGTGGCAGAGCCCACCGAGGAGGCCTGAGGGGCCCCTAGCGACACCTGCGCCGCAGCCACTGAGGAAGAGGAGGAGGGGACTGATGAAGACGGAACAGCTGAGACTGAGGAAGGGAAGGAGGAGGAGTGCAGGCTCGAGTCACCATCGACGCTGGGATGCTGCGGAGACAGAGGGAAGAAGAGGAAAAGATGCGGTTAGGATTGATGAGATTACATTTCCATTAGAGTGAATGGACATCTAATGTGTCCAACTGCCATCACAGGAAATGCAGCTTTGAAAATGCTTACAAGGATGGACGCCCTGCAAAAGCCTGTACAGATGCTTTCTGTCTGGTTTTAAAAAAATGTCTAATCTGCTCTTTCAATGGTCATAAAAAGCAAAAGACAACATGCTACATCCACATGATAGTTTCCACTGTTTACAGAAATAAACATAAAGGAACTGACCAGTAAGCTTGAGTTGGATGTCCGGACTGAAGATGGAGCAAGGCTGTTCTGTTGTGACGGGTGAGAGCTGTAAAAAAAAAAATAAAATAAAAAAATGACAGGAAGTTTCAGAGCATTTCACAGCGATGACCACATTCACTCTGTTTCACCTGATACTAGTTAATTTCCTGTTTTATTATGTGTTAATTTAGCTGCATCTCACTTGTTGTGCTGAGGAGGGGGGATGGTACTTGGAGGCAGGTCCTCGCTGTGCCCCAGAGCGCTAAGGGATGTCTGATTGGATGCAGTCAACAAGGAGGCTGGGCTGTCAGTCAAAGTGCCCATGCTGGAGACAGACGCCTGTGTGACTGAATCAGAGGCTGGCTTGACTGATACTGCAGAGCCTGCTGCAGCTGGGGAGACACAGACAAGAGATTTCTGGAATAAATTCCTCCAAAGTGAACAGGAAAAATGTGTTTGTGTTTGTGTCTCCTTTTTGGAATTTTGGAAAGTGAGGACATTTTGGCTGACTCCTTTCCAATTGTCAGTAGACAGGTTTGCTCCCAGACTGTAAAAAAACAAATGTTCAACGCACGTCATAGTGTGGCGTTGGAAAAGGAGGGGGTTTTCATGTCCAACCAAGTGTGATATTTCCATCACTACTGATCAGAGCTGGAGACAATAAGTATCTGTGATTACTGTAGAGTCATTTGACTCAGGAGTGAATGCCAATGGCACCCACTAAAGAAAAAAGCCAGATGTTAGTGGTGCTAGTGGACTTTGATTTATCTGTGAGACAGGTATTAGGGTCCTCACAAGTGTACAAGTACAAGTGTGTGTGAGTGGCAAATGTCTCAAACAATTCCAACAATGCTTTTAAGATAAACAAAGAGCTTTGTAAACAGACACTTACCTTCCACAGACTGTGCTGCTTGTATTGAACTGAAGCCATTCTGTAAAACCAACAATGAAGGTGAGCTCACAGGTTTCTATGGAAACAGGCCATTGATAAGAAGTTGAAGGGTGTTGGACTCCTGGAAACTAAGAAGCTTGTTTAATATGCCAAGCATTTTAACTACAGGGTCAGATTTGAAACCAGTGGTGCATTACAATGACCACAAGCTAATAAGACAAAAAAGCAGGAACAATGAGGGGACAGAGTAACAGCAGTGAATCTACAGTTTATTAAGAACATCTGCTCTCTCTCAGGTTAATGATCTCTAAATGAGTTTAGTGATCAAGAAGGAATTCAGGAGGTTGACCCAGATTAAAAAGGAACTTTAAACCTCAAGACTGAAACAAGCATTCAACCAAAATGGTGTTGAATTGAATACTTAAACTACATTATCATTACTTTCTATAAGGTCTTATAATTTCCCTTCCCATGATTGTATGAAGATCTCTACTGATGCAATTTGTATGGAGCTCGGTGTATTTAGGATTTTAACCAGACAATCTTTACAAGTGATATTTACAAGAGGATAATTCTGAATTAAGCCAAAGTACTGAGCTCCACAGAACCAAGTGTGGGCGGACAAGCATGTTGTCCACTCTGGCCACTGCTCCAGGTGGCACAAAGTCATATTAAATGTTTTTATCAGTTGAAGTGAAAAACAGTGAAGCGTTGGTCTTACCTTGGGCTGCATATCCTTCTGAGGGGAGGAGGAGACTGAGGGAGGGTAGCGCCGTGTTTGAGGTGCTCTCTGATCGTACAGGTCCATCTGGCTGGAGTTGGAGAGAGCTGGAGTTGACTCACTGCAGATTGTAATGGTATTGACAAGTCAAGTTCGATTGTGTTCTTAGAGAACAAATAGTGGTTCTGACTTAAATTTTAAAGCACTTTCAAAGACTAGAACATGCACTTTAAAGATATCATTATGACCCTGCAAACAAAATGTCCTGTCCAAACAAAATTTGTCCAGCTTGGTACTGCGCTACCACAAACATAAGATCAACCACTCTTAATGTGTTTTTCAGGTCTAAAGAGGAACTTTGTGACATGGATTGTTCTTAAGTTGTTTGCAAGAATGTTTCTTGACAGAAGAAACACAATGGCACAATAAGTGTTGTGAAGTTGAGTTAAAACTACAAGTTTAGAGGTGTTCAGAAATGTTGGAAATCCTCTGCAGGGTTGTGTTGTACCAACCTGTTAGGGCTCGTGTAGAGACTGTTCTGAACCTGGTTGGCTGGTGTTGCAGTGGTGGGGGCGGACTCATACTCTGGTAGAACTGGTTCTGACCCAAACTGCAGCGCTCCAAACTGAAGATTGAGGCCTGAGATGTCTGTTGAGCCGGGCATCTCTACTGCCATCGCAGGAATCTGAGGAAGATGAAGGAAGAAGATTTTAGACTTAGCCCAAAGACATGGCATCTATGCAAAATGCTACTTTTGTAAACATAAACTTGTGATGTGTCCCTCTTGTTCAGCACTTGTAGACTTTCAAAGAGTTTGTCCATCCAGCTTTTTCTTTTTTTTCCAAATATTGTAATTTGAATGTTACCTTTGTTGTAATGGAGGTCCTCTTCTTCTGCTGTTTGAGTTTGTGCTGCTGCAAAGGCAGTGGACTCTGGGCGTCTGAAGAACTTGGGGAAACTTGTTGACCTAGAGAAGGAACTGCCACCATTTTGGGAAGGGAGGAAGCAGGCGGAGGCACCACATGGGGTGAGGATGTTGTTTGTTGGGGTAAGGAAGAAGACGAGGAGACAGAGGAGGAAGGAGGCAGGCCTTTGTCCTGCAGGAAAACATCCAACATGGACGAGGTTGAGGTGGCAGCCTGGTAGGGCTGCCGCTTCGTAAAGGGTGTATGGACCACAGACTCTGGCTGTGTTTTCATATCTGGAAAATGGAGAGGGAAATAATTAGGGTTAGGAACAAAATATTTCTATATTTTTAAATAATAATAATAATATTTCAAAGTAACTACAATAGGATGTCGTCTCACCATATTGTCCCAGTGAGGTGGCACTGGTGTCCCAGGATGAAGGGGCTGTGTTGGGAGGTCCAGTCTGGGAGTGCTGGGCTGCCAGCTGGGCCAGTGCCTGGGCTGTTTTATACTGCTCCAGGAACTGAGAGCCAGTGGTCCCTGTGCTAGCTCCTTTAGGGTCCCCCACATCCCCGAAACCCTTGCTCAGCATGCTCACCTGAAATGTTGGCAGATTATGACACACTGTTATCACAATCATGCAAATATCAGTGATACATCTGTGTAATTATGACACTATCCTCTTCCTGTGTGGTTGAGTTTTCAAAGTTAAGGCATCATTAGCATCAGTAAGTAAACTAAGAGCCTGCGTGTGTATAATTGCATGATTGAAAAATGCTTTATAGTATTTTTCGGTGGGTCTCACCATGCTGTGCTGGGTGTAAGGGGTGCTGGAGGTTGTCTGGGAGAGTGGCACCCCTTGCTTGGAGTTGCTGAAAACCAGTGACTGGGACAAGGAGGGGGGCTGGGTGGCCTCCATGGGGGGGTTTTCTGTCTCTGAGGAGGAGGATGGGGGAGTCTTACCCAGGAGCACCGCAAGGTCAATCCTGCAGTAAGGTGGAAATGTTAATTTAGTTAAGTCATTATTTAAAAACAATGATGATGGTAATTAAGACAATGATACGTTTGCTACAATGCAACACAAGAAAACACAGAACATCTTCAGGATTGAAAGGCCACAATATTTGTCAATCTTGATATTTGATGTAAAGAATTGATTATCAAAACAAGTTGCCAATTGATTTTCTTTTGACCTATTGATCAATTGATGAACTAATTGTTTCTGCAGCAGACTATCTTTTAATAACAATCAATATGCTAAGTATTTTTTTAAACAACTAAATTAGGAAATGACAAAATTTACCAAAAAAACACTCCCAAAAACCAAAAAGGTTTTCAGCAATTAATTTCAGAAATTAGTTTGCTTACTTGCTCATCACTGACCTTTTTATATGCTGACCGACAAATTAATCTAAAATTAATATTGGTCAAGTTGAATGCCAGGCTGACACAGATATGTTAAGTCCATTAAATGTGAATGTATTGAGTACTGACTCATAGCTCCACTTGAACAAGTAAACAGTGAAACCAAGCAAATGTAATTTTTCTCTCAAGCAGTTCGGGGAAAAGCAGCTTGCTGGAAAGCATTAGTCGGGCTAATAAAGTGCATAAGTGACCTCTGTCCTTTGGTGATGGTAACATTCTCTTGAGGCAGAGGCATGGACGCCACACTGGAAGCTGTGAATATCTTGGTCTCTGAAAGCTGCAGAGGAAGAAGAGCGTACAAGTTATAAGAGGAGTTATAGTTGGAAGAACAAAAGTAAACATGTAGTCTCAAAAAGAGATCCAGCTGTCAGAGAAACTGCGCTAAAAACTGCTTTAACTTCTGATTTTTCTTTAGAAGCTTTCACTTAACGTTATATTTAGAGCTACAGCACTGCCATGAAGTTAAGCCTAGAGACACTCACATCCTCATTCCAGTCCTCAGTGCCCCACTCCTCTGTGGCAGTCCTCCAGGCACCTGTGAGTCAAAGAGAAAACAGTTCAATACTATTGTGACGGGCAAAGAGAGTTTCAAACAGAATAAAGGATGCATAAAAACAACAGAGAAGTGAAGGTAGGTTTACCAGGAGCAGAGTCAAACTTCGGTGGGTAATTTGTTCCCTCTCCTGCAGAGTATTCCAACCCTGGAGAAAAAGACAGAGGTGAGGACACCAAAGTTGGATGTAATGGAAAAAGCTGATTACATTTAAGTCACCTGGTCACACAGACATCTGGAAGCAAACATCTGGGACCATGTGTCTGGGATTTAGCTATTTGTAAAAAGTGTGCATGCCTGATGAAGAAAGCTTTTATGCAGACAGCCAAAAAGGCTAGTGTTGTTTAAACACACGAGGACCTTCCTTTCATCTTTACTGCAGGAGCTTCTTGGGGATGCTGAATATGATTTAATTGTTTGGATGGTAAACAGATGCTTCATTGATAAGATTAACTTCTCTTATTCGAGGGCAACCTTACTTAATAAATTAACTTACTAGCTCCCTCCTCCAGCTCCACGCTTCCTGTGTTGTTCCAGGTGCTGCCCCCACCATAGTTTTCTTCTGTCTGGGCTGGCTCCGCATAGTCAGCAGGGTTGAATGTTCTGGGAATAAGAAAGCGATAAGACAGTTGAGTTGATGTACTGTCAAACAGCTGGAGGGCTGCCACAGCTGGGTGCCCACACACACAAATCAGAGGTCTATTTTTGAACTTACCTACTACAGGTCAAATATTAAGCAGAAGCAGACCCAAGTTTAATTTTTAGAGCATCAAACCACTAGTGATGCCAGCTATTTCAGTATTGTTTGAGCAAATATCTAGCACTGCTGTCATCATCAGGAGGCTTTTTAGCAAATACAAACACTTCAGAAAAGAAGTGAATGAGGTTGTGGCAGGAAGACAGGAAGAGGAAATGATAAGAGACTGAAGTGAAACCATTACTGTCTTTGAGAGTTTGTGTAGTCAAAACATGCAAATGAGTAGGTGTGGGCATTTAACACTGTTTTTGTTGTTCCTCAACAACTCTTTCCTGGCACTGTGTGTCTTTTATTAATCTGAGACATCCGTGTATGCTGAGAAATTTACAGCTGGTGCAACCTAGCAACATGATGAAGTACAACACTTTTCTTTTAAGTTCATTATTTGCTCAAGATCCTTCCTGTGCAAATCTGAGGGCATTTATGGCTTTAGGGAACAGATTTAACATGAAAATTCAGGAGTAGCATATTTTTTTCATTTTCTATAAATAGAATGAGTAATACTTTCTATTTTGATAATGTCTATCAAATCATCCTGCTTTACGGCACTCAAAAGTCTCCCTACAGAAAGCAAGAATAACAGACACACCAGAGGCAATGCACTCACCTCTCACCTCCTGCAATATCATATCTGGGCCCCTTATCAATCTGGCTTTAGAGGAAAAATAATGGCAACAATTACAAGAAGCACAACAAAGTAAAAGTAAAAGCTTTTATTTTCAGACCACAATCCAGAGCAACAGCGTAAGCAAAATGCCTTCAATCTGCCCGTGCCAGAACTGTAACAAACACTCTACACCTGTCAGTCACTCTCTAATGCAAGGCAAGCCAATGTGCTTTTAGTCATTGTGGGTAAACACACAGCCCAAGAAACCCAAGTCATCACAAGTATCCACAATGCAGCCACAAAAGCTGCTGCTAGGTGAGAGCAGTTATGCAAGAGTAAATGCAGTCATCTTTTCATTGATGCAGCCTATTTCCAAACAAACAATCTCAGGAATGTCAATGGTACCTTCCATCACACAGCGGCATCATCTCAAAGCTATTACTGAAGAGCCATACAGGATGCTGTTGTGAATGCATCAGTCGACACTCAATATCTCGTCCATTAAAAGAAATCTCCATCTCAAGTCAACCAGTCTCATTTGATCTCATTGTTATTTTCCAAAAAAAGTTGACAATAACAAACACCAAAAAAGTTGGGATGCTGTGTAAAACATAATTAAAAGAGAATTTGCTGATTTGTTAATCTTTTTTGACATATACTCAATTGAAAACAGTACAACGACAATACATGTAATGTTTGACCTTATCAACTTCATTAATCTTTTTATTGAATTTGATGGCAGCAACATTTTTAAACAAGTCGGGACAGGAGCAACAAAAGACTGTGAAAGTTGTGGACTGATCCAAAAACACCTGTTTGGATCATTCCACAGGTAAAATCATTGGTAACAGGTGATAGTATTATGCTTGGGTATGAAAGGTTCATCCTGGAAAGACTCAGTCGCTCACAAGCGAGGATGGAGAGAGGTTCATTATGATTATATAAAGGATGTTACTACTCAGGGACACTTAATAAAACCGCTGCATTTGGTTTTTATTTACGTTTTACAGAGCATCCAAACGTTTTTGGAATCGAGGTTGTACTTGTGTGATAAACCCTGAGCTCCTTCAAATTTAATAAGTTCAAATCAGATAAGCACATCAGTCTCCATCAGAGCCAAACTGCACTTGTACTACAGTTGTGCAGCTGTGTCACACGACATCAACCACTTTCAGGGAGTTTGTATACACTGTGTGCAAACTTTGAGAGGCTTGTATGGATACAACAAACTGGGACTCCAATCTCTTCCCTCAGTTTCTTTCATTGAAACACAAAGGCAGCTAACAGTTGCCCCAAAGAAGCAGCACTGTCAATGAGCCAACCAATGCTGTGGTACAAGTGAATACGACTGGCTACATAATGAATGCATCTACTTCACACCAGGCAACATCAACAATGGTGGACTCTGACATGTGCAGCCATGTTACAAGCTGAAGTCCACCCTGGATTTGAGATTATTGGAACCATGATTATTTCCACATCTAAAAGCATAAATTCATTCTGAAAATACCAATAATCAGACTCGGGCTACACGTGTATTTTCAGTGAAGTAGTAAGAATCTAGCTACCTCAGTTCTGCTTTATGCTCATTCCTTTTTATTGGCTGCAGAATGAAAGAGGGAGTGAATTTGTGTCTGAGATTCTTGGCACTATGGGACTTTCTGGGTCTCGGGTCAAAAAACGATTTGTGGATAGTACTGAATTCATTTATCAATAGTCCTATTTTCCTAGTCATTTAATGTTTACACTAACTTTAGAACAAATCTCTGATCACTTATTAATCACTAATGAAGTGTGGCTCTTATTTCTCTAGTGAGATCACAGTGTTCATTTAGTGTAATTCAGCCGTGCTAATGTTTTTAAGCAGAATATGTGAATGTGAGGTGAGTGGCACAAGCTGCATTAACATCTTCTTAGATAATGATACACTCACACGCAAACCTGCCCACTATCATCTCATCACACTGTGACAAACAGAAGACTTTATCTGCTTACTTTAAAGCCATGTGTGTTGCATTTAAGTCGCTGTGTTTCACTGACACCGAAGCCAAGCTACTAAACTGTATCTGCTAGTAGCGAGAAGCAAAAGCAATCACAGGATTGTTGTGTGGAGTGAGGCAGGGGGTTAGGTAATATGAAAACACCTCAGCTAGCACTGCGTGCAATTGCAGGCGGGAAACACCAGCACTCTGCTCACCAAATACAAGCTTGTATTACAACCATATGAAGCAAATCATATTGCAGTGCTCCTTGAGATATGCAAGTCAATATCAGGGTCCAACCTCTACAAATATACTTAGCATTGGAGAAAGACTGATCATAAAGACGTGAGGTTTTGTAACCTTATACTTAATGTGTGCACAACCACTTGAGCAAATATCTGTGTATTACACCATAACACTTATAGTTTCATTCAGGTCATGCCTACTTCGGAGCCTCTGTGCCTCAAATATATTATTTATGGCCCAGTAGCTTTGAAGCACACTTTCAATTCTTTGTTTTAGTGAGAATGAAAATTACATTCAGGTGTCTCTTGAGAAGAAGCCACTGAGCCCTTGACCTCGCTCGAGAAAGCCACATCACATCACACGTGCTTCCTCAGCAGACTCCAAAAAGATTTAAAGATCTCGAGCTACAGAGTAACATCACTGCACACCTGAAAAGCTTATCATCAAAGGCAGGATGTTATGTGTTATGACAACTGAAGTTTTACTATGATGACGCTCATTAAATGACGATGAAATAAGTCAAGAGTGTCATCACAGTCGAGAGAAGTACTTCCTCTGTTATGACACCTACCAGTCAAGCTGTCAGTACGAGATGCTAACTCGTCAACTGACATTAGCTGCACACACAGACACAAACTGACACAGAACAAGCAGACCACAGGTGAAATATTGTACAACCCAGGACCAGAGAGCAGTGACAATTTAGGGTAACTTTGGATCCTGTGGCTCTATCAAAACTCTAAATAAAATGTTTAGAAAGCGTGCACTCTCTGAAGAGAGATATTTGGCCCACGCTGTTCTATCCCATTGGCTGATGTATGTCCTTCCTCCTTTGGATTAAAGCTAAACAATAGGCTGGGGTCCTGCTCTCTGGTGACCATGGCAACAGGCAAAAGTGGAACAAAAGGCCTTCTGGTTTTAGGCAACGCAGGTGTTCTCTTACCCCATGCCCTGCGCCGAAAATCTGCCTCCTCGCCGTCCGGATACTCCTGGGGCAGACAACAAGAGCCTACTTCAGTGTCTGAGTCTGACAACTATTGTCACAAGAATGAATGGCAGCGGTTTAAGTAAAAATAAAAAAAAAACGCAGCCTCTACCCCCCCCCCCCCCCCCTCTCATGAGTAGCATTTCCTCCACCAAGAAGTTCGACTAAAGAGGATTACAGTCACTCACCCACAGTCCCTCTTCCTCTGCCTCTTCCCCTTCGGCCTCGCTCTGCACCTCTTCCAGCAACTCCAGCCTTGCCTCCATCCAAGCCATTCTCCTGACCACGGACTTGAATTAAGCAGAGAGAGAGAGAATGGCATCAGATGGAGACACTACACAGCATGCAGTCTTCAAAATAATTCATATAATAAGTAAAATGTGTTATAGCTAGAAACTCTATTTCAAATGGTAGTACTGTGGGAGAGCCCGAGTAGCCCTTCATTCAAAATGAAGATGAATGACGAATGACTTGCTGGCCATCATTTACTGTGGCGCACACTGTCTCTCCTTTGGGACTACAGTTCAGGCTAAAGAGACTCTACTGGGGGATGATAGAAGAAACATGACAGGAAGCAAGAGTTCAACATAAAAAGCTTTTAAATAGCTACTGTGTTGACAGAGGAAGGACACAGAAGCTCAATCTTGTACCCTTTTAAATAGGCCTTGATTAGCACACCTTAGCTGAATCAAGGCAGAAGAAAATGGAGCTGACCTAGGAGATGTTGATCTCCATCTTCAAACCAAGATGTTCTGTCATGCTACTCTGATTAGTTTAATACGCTTTCATGCAGGTGATGTAAATAAACTCATTTTCTACAAGACTTGCGATTTCAGCAATTTGTGGCACTCTTGCAACATTTGACTTGTGGCTAACTATATGCTCAGTAAAATCATACTTTTTTTTTTGTTTTAAATATTGTATGAGAGAATTGCCAAAAAAAAGATACATCCACAGTGAGCTGGTTAGATGAAGAGAGCTAGATCACACCAGTCTGGACAAACTTCAAACCTCTAACTTGCCATCAGGATAATGTGCAAATCCTGTTGTACAGAAAACCATCCTCTGCCTGCATTACACACCCTGGTCACGTTTGCTCATTGGCATATATGTTCTCGCGTGTCAAGAATAGGGAGAAAATAAATAGATAGATAGATAGATAGATAGATAGATAGATAGATAGATAGATAGATGTACTTTATTGTCCCAAACTGGGAAATTCCTGGGAAAAGCAGTGATACGAGAAAAATAGCAAAAATGCCAACAGTGCATATCTCTGAAACACTGCAACCAGCACTTTGTTGACTAAACAATTATATTCTAAAGATATCTGAAAACAGTGAAGCCATAGTGAAGGAATGATAAACACTTACATTCTCGTCCCCTGCTGGCTCCACGGCCCTTGCGTGGAGCTCCACCTCTGCGACGTGCTACATCTTTCTCTCCTCCTTTCTCCCTGTTCTCTTTTCCTTCCTCTCCGGTCTCTGCCTGACTAGTCTCCTTCTGGCCTGACACCCCTTTCTTCTTCCCCACCATTTCCCAGGAGTCCTTAGGAAGAAATAAGACAGAAAACAACTACTGAATAAAAGTGGATGTCTACTTCCAAGTTGGCTGCAACTACTTTAAATTGCAAAGAGAAAACAAAAACAAATTCTCTTCCTCTTGTCGGTAACTGTCCAACAAACCATATTGAACTAGCTAATTATAAAGTCCCTCCACTGAGGCAGTATCTTGACAATCCAAGTAGCTGACAACCCCTTATCAGGTCTGATTAATGTGCTGGCAAGAGGTATTCCCACTGTTTCTTGTTTCAATGCTCCCTATGTTCCAGTTACATTTACATCAAAGCATTGGCAAAGAATTGGTCATAAATGAAATTATCAGTAGATTAGATTCACCTCTTGTTAAATAATTTCACTGATAAGGTGCGACAGTAATAAATGTGTGAAAGAACTTATTTTTCTGACTAGGTCAGTGACAACAGACTTGGGGCATACAGAAGTGACACACTGACCAACAGGGGAACAGAAAACTGTCCTTATACACCTTTTTCTATTCACATGCAGCTTTGTCGAAGCTAAACAAAAACCCTGTCTGTGTCTATGTTCAGACCATGCTAAACCTTCACATGAGTCCTAGCCCTAAACTGTGAGTCCAATATCAAAGTTATCTAAGCCAGTATGGCACTGATTTCTCCAGAATCTGGCCCCCACAGAACTAAGCCCTCACACAAAGCCAATACTCACAGTGTCTGGGCTACCCTCCAGCAACACGTTAATGGCTCTGTTGACATCCCCGTTGCAATCGTGCAGTGCGATCATAGACTCATCCTGGTCCTTGCCTGTGATGTCAATCAGCTGGAAGAGGTGGAGTGGCATGATTAGACACAGAGGTGACCCCTGGCTCACAATCCTGGCATCTCATTTATTAAAAAAAGCTCATATGTAGACTTATGTGGAATGTTTTTTTTCCAGTTGCATGAACACAAGATTCATTTTCCATACTGTGACACCACTTCCTCTTTTAATGTCTTTGAAATTGTCACACACTATGATCATACATGCAAAATTTTTTTTTACCACACTCTTTTCAAAAGGTCTTGATGACCTGTTCATAGAACTTTATGACCTTGGATAGCATGTTCGGGTCTTAATCATTAATGAGGAAAGGATACACATGATTCAGTGCCAGATGTTGTACAAAAATATTGAAAAGAAATTTAAAGCCACATGGTTACGATTGAAAAGATTAATAAGAAGTTCAGTTATCTAGTGTATGAGGGAGCTGAGCTAAAGCAGTTTACTAGTTTGTCAAAAGAATGTTATTGTAGCCGGTAATGTCCAGGATGGCACCTCAGATTTTATACTGAACACAAGCGGGCACCCATGCTAAAACACAAAGTAGTGCTACTTAACCATTTTCAAAAGGAGCAAGAAAAACTATGCAGGAAAGTAAAGTAGGACAAAAGCACATATGTGTATCTACTCACCTGTTTGACCTTCTCTTCAAAGTCTGCATCATTGTGGTCTGAAATCATCTGCGCGAGCCGGATCTGCTCTGCGGTAGCCTGTTTCAAGAGGAACGAAACATCCAACAGTTGGAACAAACAAAAGTTCAAGAGTTGCATTCTTGTAAAAACGGAAAGGATGAGCTCATAATTCTCTACACTAAATTCTAAAATAATTATGACCTGACAAAATTCAACAATTACTTTGGTAACAGTATGATGATATGCTGGTAAAACACTTTTGCTCTTCTGTCATGGTGACGTGCACAGATGCTGCGTTCATGTCAAGCTTACTTCACCAAATACCACTTATCCTTTATTGTCTTTGTACTTATTTTCTGTGAACATTGTAGCTCTTCTTAATGTGGACATTGTAGCACTGAAGGAACAGTTTCATTTCCTTGTATAGTTTCACATTCAGAAACAGCTGTTGCATATACATTCTTCACGATTAATGCCACAGACTGTTTTGTCTGTGGGATATATAGGCTAACACAGGATGATCACAGAAAGACTGGAAACTATGCACTTAATAACAAATCATCATGCAGACAAGGGAAGCTTAAATGACCATCATCACATGGGAACTTATATTATGCCTGAAAATAAACACACAATGAGGCCTGTTGTGGAGACAGACCATCAAAATATAGGTGTCAGCAGTACAGATTAACCTGTAGTGCATTCCTAGCTTTGGTCTAGGACTGACAAGAAAACTTATAAAAATCATTTTATAAGCATCATTTTCACAACCTCTTCCAGAGCATGTTATGTTGAGGTACGCACAGTTATTTTATACTGTATAATACTCTTCCAATTGTTAGTGTGTGTACTATATGCCTTTGTAGCCTGAAACTTTGGGTCTAACAAAACAAACAACACTAAGTAATACTTGACTGATGCCAATCACTGTGCATGTGGGCAGTGTGACAGGTGAGAGTGAGGGTACCTGAGGCCTTTGCTTGTGCTGTGTCTGGCTCTGTGTCTGGCCCTGTGTCTGCTCCCAGCTGCCCCGGGCTCGGTTCCCGCCCATGGACGTCATCATTTACAGTATATACAAATAACAGTATTTACAAAGAAATAACACCTGAAGAGAGAAGGACGAGAAAGAGAGAGAGAGAGGCGTTACAGATCTGTGACCTACTTCTGTCATGGACGTGTCTGGTACACTTGAATACTACTTCCTCAAACAGCCTGCTAGCTTGTTGCCTGGTAGGGAGAGAAGCTAGCAGCGCTATCAAGAAAACACCATCAGCTTTGTTTCCAGAGACGCCTGGAAAATGTTGACAAAGGGTGTTCTTACAGCCTCGTTCTTAGGCAATGTGTAAAACCAAAGCTAGCCGCTGGTTTTGACCCAGGAAGCCGGAGTGCCACGGTGGACCGAGCTGCTGCACTCAGGGCTTACAAGTGCACAACGTTAGCCAACTTATTTACCTCTTCAGGACATTATGCAACATTTCTACATCAAAATAGCCTCGATGGTGTTTTGCTAACATATAGTGACACAACTGTATATGATCACAAACTCATGATGGGCAGATCAACACTGTCTTGAGCATCGAATGAGCTGTCTCCCCAAATACTCAAGACAGCTCACTACATCTCTGTTTATTAGCAAAACTGATAACCTTGCCATCGACAACGGCTCCTTAATCTTGCACACGTTACGTAAAACCCTGTTTGGACTAGCGCACAAACAAGGCTAAAGCCAGGGCCCGTCGCACAGATCCAATTCCACTAGCCAGCCACATGGCCAAAAATGCTAGCCAACTAGCTAACACTTAAGGGGGGGGAGAGCATCTAGCGGTGAAGTCTCGGTGGGCTTCCGCTTCTCACGGCTTCACCTCATGGCGACAACGAGGCTATCTTTAACAGCTAGCTAACTAGCTAACCCGAGAGCCCATAACTGGCTACACAAGACTGGCTTGTTAGCCTTAGCTGACTTAGCTTGATTGCCAACAAGTTAACCAGCTAATCAGCTACTAGCGACCAGTGAAGCTCTCAGGTTCGACCAAACCAAAAAACGCCCATCTGCCACTAGTTGTCTGCTAACGACTGCTAGCTATGCTAATGGAACGAACTAGTTAACGTCGTTAGCCAGTTAGCCGCGTTTGCAAAGTAGCAGCTTCATAAACTGCACCACCACTCTACATCATTCACAACCATCAGAGCCCCGGTATAACCTGCTGGCCGGTCTCTCGACCCAGAAAACACCGAGGCTGAATGAAGGCCTGCAGGCCGCTAAAATGAAAATAAATAACAGGCGATACTGACCAGAAACCCGGCTCAATATTAGACACTGCTACACAACCGGCCGACAAGTGGTCTCGCTGTCGACCTTCTAGTCGGATTTAGGACAGGATACAATCCCTGAACCCTAAATTGATTCTATTAAATTGGGAAAATATAACGAACCGAATCGCTCACACAATAAGCGAGAGACTGAATTTACCTGTTTCTTTTCCACTCTGACACCACGGAGAGCCGCGTCACGTGGTCCACGGAGCGCTTCGAGGAAACCGGAGCCGCAACATGTGACCGCACACTGAAATAGTTTTATATTATCATGTCAGAGGTGGGGATGAGCAACACTGATCATAAACTATGGCAAACAGCGAGGGATTAAATGTATCTGACGGGAAACATCTATTACATTACAGGAAACTGGGAGTGTCGGAGCCGTGAACTTGACTGTAT
This sequence comes from Centropyge bicolor, assembly GCA_037975185.1. Classification (NCBI taxonomy): domain Eukaryota; kingdom Metazoa; phylum Chordata; class Actinopteri; family Pomacanthidae; genus Centropyge; species Centropyge bicolor. The sequence continues at coordinate 10,944,081 of JBBMOC010000005.1, forward strand.
GGATTCAGATTCAGCAAAGACTCGGGTCTCACATCTTACAGCAGCACAAGATTAAGAGAAAGAGATGAAAATAAAAATGAAATAGATAACATAAAATACATGTATGAATTGTGCAAATGCCTGTGCAAACGTGTCCAATTGCGCAACTCTGAAATCCTTATTGAGGTCTTGGTGTAAAACAAATAAAACCATGCTGTCTGTGCTTCATAATATAAATATAGGTGTAGGTATGAATAATACACACAATATATATCAAAATGTATTAAAGTATATCGATTTTTAATATGTGCTATGAAATATTGTGATGTAGTAATATACAATACATAACAATACATTTGTTTTCAATTTTGTGCAAAAAGAAGCATAAATAAAATATACATGGCTCAATACCAAACAAGCAGTAGTTGTTTTTGTGAAATCTTTAGACTAAACAAATATGACTTTATGTTGGGGTATAAAATGCAAATTAAACCACAGGTAGATTGTTTGACCTGACTGGTTCTCATTACACTGTTATTACGGTAATTGTAAGCGTCGTAAAGCAGCTGTAACTGTCGCGCTCAGTGCTTCTGGCTAACACGAGCTAAACTGCGTATTTAATGCAGGATGTTGCTGAACATGAAGAGGAATAGCTCTACGTTTGCTGTATAACTTTTGTTTTTTAGAATCTCCTTCCAGAGCTGCTGTGTGATAAATAAATTGTCCTCTGTGCTGCTGTGGCCATACTTTTCAAAAAAGTAACTGTTAGCTACCGAGCTAATGTAGCAACATAACGTTTAGCTTCCTTGCTAGCTAGCTAGCTGTTCCACCGGCGGATAAACTGACACACTGACAGATAACATGGCAGAGTCATCGCCGCTGTCAGGGGTCAATGTTGTTCTGGTTATGGCCTATGGGAGCTTGGTAAGTGAGTTAAGTTAAAGTTTTCGTTGCTAGTGAGCAGGTACACGGTTGTGTGACGTTCCGTTTGTTGTTGCAGGTGTTTGTGTTGCTGTTTATCTTCGTCAAAAGGCAAATCATGCGTTTCGCTATGAGATCCCGCCGAGGACCCCATGCACCCATTGGACACAATGCACCAAAGGTGAAATGGATCTCCTCTTTTCTAAGCTTGGTTACTTCCTGTGTTGCCAATTTGAACAGTGGATTTTTTTTTTTGCAGCAGTTGATTTAATGTGTCTGTGTCTTTCCTTCATGAATTAATTTACAGGGTTTGAAGGAGGAGATTGACTCCAGGTTGTCCAAGGTCCAGGAGATCCGGTTTGAGCCTCGTCTGCTATCAGAAGAAGACGACAGGATGCATGGATCACAGATTAGTCAGTCACTTCATCAGCCCTTCTTGTTACCACCCGAATATCTTTGAAGTGCATATATTTCTTTTTGGACAATGTAACAAAAACCTGTTTTTTATTTCACAGGTTGCTACAACTACCTGTACAGAATGAAAGCTCTGGATGCCATCCGTGACTCAGGTTAGGCTCAGACTTATTGGTTATATATTTGCATTCATTATTCTTCTTCATTCTTTATTCTCAGCATCATATCACAATTCTGACACTCACATGCTCTTCTTTCAAATTCACATCAACTATTGCCTTGTTTGAACAGCGCTTTTCATCTCCAAGAATGATGTTTTGTGAATGTATTTCTGCCTTCTCTTCTTTCTTTTGTTTTTAGAATTATATATTATGCTCTGGGAATTTACCAAATCATGTTTTTTCAGCGACTCAATTTCCCCATGGAGAATATTGAAATTCTTCTCTAACCTCCACTTCTTGCTTCTTCCTGTTTGGACCTCAGGTATTCCTCTGCAGGAGATCAGCCGCAGTCCCAGTGCTTTTACTGGACGCAACTTTAGGAACTGGCTGCTGGAGTTGCGCAACTCCCACTCTCTGATCAAGAGCAGCCGCAGTGCGCTTATTGACCGTTTACTTGAAGGCTATGATAGCGCTCGCCATGGGACTGGGGTGCGTACATGTGTTTTTGTGTATGACTGATTAGTGATGAAAAGAGAACATAATGGGTTTAACATGCTACTGATCTGACTTTTTTTGTTTCAGGTGTTTGGGGAAGCTGAGTTTCTTGAATACCAGCAAGCTCTGAGCGAACTTGCCGATGTGTAAGTGCTGTTATACTGATTCAGACTATATCAATGAATATTATAAGATGTATTAATAATGTCTTCGTGTAATGCTATCCATCTTGCATTGTAAATCTGTAAATTAATCCCCTTTTCTCTGCCTCAGGGTGAAGGCCTATTCCAGTACCACCAGCCTAGACCAGCATCACCAGTCTGCAGCCAAGGACCTGACCGGCTCTCCTGTTCGGAGCACTCCCTCCACCATCCAGGTCACCTACCTGCCCTCTACCGGCCAGCGCAGCAAGAGGCCCAAACACTTTCTGGAGCTCAAAAGTTTCAAAGACAACTACAACACACTGGAGAGCACCCTGTGAGAGACTGCTGCTATGGACTGACAGTGTGTGCTTAGTCCAGTAGGAAACAAAAGGATGTAATATACTGTAACTTAATATTCAAATTAAGCTTTAAAATTCAGCCACAAATTAAGTTTGGGAAAACTTCTCCTTTCAGTAAGTTCAGATGGGACATTGTCTATTGTGAGCATTTCCATACATAATATTTTTCAAGTCATCAAAATAGAATTGTGTAAAGAAAAATGTCTCATTTTATAACAGTCATGTTTTTCTAAACTTATGATGAAGTCCTTATGTGCACATTTGTTACACCAAGGCCTTTGTTCTTATTTTGGACCTAATGAGCTTGTTCAGAAGACAATTATGATTGTAGCCAACCAGGCAGGGTTTTCATTGTAATTTTTTGTAAAAACAGCAAACAGTAAATCATCTGGATTTTTTTTTTTTCCTCACAAAAGTCCAAATGTAAATATGGAAAAATGAGTGTTTTTTGATTTACTGTGTGTTTGTACAGATGTAATATATTTATATGGATGATGGTAATTTATTTGATATTGTTTGATATGTATTTAAGTGCGGTTGTACACTTGTGGTTTGAGATAAAAGCCTTACAACCCATTTCTTCATATTCAGCGTGTTTAATTTCTCCACTAGATGGCAGTACAAGGTTATAATGTGAAGAAGCATCAACAGAAATGATGAAAGGTAGGTTTGAGAAACTTGACTAGTACAGCAACTAAGTCAGATCAATCAGATGTTATGTTATATTTGACAAAGTTGACAATAAAAGGACACGGACGGAACTTCAACGTATTTATCTACAATGTTCACAGTAAATGGCAACTCAGTTTATGAAAATGTTCATCCTGGATTGCAACGGAAAAATATTTTACAAAGAAAAACAAAGTCCACACAAACAATGCATAATTCTGTAAATAAGTACATTTCTCAGTTAAATCAGAAGTTCTGATATTAAATATTCAACCTTTTAGCACAGAACAGGATATATAATAAGGGGGTTGAGGCAGCACTTGGCAGCATGTATGAGAATTAAAAATACATCAACTAGCTTCTTCCTCAACAAGCAGCCTCTAACAGCTTCTCCAGCACAACTACAATAAAACAGGTCAAAAGTCTAATATAAAAAATAGCATTCTCACTCGTATTACTCTCTAAAACTATTACTATTCATATGACTACACTAATGTGAGAGAAATATATTTAAGCTGAACACAAATCATATTCCAGCACTGACAACCACATGCCTGCCGTTGGCAACGAGGTGTGAAGCAGTGAGGAATCTGACCCTGAACCCTACTGCTTAGGATCATGGTCGAGTTGGCTGTAGTTTGAAGAACTGAAAACACAATGTGATTATTTGTACATGTTTCCAAATGTACTACATGCGTAACAGACAATAATGACAACAGTTTTGTAATCTCAACCCATCTTTTTACACTGAGCTGTTTGAAAAGCTTATTTCAGATTCTGCATGGGACAGAAGTGGAGGATACAACACAGGGGAACCTTACTGAGCTCTCACAGACACAGACCTGCACAGATTTGTGTCTATGTATATCTAAGAAGTTCAGTAAAATTCTTTGCATTGCACAGCTTCTTCCTTTCCTTTTTAGGTTTCCTCCTACCATTGGATCCTAGTGTGAACTCCTCACTACTTTCCTTTTTTAGGTTGCCTTTGAAAGTGGAAAGCAAGTAAAGGGATGCAGAACAGCCTCAAAAGTAACTATGAGGTACTAACAAAAGACCAGTGTGCTTTGTCACCATGAGGTCTGTTCAGCCAGGCTTTTTTTACATCACTGCAGGCCTAAGTTTTATATACTGGTAGGTGGTTAAATATATATGTACACTGCATTTTACTTCTGGTCATTCCTTTGGTTGACGCTCCGTTCAGGACTTGATCTCAATCACTTTGATGAATGGGAGGGCCTTGTTGGTGTGTGTCGTTGGTGTGAGTGGTTTACTGCAAAAAATTGAAGAATTAATGTTATGAGGACATTTAGCTATAGCTTAAGTGTATAGCAGGATGAAATTAGCATTTTACTGTCAATAAAAAATGAACAGTAATGAAAACTGGGAAATGCTCACCTGTAAATAACCTGTGGCTTCTCAGTGGGTGTCAGTGGCGGAGGGTCCTGACCTGCCAGGAAGTACTCCATGTGGTCATGCATTTCTCTGTTCTGCAGACAGTAAAGGGTTAAAGGCAAAGATTAAATGTGTGTCCTCTCCTCACTGAAGCACAGAGCAGTAGAATAAAAGGTTTACACGCAGGACAACTTTTCAGCTTTTAGTTGATTGGAACAGTGTTTATCGTTTTAAAAAAGTGTGGTCCTTTCAGCTTTAGCACAGGAAGGACAAAAATCAGTCACAGCAATCATAAATCTAAAGTAGGACTAAGCATTTAGTGGATTAATTCAGAGTCGAACTGCAGTTACATAAGCTCCTGACCTCAGCTTCCAGGAAAGCCACCTTCTCCTCCAGGTCCCTGATGACTCGATCTCTCTCTTGGATGACAGTCCGGGAGTTCTGCAGCTGTATTAATGACAAAACAAACCAACACAAACAAATAATGTGAGACGCCTGGGAGAAACACGGCTCACTTTTCCAACAGGAGCAGACGCAGCATCACTTATTCATGACAAATGAGTTTTGTTTCGCCGCACGCTTCCGCTTGGCTCCGCTCCCTCAAATCAATTACGCTTTATGTGTCTGCCTCCTCAAAATCTAATTTCCTTATTAATGGCTTCCTGTGCATTTGTGGGCACCGGAGAGATCATTTGCATTGTGTGCGTGTGTCTGTGTCTGTGTGCACTTCTAGTCAACCTGCTGCGTGCTTAAATACCTGTTCGATCATGTGGCGGACTTTCCTCTGCTGACTCTTTAGCATGTCGTCAAGGTGATGGATCTTTTCCTTCAGGATGGCCACCTCCTTTTCCAGCTCTTCACACCTTCAAACACAAAAATATATGAGAAAACCGTGTCAAATAATAGCAAATGTGTACATATAAAGTACAAAGCCTTTGACTATACAAGTTGCTTTGTAACTTTGACTAGAGGTCATATGGTTTGCAAGATTTGTGTTTCACACCCTAGGAAGTTAAGTTGTTACTTGATAATAAACTGACAATTTTATATCTAGGGATCTGTTCTCTCATATTAGAGGATACAAAAATGGATGATACATATATTTGCAGGGCATCTAATAAAAGTAAACAAATAACATTACAGTATATTGAGTTTTTTCTGGCTTGTCAGAAACATAAAACCCAACTTCTGCTTCTCATTCATGCTTCGGCTGATCACACTCACCTCTCCTCGTTCTCCCCTCCTTCCTCCCTGTCCTCTTTAAGCTGCAGCAGCTCTGCCTCCCCTGCCGCCATCTTGTCTTTGAGGAGACCGCTCTCGATCTCCATGTTTCCCAGCAGCCTCTGCAGCTCCTCCACCTGCTGACCCCTCTCCTCCGACAGCTTCTCTGCCTTCTGCAGCCGCTCAGACTGCTCGGCCAGGCGAATGGCGTACTCGTTTGACTCGGCCTGCGAGGGAAGCCACAGAGAAAGAGCTAAGTGATGGATACACTATTAAAGGTATTGTACATCTAAACAGGTGTTTTCATTTCCTCTGGCTGATTAAAGCTCTGCTCAGGTTGAAGATGTTTGGGGCCAACAGAGGTGGAAGGGACGTGCACTATTGGTTATAATTATAGCAGTTGACACACTTGAGTAGTTGCTGAGATTTTTCACTTTCACTCCAATGGGGTAAGAGAAACAAAAGCCAACAGATTAGTCAGATTATCTCAACCGCTTTATTACGAGGTAAAACAATGGTAAAGAAAGCGAGCGTCTCTGAGCCGCCATAATCCCAGTTTGCACAACAGTAAGTACAGCAGTTAATGTTGAACCAGGAAAGACTGTAAACTGTAGTGGATGTTTACAACCGATAGCTCGGCTGATAATGTTTCTATTCACCTTTGTTTTCCCTTCTGAATAAGTCTAACCTTGAGGTTTGTTTAAAACTCTCTGCTCGTCTTTTTAGATGACTTCTGAAAGTGACTTGGCAACATTCCCAGATCTCATTTAACTGAGTGAACACAATATTTTTCATAACCAATAGGAATAATGGACACATTAAAAATATAAGACTCAAATTTAATAAAGTGAAATTAGCTTTTAATTTGTGGATTTAAATTTCCTGCACACTCATAGTCAACCAGTGGAGGTGATTTCACTTTCACTTGCCTGATTAGATCTCAAAACTGGGCTTCAGTGACATGTTCCTCAGTCTGTTTTGCATGATGGGAAGGTTCGCCTTTAACTTCCTTATTAGTAAATGACCTGCGTCTCCAATCTTTACAAAGTGCTAATTCTAAGCAGGTTGTTGTTATGATGTGTTCACACTGGAAAAAGTGACTAAATAAAGTATACTTAGAATAGTCAGTGTTCTGATGATATACACTATGCTCCCACAATGCATTGCAAAGGGAAGGGATGAAAAGTGTGTGCAGCGTCCCTACATGACCTGCCAGATGAATGCACTGTGGAGCAAAGACCCAAACAGTGTAGGATCAGCAGAGGGGGATAAAAGTGACAGATAATGAGGATGATTAAAGGAACAAGAGCAGCGGAGGAGTGAGTCACAGCAGCCGACAGGAAATCGTGTCGTGTTACTCCTCTCGTGAGACAGACCTGCAGTCTCTCCGTCTCCTCCTGATGCCTCTTCTCCATCTCCTTCAGCTGCGCGTACAGACGCTTGGTCGCCTCTCTGAGCCTCACGCTCTCCTCCTGATTATCGGCGACCTGAGGAGCGCAGGCAGACAGAAAGTGACATGCTCAATTAGGCTTAATCTGGCAAACTGCCTGAGGGCAAGGCAGGCGCTAACAAAGAGATAAGAGAGGCTGCTGATAGGCTGATTTACTACATGTTTAAAAGGTTGTTTGGTCCACACTGGAGGTAACAAACGCATTTAGCTGGACGTCTGTTAAAGCGTTCAGATTGAGATTATCTGTTATCTCGGGGCTGTCCTTTAGGTGAGCAAAACACTTCTCCCTGACAAACAATGCACTTTGCACTGCTGTAAAATCTGACACCACTTAGAATGGAGGGCAGCGTAAATTGACCCACATGCCACACATGCAGGTCACTGGGTATCGATAGCCGCAGTGCCTCCCTGCTGTGACACTACTTCCTCAGTAGATAATGGTGTTGTGTTACAGGGAGATGTTATGATGTGCTGAGTCTAGAATGATGTATGTGAAATACAATACTCTGTGTGTGTGTGTGTGTGTGTGTGTGTGTGTGTGTGTGTGTGTGTGTGTGTGTGTGTGTGTGTGTGTGGGCACTGTTAGTCAGAATGTAAGTAAGCCCTTGCGCCGTGTGTGTGTGTTAAGCTTTGTCATCAGCTTCAGAGAGTCTGGCACCATTTTCTTCGGAGCAGCAGGCAGTTGGCTGGTGTGAGAGAGAAACAGCTGGAGGGCCAGACATGCTTTTTTTTTTTCATTATGAATGTTCTGCCTGCCATTAAAATACAAATTTGAATGCATTCAAAGTAGTTTCAGCTGGCTTCTGCCATCCCGCCCTGGTTCATTCATATTAAACTGATGAATAATCAGATCACAAAAACCACAGCAAAAACACTCTCCTGAAGACGTTACAGACGTTGTGATGAACTTACATCTGACTCAATGAGAACAGTGTTGCCATTGGTGGCAGGTGGTAGGTTGTTGGGCACGTTGACTCTGAAGCCATTGACTGGATACTGAGGAAGAGAGCAGCGGCTGGTTAGTGGAGTTTGTGCTTTACTTCTCCTTTTACTCATAACATGTACAAATACCAGAGAGACCAAGAGAGATCACTGCACTGCAGCAAAACACAAGCAGATGAAGGAAAGGATCTTCACTTTTAAAGTTCCGCAAAATTTCTATTGTAACGCACACTGTATTCTTGTTGAAGCCAAGAAGCTGTAGCATGTCTTCAATTATTTTGCTGCACGATCACTATCTGAGACTCCACAGCATCCCCATGTTATCTTAGTGCTGGCTTTGTTACACTGCCTTCCTCTTAATAATTAGTTATTATACTTATCTTAAATCTCATCTCAAAACTTGACATATGCTTTCTTTTTCTTCTTAAGGATTTTTTGTGTTGAAAAGTGCTACATAAATATATATTACTGAAAGCAGTGGAACTGAGTGGCATCAAGAGACCTTAAAACTGAAAAACAAGCTGTAGCCAGTATCTTTGTTAATGGCTGAGGATGAACACCATGAGAAGGTTAAAACTGAATAAAAAGCATTAACTTTTTTCCAAACATTACTGTTGAGAAGTGGAAGAGGTCAATGCGCTTGTCAGTTGAAGCATGTCGTGTCAAAGTTGTCATTTGCTTGTGTTTTGCATATATTTTGGTTTTCTTAAAATATGTAATCTACTGTAAAAGAAACACAATCAGGCCTGCCACTAGTCTTTTTTACATTAAAGAATAATTTGGTTTATAAAATTAATAAAAATACTGATTCCAAATGTAGGAGTAATTTTTACTCAATACATGACTTAAAAGACAAACTGAATATCATAATGGCAGTCAATCAGTTTTCTGTTGATTGACCACACCATTATTTGAATTATCCTTTCAGCACTTCATTGAGAAAAGTGAAGAGGGTGTGTACCTTGTTGTTGTTACTGTTCTGTCTGGCTGCCATCTGCTCTCTCAGGGTCTTCAGACAGTACCTCACCTAGGAACAAAAACATTATGCCTTCAAAAAATGTGTGTGAAGCAGAAACACTGCTACGCCCTCCACCTTATTCAACCTAGCCTTTAAAATGATCCTAAAAGAAACACATGCTCTAAATTTGTTCGCTGAACGTTGACTCACTGACCTCCTGAATCTGCGACACCTCGTCCGTCAGCATCCTGACACTCTCCCCTGTGTGTGGACGGGCTTCAAGAAAAACCTGCCGTGTTAGATAATACAGGTGAGCTCACAGATAGTTCAGATAAGCATGAAGGTTGGGCTGGCTCGAACATGCACACAACTACACAAATAGCACAAAAAGGAGCTCTCGTACCTTAATGACTTCGACTTTCTCTTCTGTGGGAGTGATGAGTTCAAGTATTTCTTCCTGCTCTTCTGGTTTCTGTGGCAGCACGACTGCTATGCTGCTCTCCTGCATTCAGTCCAAAAAAAATGGAAAAAAAAAGTTTAGTAAATGTCCCATTCTTTACTTTCTTAGACTTGTCCTCTTTGATTTTGTACCTTGCTGCTGTGCCTCTCAGAGTTGCAGCCCGACTGCTCTTGACCTTGTAGAGTGAGTCTAAGCCGCCTGCAACGCTCCTGAAATGAAAGATGAGACCATTAGAGGAACTAAATGACTAAATGGAGTGGGGTGGATTATGAGAAAAGCAACCAATGACGAGAAAGGAGAGGAGCTCAAAATGAAATTCAGTGAGAAAGAGGGTGGAGCAGGGAAACAAATGGGTACTTTTAGCCATATAACTCCCCCATGCAGAAGTTCCTCCGCGGCTGCCACACAGATACACAGCACAGCTTAGCAACCAGCGCTGAGGAGACATTTCCATTGCATCCTCAGGGCCAAGTCTGGTGATTATGACCAAGTGCTCTACCACGCTCTGCTCACTGGAGAAACTGAAACCACTTCAGTCCAGCTGTGGCCAAAAATACCAGCACTCCAAACATCCCTGACCGCTGACTCACTCTCGACTCAGCTTTGTCGCCATCGCAACACAAACACATCGTGGGAGAATTGACTGTCATTCATTTCAACTTCCTTCTAAAAATGAGTATTTACACAACACAGTCTGGTCAACTACAGCACATTGAGACTGACAATACTGGAAAAAAACAGGTTTGGTTTGATTTTATTTTGGCCCTCAGGATTAGCTATTTATTGTATTCTATTGCATTTTATTCTTCTTTGCACCATGTGTCAAGCGTTCCAGCCTTCACAGAATTACCAGATGTTTTGGTCGTCTGATTCCTGCCTGCCTCTCTCTGGATTGGTTTGGATCTGTTTTTGATCCTTGCCTGCCTCACCATCCTATAAGTTATTTGATTTTTGTTGGTGTCAATAAAATATCACTGAACTGCACCAGATCCACCTCCAGTTTTTTTCCATCACTCTCCGATGCTGTTCCACCGGCCTTAGCTTTAATATTGGAGATTATTTATTCCAGATCCACTATCATGACTCATTCATGGCTTGTTGTTTTGTAAAGCCGCTCTTAAACTGTGCCATTGTTTGTGTCCTGACTTCTTAATTGCTCCTTTCTTTCTCTCTCTCTCTTCATCAGTTCAGACATTACGTTTTCATCAAAATGGATGGTTTAATAGACAACAGAATATCTCAGTTAAAAAAATGAGATGAAGATTGAAAACCCTGGAATTAAATTCCCTTAAACTCAGCTGACTTGACAATTTTGCTGTACAACCTTTCCTCAAAGCAAACACATACTTACTTTGACTTTATGTAATCCTCCTTGGCAACACCTATTTAAGCAAGTTGCAAACTGCTGCTTTTTCTCTGACAAACAAAACAATCCATTTGTCCCTTTGACAAATCAGACAGGGGAAAAATCTCCAGGTACAGGTCAGTTATGTAACGTGGCTGATTTTTATCTTATCGCCAAACAAAATTAAGCTTAATCCTCTAAATCTCTGTTATGTATGTGCATGCATGTGGGTCTGTACATGTTCCCATGTGTATATACGATAGCTTATATGGAAGACAGTGTTGTAAGCACTGTGCCGCCAACCCACAGTACATGATGTACAGACTGAATTGATATTATCAGTCATTATTTGGGGCGGATAATCTCAAGCTCTTTTTACTTTGTGGTGCTGCTGTGGGTGCTATCATTCATCATTGACTTAATTAACCTTTGTGTGGGCGACAGCTGCAGGGTAAATTAGATAACAATCAGACCAAAAGCGAAGTTGCACAAATGGCACATAATTTAAAAACCAAAAGCGAAGAGAAACGGTTATTACTTATTAAAAAGGCTGAGCCACAATGTAGTCACAGTATAGCAACAATAAATACTGACTGATTTATTGTTCTTCTATAGAATAGGGCTGTGGCTCAGTGAGGTGTTTATAGCTGATGCTCACCGGTGTCACATAGGTGGAAGCTCCAACATGAAATGTGTTTTCCAGGACTGGCTATTTTCACTTAGAGAGGTATTTTTACAAGTTGTACAGACAGGTGAGAAACAGATGTTGTTCCCTTGTCTTAAATCATGCTTAAGGATGCCACATGTTGTAACATCACTCTTTGGTTGATGACACCCAGTAAACTGCAGAAACATTTTGTCATACAGCACAGTGATGCTCCTCACATACTGATTGCACACTTAAAAAAGTAACTCTACACACCTTTAATTGCTCCCTGTGAGAAAGAAGCCTGTGGTTACAGTGCAGGAATGATAAAGAGGCACAGACATGCTCTCTGCATACCACACTCTGTTGTCAGCTTTAAGGGTGAAGACAAAGCTGCAGCAATAACTCCACTACGCACAAGATTTAGTGACACCGCACATGAACCTGACATCTGGAGTTTATACCTTAGAAGTGCCTTCAATCAAGAAAATCAATCAAAACACAATCAGAAGAGACAGACTATGAGAATGTATCCAAGAACAATACATTTTGCAATGATTCCCTTTCTTTCTGATTTACACTTGACAGCCAGGTCCACCAGACAACAAGCTCCATTAATTCAACCACTCATTCTTTCCTGGGACTTGACTTCCAAGTAACACCACGGCAGTGCCGTCATCTAGACACACCCTCAGTGTCACATCAGTCATTAGGTCACATCTGAGTGCCTGAATGTTACAGCTCTATGTGACAACTTGGCACAACAGCAACACCTGCCCCAGAGGCCCAGAATTTATACCTGCAGTCAGTTGTGATAGTCATGTGATGCTTGGCGCCTGCAGATCGTGGCGAATCGCAAAACGTGAAGAATTCTAACAATATCCATCCTTTCTGCTTGTGGACATATTGTGTATATAATGTCTGTCTGTGAGTTAATAACTATATGAGATATGAGAACATTGTTAGGTGTAGGATTCTTAAAAAATGTCAAGACTTTTGATAGCTTTGTTCTGTTTGGGTGTGTGTGCCACTGTGAGACATAGAATAACCCTTCGTGTCAATGGGTGGGGAACAGTTTATGGTTTTAGAGTGTGTGTCAACATGCCAACCATAAGTCCTGTCTGCACACATACAGTGCAGTAACGTATGACTTAAGGACAAAGAAGGGCAGCCCAGCACGCCAGATGCAGGTAAAACATTTGGATACTTGCGTCAGCAGCCAGTTCTCTGCTTTGCAAGTCAAAGGCAGGTTAAATGGTTTAGTTTGAATGGCAGCTCTTCTGTGTAATTGCAGCGCCTGAAAACCATCAGAGCCGAGGCAGTGACAGGCGGGCCGAAATTTCACTGTGTGATCAGAGGGAGCGACAGCCCGAGGGCTTTTCTCCAGAAGAGACACACAAAGGATCATGGGACAGACACACCCTGGGAGGTGCTTACTGTAGAAACACAATGTTCTGCACCTCAACGCACGCTATCCTCCTGGGCTTCATTGGAAGACTCTTCAGAGACGTGTTTACTTTTCAAGGCATGTGTCTACAGTCATCTCCTAAATAAACACAACTTTAGAATAGTTTTCATGAAGGTAAATTTGAAGACAATTACAGCAAATGAATCCATAGCAGTGCCCAAGAGCTTATGCCAAGTTCAGGCGTTTTCATATGCCGCACTGAAAGCCTGTGAGGGGTTTCCTCCTTTTCTGTGTTGCTTTTAAAGACAAAGGAGACATGGGAAGTTGCAGACTACAATGTTGTCTTCAGGATCATGTTGTGGTGGTGCAGACAGTGAAAGCTGAACACAAAAGCAACCTCTGCTTATTATCTAATGCTTCTCCAAATTTCAGTAAAATGAGGGTCTGTGACTGAACATGTTGCAGAGGTCAACATGCATGGCACCGTGAAAACACCACTGGCTAATGATTATTGATGAAAGTGAAGTTTTTTCCGAACCACTCCTACAAACGAGGTGTCATTACAGGCATAATGGTCTGTATATGTGATACTGTTCCAATGAAATCCAACATTGAATCACTGCATACTTTTGCGGTCCTGACCCGCCAAATTAACATATGAGCAACTGCTAACTATTGTTAAGTCCTGATGTAACAACTCTTACATTCATGTATTGACAAGACTTGAGTCAGAAAATGTGAGCAATAACGGATCTGAGGATTTGAGGGTGTTATTCTAGGTAAACGGGTTACACTGCCCTATAATGCAAGCTAACACATATTTGCCCTGTGCTGCATAGACATGTGCAAACTCACGCTTCTAATGTGATCAGTCTTTGTATCTGCTCTGTGCATTTACAGTGAAATCATTATCTGCCTCCAGTGTTGAGACAAAGAGAGAGTGAGTGCTGCTTCAAAAGACTTGTCCATGCAGCTCAGGGAACGCTTAATCCAGGAGGGAGGAGTAACTTCAAATTCACTGAAATTAAAATAAAGGCTGCAAGTTTGGCATCCTTGGCTTTTCCACATCTCTTACATGAACTCATTTCATAATATAGTAAATCTCCAGGTTGAAAGCATCCAATAAAAATGGCTTCAGAGATTATGTCAATGCAGGTAATTGAGGTGTTCAGCTGTTGTTCCATTACAGCGGATTGACGCATCATTCTGGGTTAATCAGATTCTCATGAGTTTGATCACACCAAAGGACAAATTTAGAGTCAAACACTCCTCTTGTCTTGCGTAACTCTGAAACCTGTCTACCAGGAAAAGCATGCAACATCAAAATTGCTTGCATTTGTTTACATTTGAGGTAATTGGGAGTCAATGATTTATGAAAAAAACTGCATTTGGTCAAAACAATGAGCCAATTTCGATGAGTCGGTAGAATCGTAACATTTGTGCTCTACGCAGCCAGTGACCACCATGATGAAGGTTTTTCATTAAACAGTAGAAATGAAGGTCAAAACAGCTTCAACTAAAACGATAAGGCGGTGCGGATGAAGGGTTAAAACGAACATTCTGGTGCATAATCTGCCACTGGAGGCACCTATTCAGTATCTTTTCACAGCTCAGGTCTTTAGCTGCAGCAGCGAGTCCTCAGGGAGAGTCTGCTTTCTGTCTCTCGTGTCCCGCTTTTGTCACATCTGATAATGGAGCAGGAGGACAGAGCGCATTTTGACTCCTCTGCAACTCCTGTTCACTGGTTCTGAGGCGGAAGTATGATTAAGGCACTAAAGTGCAGTAGAGACAACATACAGAGGTAAGGACAGTGACTCTGCAACTAATGGTTATTTTCACTTTCAATTTAAAATGCCCATAGTAATTTACTAAAACCCAAGGTGTCCTCTGAAAAAGACAATGACAAGCAACAAATCCTCATGACTGACGGGCTGAAGTAGGTCATTTTGATTGACTAATAAACAAATCAACTAATTCTTCCAGGACTTAAACTGGGCTGAGTAGAGAAAGCAGAGTACATATGAATAATGTGGCTAAAAGTAAAGCAGAGAAGAATTGTGCAACAGAGTAGAACAGAGCGAGGAGATAATATCTTATTATCTCTGACAGTCAGAGGAAAAAGGTCAGCAGTGCCACAGGTCAGATCTTCTGTCCAACATGATTCATGTTTACTGATTGGGAGCTGACATCATCGCTTCACCTCAGTGCCTGGGTTTGCAAGAGCATCCTCATACAGTCAGTGACCTCCCACAATCAATACACGACCATCCATTCCCAGTCATGGAGCTGCGAACTCCTCCAGGACTGTTGTTTGGAGATGAGATCACCACTGCACTCAGACTGACTGATGCAGAAGAACAACAATGGACAAAGAACATAGCTATACATCTATGTGCTAAACTATTCTAACAAGCGGAGAAAGTTAAATATTTGTGTACATACATATATGTTAGACAACTATTTACACCAACACCAGTATCTACATTCCCATTCCCAGTGCCAACAGAGATCACAGCAAACTGTGACATCCATCCATCTCCAGAGTGCAGTCAAGGCAACACGACTACAAACACCATGAATGATAAGAAAAGCCATAAAATATCATTAAGTGATAGCAGCAAGTTCTTCTACAAACCATCACACGTCACACGGTAATTATAAATTCTTGCCCCTCTGATTCATAGCAACAGCATCACCAACACAATGAGAAGTGAATCATTTGTCCAAAGAAGTAACAGACAAATGGGAAGTGACAGAAAGTTTTAAAGTTGCTTCCTCTCTGACGGACACAGCGGCGACATTTGCATTCACATGGTCTGTAGCAAATACAAAGAAGATGAAGTAACATGATTTTAACAAAATGTAAACCATGTAATCAAAGAATGGTAAATTAATGCCTCTTTTTTTAAAATAATATTTTAAGTTTCTCCTGTTGAGCTGGTTTAATCACTGCATGGAAATCCCAAGTATGACAAGCACATTGTTAGGGCACACCAAATGAATCATAGAACCAGACATTTTACTGTAATGCATAAAGCAGACAAAACTACAACAACCGCAAGCACCATCATGCACTTCACACCGTATGAACCTAAACGCAAACCCGATACTTTATCTCAAGTAGGATCGCTGTGATATCTACCTGGGCAGGCGAAGCTGTCCGGGACTCTTCCAGATGATGTTCAGGCAGTTGTGATCCAGACTGTCTGCGTCTGTGTGACTAAGTGCGTGGGAAGCCACGGCTGTCTTGCCTTACATGGCTGGGTGAGGCTCCACCAGCTGCCCAACCCTTTTTCCTCCACACTGACTCTCCAGTCAGAGAGCTACAGTGCCAGTCCAGGGAGCCACATCGCTGTTAGTCTCCCCTGCAGGACTGTGATGCCAAACACACAATGGAAAGAACTGGAAGGAACATTTGACTGATGAGATTATAAACAATCCTGAACAAAAAAGTGGTGGATGCTGAATCTGGGCTACGTAATATTTTGATTGCATAGTTTGATTATCAGACTCAAAGGTAATTTTTATTATCTTTATCAGTCTCAGCTATTTGAGTGAAAGAGTGACCACATTAAGCACTCAGGTGTAGCCTAAATGGATGCATACATACACAAACCCACAAATGATTCAGGATCACGAGTGACCACCAGATGAAGCCGTGGCAAAAACCAGGCTCCATTTATCTGCCACATGGTGACAGTGGTAGGTAGCAGCGCTCTGAGGAATGTGTGGTGCGACTTATGTAAGAGAGATTAATGAAGCGTCTTTATATAACAGTCACTGGCACAGTGAGTGTGTGCAGTGTAAACAGAACTGTGCAAATAAAAGTCAAACAGCACAGTCCAAATATGTCCATTTTCGTGAGTCCACATGTCTCCAACTATGTGAAATGTTAAGCTTACATCACTGACGTTATCTTAAATCTAATGAGCCATTTCCCGATATGGTTTTCAATACAATTTTGCAACTTAGAATGATTTTCTTTTTCAGTTAAATTGTTGGGGTTTTTTTCTCATTAATGATATATTGTTTTGTCTAGAGCTGTAACAACTAGTTGAATAATCGATTGGTCAAAATTCTCTGGTTCCACTTTGACAAATGTGTATATTGATACATTGTTTGAAACAGCATGTCTTTGTGTTTTGGGGTGTTGGTTAGACAAATCATGACATTTGAAGACACCTTGGACTTTGGGCATTTTCATTATTTTCTGACATTTTATAAAGGATGAAACAACTAATAACAAAAATAAGTGACAGATTAATCAATAATGAAGATTAAGGTCATAATTTTTGTCGACAAAACTGTCATAAAAAAATGGAAAATTGCCCATCATTATTTCAAATAACTCAAGGAGAGCCCTTCAAATAGCCTGTGCTGTCAGACCAACTGTCCAAAACCAAAAGATGACATAAAACCGAAACAAAAAAAAATCATCCTGTTTGAGAGGTTGGAGCCTCCATCATACACACTCAGTGCACCTTGCATGTTTCTTTATCTTATACACAAAGATCTGACTTCCAGTTTGTGCAGGTGTTTACTGAACACCCTGTTATTCATCAGGCTATTTGTACTGTATACATTTATAGTTGCTTATCCTTCCTGTCCTGTCGAGCTGTGCGGAGTACAAACACGCCATTTAACAATGTTGCTGTCACACACAAAAGGCTTAGAGTGGATCTCTCTTCTGTAGCCATGTAAGTACAAGACAGAGTTGACAAAACACCCCAAACAATCCAGCTCAGCTATTTTAATAATATCCTTGCCTGGACCGTTCTTGCTTGTGCCAGCCTGTTCTCACGCCATGACTGAACACACACTGGGAAGAAAAGGCTATTAAACTCCTGCATATGCTCAGGTGGTGGAATAGGATTTTGCAAAACAGGATACAAAAGAGGTCAAAGCTGATATTTACAGTGAGATCAGAGGACTCACAAAGCATATCCAAAAGAGGATCATTGCTTTTTAAAGGAACCAGTGAATTCATAGTATCAACCTGATCAAGTCAACTTAATTTGTATAGTCAATGATAGATAAAAAAAAAAAAAAATCCCCTCCAAACTGTACAGCCAGATGTTTCAACATAGGGACTGGAAACCCTCCTCTAATCATTTTATCAAAGTTGGCAGCTGGCAAAAACTCATTTGAAACGTGTGTATCAGTCCAGGCATGACTATGAATTTCACCACTTCCTGCCAAATACCTGTATAAACAAATGATCTGTTCATTCATGCCACCTTCCTGGCGTATCCCGACATCCTGACATAACACTTAAACTAACACTTAAACTCAACGGTTTAGGCCTATGAATTATTTTCTCCATGATAAAAAGTTATGTAATGTTTAACCTTTCAGTTGGCAAATTCTTATCTGCGTCACTTCGGTTAATAGTCAATATACTCTGGCGTCTACAGGGAAGTGTGTGTTGACAACAACGTGCAACAAACAGGTTTTGCACAAACTGGATCACATTTAATAGAGTAAGTTACATGTAATATTAATACATTATTTGACTGCCAATGAAAAGAGTATATCCAATCAAGACATCTTGGCACTTTGGTAACAAGTTCTTTGAAACTCCTGGCATCGAGTTCTCGGTAAATTCAACATTCCTACAAGTCAGGATAATTGTTTTCTCTATGGAGCATTAACAAAGGATTAGCTAGAGAAAGGTACAGAGTGACATACAATACATTATTTTGTCACTAAAAACATGGCCAGAGGGTACAGTAATATACAACTAATTACGTTTGAAGTCGGGTGTTCAGATGTTTCAGATATGGACTCATTGCCATAACAAGTTGCAGTCTGATGAGAGAGAGCAACCACTGCACTATACTGACTTCTATTTTCTGTGTGAACACATTAAACATGAAAAAGCAGGTAAAGTTCCAGTGAAAGTGCCACGTTCACAGTGACTCACGTCACTCTGTGAGACAGGTTAATGATAAACATACAGTAAGTGACGTTCAACTTATGCAACCAAAAAAATCAAAATCTGTGACCACTTGACATTAGTGTTATCTCTTTCAGAGGATAAGAGATATCAAGAAAATTCACTTTGCTTATCAAATCGCTATCATTTGACGTAATGTCAACAGTGAACAATAAAGACTATCAGGGTTCCCACACACGTTCATGCACAAGAGAACAAAACTTTTCCATTACTTTTCAATGACCCATAACAAACTGAATTGTATTTTACAGGAGTGTCCCTGGACAATAAAGTATAGAATACTTTACTCCAAGTGTTAATTATTGTATGAAAATCAAACAGCAACCTCTTATGATCTCTAACAAGCAGCTTTGTTCATATTCACTAGAAATACATCAAGCTACAGGGCACAGCCAATACACTGTCCTTATTAAAAACAAAGCTCTACCAGCACTTAAATCAGTCTGGCACTGGCCTTCAATCATGAAGGAAAACTGAATGCAGTTGATTGGATGCAAGACTGAAAAACAATGCAGCAGTTTAAGGATGTAGGTATATGCTCAAACATTCAAGGAGACTGACAAACACTTGAGACAGTCTGGAACTGGCTTTCAACTCTCTCTCTCTCACACACACACACACACACACACACACACACACACACACACACACACACACACACACACACACACANACACACACACACACACACACACACACACACACACACACACACACACACACACACATCAACCAAGGCAGCAACATGAGCATGCAGGCAAAAGACATTTCTTAACATTTCTTTCAAGCATCAAATACATGTATTCTTAATGCATGGTCAGCCCAGACCCTGGTGCACATTCTGGTCACACCGTGGTTTCTGTCCAGCTGAAAAACACTTGGATTGATCAGCCAAGTCTCACAGTCTTCTCATGTTAGCATGACTGGTGTTGGCTGCTTCCATCTTATTGCTAATTTCAAAGCTCACATCTGGCAGGTGGCTCATTCTTTTGTTCGGTTTCTAACCAAAGAGTTATAAAATATTAAAACTTACACTTTCCCTTCATCATTCAAAACTCTTCATAAACATTATTTTCGTCTGGCTGGCAACATGGAGGAAGAACCGGAGCACGTGGAGATGATGAAGAAACGTACGTGATAGTAAACAATACGTCCTTACGCATCGACGGATGTGCGTGACGTCAACGTCAGCTACAGCGAATTAATCTATTAGTATCTAGTTTATTAATTAAAAAATAATATTCTATCTCTGATATTTTAGTATTGGTTTTTAATTTCATTACGCACAACAAAATTACACGACTTTTCCAAAACTTGAAGGATTAATAATAATCTAATATTAATAATAATTTAATTACATTCAAGATCCTGATATTCCATGACTTTTCCAGGTATTCCATGAACATGCGAACCCTCAGCCATATAATGTAAAAGATAAAGTTTGCCATAATCAAATAAATTAAATTAAATTGGCTTTTTGGACAGACAGACACACACACGCACTAGATGGAAAAAGGAAGTAACAGGAAAAAAAGAAGAAATTCAGAGGAAAATATTCAAGATGAGAATTTGAAACTCATCTGTTTGGACACAAGATTTTTCATTATGTATTTTGACATGAGTTTGTTTTTTCATATCACAACAATCTTATTTCAAATGTCTCATGTAGGTTAAAAGTGTAGACCTATTTTAAAAGTGTTCAAAATTCTCTAAAATAATACAGTCCATAGACTTTGCTAGGCAATTACATGAGTCACTATATTGATTCTCACAGATATATGAAATACTATTTTGCCTGACTGAGATTCTGTTAGCTAGTTTTATTCATCTCTCACCTTTGTCTTGTTCTCCTCTTCTCCATTTTCCACAGTCCTCGTCTCGCCTTCGCTCATCTTCTCAAAGTGAAGCCAAGACAAGAAAATGAACAAGACCTTGAACAGCTGAAGACACTTTTTCTTTCCAGTCTGTCAGGGTTTAAAACTCAACATCTCTTCACAAACAACTGTGAGATACCGCACTTCAACAACACAGCACAGAGTGAAGAGACACCTGGAGTCTGTCTCTGTCTCTCTGTCTGTCCAGGTAGTAAAACTGAACCCTGCAGGTCTTCAACATGCCTGAGCCTCGTTTCACAGGAATGTAACTGAATCATAAATCAGGAAGCAGAAGTCACTCTGGACATTTTGTATTATTTGACATGCACAGTAGAACTTTTTTAGTATAAGCATTTTTAATGTTTTCATTTTTAATATTGTTGTCATTTTACATCTTGGACCTGTTTTGACAGGCATCAATCATTTCTACATTTGTACACAAATGTTAATGTCATATATAAACCATTTACAGTGTGCACATTGGTTTATGTTAAGGTTACTGTAACTTATGATGCTTCTTTTTGTTGTATCTGGCCTCTGTCATCTGTTTGTCATCATTGCTGGGATCAATTACATCTTATGTTATATTGTCTTCTCATAGCTAATCTGACTTTAATTTTTATGTTGTTGCTGTGTTACTTAATTATACATAAATTAAAACAAAAAAAGATGTACATATTTGGACCACACAGTTCATTTATTGGTGCATAGAATAAAGCATGCTTCCTATTGTTATTATGAATCACAAGTAGCAGTCATACGTACTATAAATTAAGGGAAGAAAGTAAGATGAATAAATCTGTATCAAAATTTCACATTTATCCTGTAAAACTATAGGGATGACACTGACTTCATGATTGACTCAAGCTGAAATAAACGTTGTCTGACCTCAGAGAAGTTGAAGGCACCTCCATCCGACAGATATTTGGTGTGACTGCTGCTGAACCACAGCATTTTGTCCTCAGTCACCTGCCTGATCTTCTTCCACATTGATCCCATATGCTGCCTCTCTTCATCTGTCTTCTCTCAACACATTTTGTTCATTTTCCGGTAATATCTCCGTCAGTGACAGCGCGGCACCGGGAACCTCCAGTAACTGTGATCTGCCTCCCATGCACTGCAGCTAATTCTGTGTCAGACCTGCAAATAGGATATAGTCCTGTTTGTTAACAGTCCCGTCACATGTCAGGTGGCTCTGTTGCCACTTACAATTGCTTATTTCCCTCTTAGGCCTATGGCTGAACTCATTTACCTTTGATGGCATATGGCTTGAAACTTTGTGTGACACATAGTGTGGCACAGAGATAGTGTCCTACTTTCAGCATCTGACAATGTTGCTGTGACACTGTGAGAACATCATGATCTTTGTTGAATAATGGATCAAAACAGAAAGAAATAAGAAGTGCACTAAACAGACTTTTGGTAGAGTTGTGGTTTTTTTCATCAGATTTTTATAATCAACAGTTATCCATCAGTATATTATGAGCATAAATTCATATAAAAACTAACTAACCTAAGTGATGCCAGACTGTATTTCCTGTTCTTACTTGCTTTATGGTTTTTATGCAGGTGTGGCATAAATGAAATGAAACGCTAAAGCCATAGAGAAACCAGAACATAATCCTCAAATCAAGTTAAACCATATAAGCCTACTGTATTATTTTACTACAATGTTCTTCCTCCGTTTTGACATCATGCAATTATGTTTTACATCACAGATTCAGACATAAGTTACATCATTTAAAGAGCTGTTTGTTCCATGACACCCAAATGAAAGTACTCACTCACACACGCCACTGAAGTACAATAACTCACGGTAAATATAGCACATCTGTTTTGTGTGAGACACCTAATGAGGTGAACAGACGACGGCTAAGATGACACTAATTCAATAGGTAGTGCATTTTGAAAAGCCCGGCCCAAAGTAAACATGCACAGGTTTCATAGATTGGTGGTTTGGCCTTTGTTAGACCTTTGTATCCTGTACAATGTAAAGGGTGTTTGCTATTTTGAGTTATGGTAAATCATGAAAAAATCCTTTAACATTTTAGACAGTGTTCATAAAAATGGTTCATCTGTATGTTTGTTTTTGAGCCAACATGCAAACTCAAGCTTATGTGTTTACATGTTAGATCAGCACTGGTGGAGAAAGACGTGACAGCATTGTAGTTCACAACCAGCAGCCTGAACAATGCTGATTTCTCCGTTTGTAAAAGCCACTGCTCACTTTCTCACGCGTCACAGATGTATTTTCATACCACTGATGCTTTTGAGTGCAACAAATTATACAACAGAAAAACCTCAGATTTATTGCTGACACTAAACTACAAATCTGGATCTAATTAGGAACGTGGTTGTTCTGATTGTGAACTTTGCACTGAAAACAAATTCTTGCATGTGTCTTTCAATATGGAAGTATTTTAAAAAAGGAAAGGGAACGGAAAGCCCAACCCTGGGGAGACAGAGGAGAAGGTGATCTAAGGAGAAAGACAGGGAGGCTGGAAGAGGTGGAGTCATGATTACAGCCTGGTGTCTTCAGTAATTACAGTAAACCAAATAAGGATTACAGACTGTATGTCTCTTGGGGGC